>JARHVA010000431.1:4732500-4835000 GCA_037957365.1 Torreya grandis
AAATGTGTACACTAGCACCAAAACACTGCTATTCAAGGTATGGCACTATTATCCAAGAGTAATTTTGACACCTAGATCCTATTTATGACATCTTGATTAACTTTTGCGCTAGTTTTTAGCCTCCAGATCATCTATCTCAATTAATTTATTTCTAAGTGTTCATTTGTTTCATTTATTTCTATTATTAGAAATATAAATTTAGCTCATTTATTTCACAAATTAGTGGTTGTATTTATTGAATATTTCTACCCTGATTTACTATACTCATACCGTTTAACAACCTAGGGATTAAACTTCATAACCCTAAATAGTTAATTCATAACTCATAATTTTGTGTTGAAAATGGATCTTTTTGAAGATTTGTATGGTTTTAAATGTAGAACCTCACTTGGCTAGGATAATTTGGAAAATAGAGTTATTATTGGCCCTGAGGTACTATAAGAGTATGATAATAAAATGACCTTATTATGCCAAAATTTAAAGGTTGCCTTAGATTTTCAAAAGAGTTACATTGATTAGAGGAGGACACCTCATGAATTTATTGTTGGTGATAAAGTTTTGTGTTAGACTGCATAAAATCTCAATCAAGTTTAGAAAAACTCCCAAGCTAGTTCCATGCTTTTTCTTACCCTTTGACATTATGGATAAGATTAGACCTCTTTCCTATTGAATATTTATACCCACTTATTTGTCTAAAATTCATGATGTCTTCCATGTTGATTTATTAAGGAAATATGTACCTAATATTTCTCATGTCTTAGATTGGAAAAATATCTAGGTTACGAATGAGGAAAGGATGCAGCTAGAACCAATGAAAATACTAGATCATTTTAAAATGAAGTTGTGAAATAGAGACATTAAATAAATTTTGGTATAGTGGGACCCATTGAGTGAACCAAGTTTCACTTGGGAATATGCCCAATTGTTTATAAAATAATATCTATGGTTGTTTTGATTGTCACCATGATGTCTCCTCTCTAAGGGGGGAGGATGTCAAGAGCTAACCTTATGATATGTTTCAGATGATGGTTATGAGACTTTATTAATATGCATTAATTTATTTTGATACGCATTCAAACTGTGTGCTAAAGATGTGATTTTGATTTTGACATTATGTTTTGAATTTCAGAGTTAACTATTATAGTTATGATTATGCCATAATGGATGATTATATTTATTGTTCATTGTATCATTTTTACATTATGTATAGTTGATGTCCATTGTCATTACTGTAGAGATAAGTTGTATGGGATAGGCTTGGTGGTGGACTTTGATATCTAGGTTAATAAAGGATCATAGTAATGAGCAGTTGGTTTGACACTGATAAATACAAATAAGATAAAAATGAGACTGTAAGCCATTGCCATCTTTTAAGTTTTATTGCAATCTTAGATTGTTGACTTCTAATTTTGTCTTATTGGTCATCCTTAAGCTGTAAGTGTTGTTTTATCTTAATTACAATCATATCTCTATCTAAACTTATGTAAGTATGGTTTATTTCTCTTTGACTTCCATTTGATTGGTGGTGTTTGTGTGGTTGATTTTTTCCTACTTAATGTCTGATCATGCCTTATGTAGATTATTATGTCAATTTTAATTTTACTCTTATTACTTTAAGCATTTTTTTAATGATGGATTTCTTATCCTTGTTGCATTATGGTGGTTGGACCCCCCCTTGGTATTCATGTTGCTCAAATACTTCTTTTATCTTTGGGCCATAATGTTGTTATCGACTAAGTTTATTTGCAAGGTCATGCTGAGTTTTAGAAGGCTTGTGGGTTTTTGACTTACCATAGGCATCATTAGGTAAATCTAGTCAATGGAATTAGGGTCATGACTACTATTTTCATTGATTGCCTTTTTTACTTTGACTCATCTCCCAAGCTAGGTAGTCAATGGGTTTTGTTGAGAGGTGTGGTGCATGGCCTGTGATGGCTATCTGGGTAGAAACCCTAAGGTGAGTTTGTGGTGGAAGAGAATTAAACTAATAAAATGGATATGGCAACCATTAATGGTAGAAATATAGATGAAAATGACATCTCCATTGAGGAGGATATAGATAAAATTAGGTTGGGGGGGGATCTTTGTTCTCTATGGATGGCCTCAATAGAAAAGAGGTACATCAAAACCTTTTTCCTTTTCCTCAGGAAGGACATTCTCACTCCACGTAAGTGGTCCCTTGAACTTCAAAAAAAAAAAAAAAAATTGGGGGGGGGGGAATGACTGTAAGTGTTGTTTTTTTTGAATCAATGAAGCTTCTAATTTTTTTTTTACAAATTCATCATGAAGTTGTGAGATGTCATAATGAACTTGCAAATAGATATAATCAATTTAAAAATCAATGCCTCAATTTTAAAATGTTTTGAGTCCTTATATAAATACATTTTAACCCTGGTTGGACTCAACCCCTTGTGATATTTTGTAACCTCTACATTTTAAGCTTGGTTTTGGATTTGATTCCATGGGTTTCATTGAAAATTTAAATAAATTATTTTCTTTTTATTATGTGTTATGTTGATTTTACCATGTCTGGGCTTAGATCAAAAATGTGGTTCTCCCTGTCATGGCTATTTGGAATTATTTTCTACCTCCTTGTGAATATTAGATGATTAAATTTAAATTTGGTTATGTTGATTGATGGGTTTTAACCACTTTAGTAGTTGATTGTTTGAACTCTATCGTTGGGCCTACTTTGGAGAATTTTAGATGGGCTATGTTACTATCATTTTATAGTTGCATGTGTATTTCATGATTTTAGAATTAATTATAGATTATGTTTTCTTTGATTTCATGATTTAAATCAACTAGATTTCCTCTTGACTCAATTTGGTTAATGTGACTATTAGTTTTAATTAGTTCCCTTAGATGTATGCTAATAATTAGAGTTGAATATGTTGATTCTAAATTTGGGAGACTTATGATTATTATAGCCTACACTTTTTAGCTTGCTAGAACTTATGCTTGATAGTCTATTTTTTCTCAGTCTTTGTAATTATTGAACTATGTTCTTCATTTAATTTGAATGTATCACTAAATTTATATTCAAAACTAGAGTATTATCTTGGGTGTTTGTTAATTGATGGAACTTTTCCCACATTATTTTAATTAAAATAATGTGGGCAAAGTTCTAGTGTCAAAATTGAGTCTTCTCTTGCACATTCCACTTTTGTCTATGGCATCCATTCTTCTTCTTCTAACTCTCCTTCACTTGAAGGTTTATTATTGTGCACCTCTTATTTATCACTTTAGCACATCTCTACTTTGTGTGAACCAATATTTTATCCTCACCTTCCTCTTTAGGTATTCATGGCATACATCCAACTAGGTCCTTTCTTCTTCTTGGGATCTCGAGGAGATATCTTCTTATCTTTCCTCTCAGTATACTTGGCACTATCTTTGTTCCCTTTCACTTAGAATATCATTTTCCCTAGGGACTTCCTCCCCTTCCATTTTTTTGTGTGGTGTTATCACTCTTCTAAAATATATTCTTTACCTAACCCATGCACAAAGTGATTTAGCCTTCCATATTCAAATATTTAATTCCCTAGCCAACTAGCATCATTTTCATCCAAACTGGTATTAAAGTGATCAGTGATCCTCTTGGATTGCATAAAAATTGAAACTTTACCTCTTTGATCATCTTTACTTATTATTATCTATTGGCTTACTCAATACATTATGTATCTTTGATTCAGTAAACTAACTATACCAACTTGATCATTATAGTGTTTTTTCCATATCCAAAGACTAGCTATATCAACGTACTTGATATTGTTAGTTTTATATGACTAACTTATTTTTACCATTATATTTTAAACCAACTTATCACAATGATGTATTTAGTCACTAAAATTAACATTAAATTATAAAAAAATGCACTTGTGACCACTCATGCACACTTAACCTATGATCAATTTCATAGTTTTAGACCATTATTATTATACTTATATGTAAATGACCCTCCATATTTAGTAAAATATAATAATTAACATTTATATTTCTCATTATAAGAAGTATAGATTCATTATTTGAATGATTCATACTTATAATCTAGTTTTCTTTATTCCTTAGATGAAACTACTTCTTCAAGATTATCCTATAGGCTAGTCATGTTTGAATCCATTGGTTTCATCTTCTCACCAAATAAAAATCATTTTACCAAAACAAAATTCATTCCAATGGTCATACTTTATGTTTCACAAGACCAATTTGAAAAAATCCCCAAAATACCAAAATATAAACACATTGTATATCTTTTTGTTCACTAGATAGCAAAAGGACACCACTATTACAAATTTTATAATCATCTAACTACATATTAAGATAAATACACCTATTCTTCATATTTTTGATTCCATACAACACATGTATCCTTGATCTAGGTTTTAATACAATGGTAAGGTCATGAATCATTATTAAAGTAGATAATTACACTAGGATTGCACCATCATATTACATTTTTACCAATATTGTACACACACCACTATAGCATGGGAGAACTACATGGAATTTGATCTAACTTTAGAGTATTTCTATGTAGGAATTTTTCAACACTTACGGTGTTGAGGCCAAGAAAAACCTCATTTACTTTACCATTTCCCCTATTTTATAGTGTTTATACCTCTTATTATCGAGGTAGGGTTATGAGAGAAAACCATTTATATGGATGAATTGCAATAGTAAAATTGGTTCGCCCAATAAACACTATATCTTGTATCAACAAAAGAATGGTTATGAGAGAAAACCATTTATATGGATGAAATTTTACCAAATTATTTTAAATTACTTGTGAGAATTCTTTAACCATTTAATAAGTACATATAATGGGAATAATATATTTGAATTGTCCTTAAATATTAAAAAATAGAAATTAATTGGATTCAATTTTGATGTTTCAATCATTTTTGAATTCTAATTACTTGCCAAATTGGAAACTTGAATGATCCATGCCTTATTTTATGAATGCATACCTTTTTATCTCTAATGGAAATGGTTGTTGTATAAGGAAGTTGCCCATTTTGGTGTTCCATTGGTTTTTTTATTTTTGTAGATTGTAGTCATTTATTTTTGTTGGTTGACTACTATTGTAACTTTACCTATATTTATAATCTCATTATGCTCATGATCTTTTTACAAAGCCTGGATGCATGATTCCACCATCCAACTAATGGATAGGGTGGTTAGGTCCACCATATGGATGGGCTCATTAGATTGGAATTTTGGGTTTTTATTCATGTTGATTAAGTTTCTGTTGGTACACATGGATATTTATGTTGGTGGCATGATTATTTTAGTGGCTTGCTAGTGTATGATGTGATTCAATAGCTCAATTGGATAATTTATTTTTAGAAAATTTACATTTCGTGTAAATCCTCATTCTATGTGAATTAAAATATTATATTCATTATATTAATTATGTAGAAATAAATTGTATAGCTTTGATGTTTTTTGAGTTATTTTCACTTACTATTGATGCATACTTTATGCATGTTGTAACTCAATGAAGTATTTTTGAATAAGAATGGGTTATGTGAATCAAATATTATGTTTATGGGAACTTAATATATGTTGTAATAAATTATAAATGTATGAAGTTAAGTAGTTGGCTATTCTTGATCATTGTACTTATTATTGTTCCTTATTGCAACGTATTGAGTGTGGTTCTATTCCTTGTTGTTGAGGATTGATTACAATTATAATCATTATGAATTGTTATTTGTTATATTATTTTATTGATTAATATTTATATCTTGATAAGGTAATATTTATTGTTATCTTTACATGGTATACATTTTTGGGTGCTTGAAAGAGTTACATTTGGCCATCTTTTATATCGGTGATTGATGTTATTATCTGGTGGTTGTTTTTAATGTTATGGAATCAATATTTTGTGTATTTATATTTCATAAATCAATGAAATTAGGATAATCAAATTTTATAATATTGGTTATTTAGTTAAATTTAATGAAGCTTACTTATATTGACTAGAGTTGCATTACATTTTGATTAGGTACTTAAATTTGTTAAAACCATTATTTATGTTTGGTGTGCATTTTGAGATCTTGGATTATGCAAGGATAGGAGGATTTGTTTATATTTGTCATATTGCCTTCTCTTGTGATAATAAATTGGGGATTTTATTTCAGTCATAATAACATTAAAACATGGCAACTTATTATAGATCATAGGCTTATTTATTTTTGGTTTCTTTAAGTTCATTATTCTAAATCAATTGAGTATGGGCAATGATAAGGGTCTAACTTAATACCAGTGCATTACGACTTATGTTAAATATAATATTTATTGAGAAATTTGCTTATATTGGGTGCATGTTATGACCATGAATAATTTTTATTTGATGTGATAGTTGCCTGCAAGCTAAGAATGAACAAGTGGCTATTGATGTGTTTCTAGGAACTTGTTAAGTTGTTAAAAATTATGAAGCATTATTGGATGAGGATATTTGAATACCTTGTTAATTATAACTATATTAAATATAATATTAGTTGGGAAATAAATTGGTTTGAGGACTCCAATTTTATGTATAAAATCTTAGTTGGTAGAACTATTCACATTGTCTAAGATATCATTCAGCTTCACCTCTATTTTGAATTGGGTTTCCATAAGTATAGTAACCAAAGGACAAGTAGGAGTAAAATAGTGGTTGGATACCTATTTATTTACTTACATGATAATTACATTATATTATGTGTGTGGTTTGAATTAATCTTTTTTTCTAAATTATAGAATTTATTTGATGATCACTTAAGTGTTATTATCCATAATCAATGTGAAACACGGAGACTTATCAACTAACATAATGTTATAATGATCTAGTGAAATTAATGCTACATCTTTAAATATGTTATTATATAAGGGAAATAATCATGTTTCAGTGACTCCTAAGTTAAGATTATGGTCAAATGGTCTATGAGGATAACATGGAAGCATGGTATTTGCTTACATTAAAACTCAAAAGATTTAGAGTGCTTCAAAAGCTTACATTGTGTTTCTTTTGGAAATAGTAATTTAACTCCTTCTTGACGATCTATGAAAATTTTAATTTCTTGTTAAAGTGAGATTAATATGATGATTCTTTTGTTTTTTAATTTTATATTTTCATGCTTATTTATTTTACTTCTCTGGTTTTTGGATTTGTATATTTAGCTTTAGTTTAGCTAAGATGATATTTGATATCATTAATTCCCTCCTTTTTGGTTTTTAACTTTGTTTACTTGAAATAACTTGATGTTTGTATTGTAATTTTAATGGTGCCTAAATGGATAAAGAGATATATATCCACTCTAACTATTAATCAAACTCCCTAGGATCAATGAGATGTTTAATTAGGGTTAAAGACCCTTAGATAGTCTTATTATGAAGATCAAAACCAATACAAACTCTAGAGTTTATCAGTATTTACCCACACACTAATACACCCTAAAATGTATACTTTCTAGTGGTAATCTCCTTCCCCATGGAATCCTATAAAGGTGTTTACCCTAGTTAAGAGTTTGTAGTTACCTAATCTAATTATTGGTTATTTCATGCTAGTGTGAAAATCAAAAAATATGTTTTCATACAACAAGAAATGTATAGCAAGCCCTAAACGTAATTCCATTCATACTCTAAATGCAAATAATTACTAATAATAATAATTTTATTATTCATTATATGGGGTTGTTTCAGATCTATCCACTTAAGTACCTCCTATCCAAAGTAACACTCATAGGCCGAATGGTTAAATGGCTCAAGTTTATAAGAAAGTTCAATATTGAATATTCCAATTAAAAGGAAATTAAAGGATAGGTAAATGTGTATTAGCTAGAAGAAGCTCAATTGTGAAAAAAAAATTTAACCATTGGGTTTCCTAAAGAGTATATGTTATCTTTTGATGAGTATCAATAGTGGAAGTTCAATTTTGACATATCTTTTAAAACACATGGCTCATGGGCAAGGATATTATTCCCAATGTATTTTGCATTGATTTTCCCTTCACTAATAATATCACAAAGTATGAATCCATCCTTGCAAGTCTCCAACTGGTCATCTAATGGAATATCAAACACTTTTCTATCTTTGGTGAGTCTTATATAATCATCAATAAAGTTAATGATCAATACCAAACCAAATATGATAAGTTTATACACTATAACAAAATGGTGGACAATTTTTAAAAATAATTTATGTATATCTAGTTTGATTAGGATCCAAACATAAGAAATATCTATGAGGATGCAATAGATATCATTGGTTCACTCATTAAAATTCAACCAAATACTCAACAAAGCCAATTACTGGTAGAATATCTTAGCATCCCAACCTATGATCATCCATAATCTAAGATGGTATGTGAGATTTATGGTCTTATTTTTTAATGTTATCATGACATTTATAATTACCTCCATGACCATACCATACCTATTGATCTATTAGATGCTCAATACAAATAATTTATCTAAAACACTTCTTGTTATACCCTTCTAGGAAATAATATTTATTATAGAGGCTATGATGTAATCTACTTCAATGTTTAATTTCAAAAGAGGTCAATTTGGATATCAAATATGTTCACAATGAAATTTATGGGGCACATACTAGTGGAATGGTCCTTTCCAACAAACTTATCCATATAAGATACTATTGGCTAACCATGGAATCAAACACATTAAAATATGTTAGGAAATGTGTTGCTTGTCAAAAACATGGTGATCACATCCATGTTCTATCTTAATCTCTACAGCTAATCACAATTCCATGAGCATTATCTACATGGGGATAAATATCATTGGGAAGTTTAATCCCACCTCATTTGATGAACATAAACACATTCTTATTTCAACTGAGTAATTCACTGAGCGGTTAAAGGCCATACATATGATGTACATAACATTTAATTATATTTTTAAATTCATCCTCAACCATATCATCTATCATTGTGGCATACAATATTCCATCATTATAGTTAATTTTAATTTCTTAAATAATAAGTATGTCAAGGTCCTTTATACACAATTTCATATCTGACATAGACGGTCCACACATTATCATCTCTAAGGTAATGAACAAGTTGAGGCATTTGATAATACCATCATTACAATCCTCTATGAAATTTTAAATGGCACTGGTCATGATTGGAATTTATAGATTTAATTTAATTTTTGGGCTTACCACATAAATATCCACAAACCCACAAGATCCACTCCATATTCTCTAGTCTTCAAACCTAAAGTTATACTACCCATTGAGATCAAGCTACCCTGCTTGCATGTCTCATTATAGGATCTAGTTGATGATGAGGATTATCAATTAATATTAAGGATTATCATAATAGGTTATGCCATAGTTATGAAAATTATATCAAATCTAAGGATTTTTAAATTGGAGACCTTATTCTAAAGGAAAATTAAAGAAACACCAATGTTGATCACAATAAGAAAATTAAATTTGAACCTAATTGGTTGTGTCCTTTTATCATCACTAATAAAAATACCTTAGCATCCTATAGGTTCACTTAAAAATATGGGAATGAACTTGATGATCCCAATAATATCATGAATTTTAAGCATTTATACACTTGAAAATTAATTATTATCTATGATTATACTTGTCCTTTAAGGTAGATCAACTTCCACACATTTGTATCCTCATCCATCCCATCATCCACTATTATCTTTACCATTTTTACCTTGGTAAAGACCTAAAAGGACTATAGGTAAAAAAATATTGATGTGATAGGCATTTGATAAACCCCTATTAGTAATAAATTAAAACAACACAAAGATAAATAGTTTTCCAAGCCATACAATCCTTGAAGAGATCTCATTGATGGACTTTACCCTCCCATCCAAAATCACTTCCATCCCTACTATTATATCCATTGTTACATTTTATATTATCCCTTATACATACATATTCATAAAAACCCTAAAAATTAAAAGATCTAGAAAATGCCAAAAATAATAGAAAAACAAAAAATCCAAAAAATCAATTATATTGTACTTCATCTTATTATAAATCCTTGATCATTTTTATTAAAAATAATTGTAGATTAATCATATATATCATTCCAAATAATGTAACATAACATATATAATTTTTTTGGGTACATCACAAAGCCATTAGTATCATCATTATTCATACATTAGATTGGTAACTTGACTTAGGACAAAACACTTTATTTTTTTGTTCATTATTTTTGCACATTTATGTGTTTTTGGTTTACATTGATTATTTTTTGTGTTTGAGTCAATCCTTCAAAATTAAATAATAAGTCCATCATTATTTTTATCTATAATAATGTGTAATGTGGTATGTTATATAAAAAATAAGGTTTCTCAAACATGTAAAATTGGGCACCAAATTTACTAACAAGTACCTTGTAATCACCTAAAAGTGGTATTTGAGTGCCAAGAGTGAAAATTGAGACTACATATCCATATATTAGACATATAACTATCCTATAACCTATTATCACACTTATCCAACCTTTGTGTGGGCTTCATGCATCCCTAGTTAGCTAAAGTGCAGTCCTAGACCTTCATTTCCCAATCCTAGCCCTTTGTGCCTAGTGTTTTTCCAACCAAACATTATCACCATATTAAGGACACTTGAGCCATGTGACATTAGTTTACCCAAAATGGTGAATATGTATTTTTCCATAGCTTTCCTAAATGGATACATTTTTAAAATTAAAAGCCTTATAAGGTCAACCTAGACATCTTTTATTATCTGCATAAGAACCAAAACACTATAGATACATGACTTTTAGCCCTATATCCACTATATGGAGATTAGATGAAAAATACCTATTCAAACATGAAATAAGTTGATAAAAATCAAGGTTATCAATCCATATTCTTCCCTACTTTTGCATACTACCATCTACAATATCCCTAAGCTCAAATTTTCTAGATTTCCAATCTCAAGCACATTGAAGGCACTTAAGGCTACTATCATAGTAGAATCAATTTCACTTCCACTAGCACTTAGTGGGGATAAATACATTGGTATTTATCCCTCCTTAGAGTATTATTATGTTGGCAACTCTCATCTCAATGGGGTATTGAGTATGTATAACCTATCCTACTAATGAAAACACTTTTTAGCTCATACCCTAATTACAAGGAGGATTAAGATTTACATCATAAATCAATCATAATAGGCATAATATAGAGTTCCAAAATTTATGCATGCAAGAACATACCCCAAAAACCTAGACATAGGTGCACTTAGAAGTTCTAGATAGTCCTATATAGAGGAAATTAGTGACAATATTAGGACACTAGAGCCACATGGTGTTGCTATCCAAATATGATGATACTATCTAGGAGGGGTTCTGACATAGGGATATAGTTTATGACAATCATACCTAATTACATCTCAGTTTCCATCACTCAGATCATCTGTATTAGGTGGTTTTTAAATAATTCTTTATTTTCACTATTTATTACTATTTTTAGAAAGTTAAAGATAGTAAATTTTATAACAAATTAGTGGATATTTTATGCACATTATTATCCTAATTTAGTATACCCAGTGCTTTAATCAAACAAAGGATTTACATAATCTAAACCCTAAAAAGATAAAACATTTGGTAAACCTGACTTACTTTGAACATTGATCAAACCCTAATCCTAGATGATCTTAGGGTTTGTATCCTTTTTGTTTGTATGCTCAAATTTTAGTACCAAAATTTCACATCTATTTTTATATTTATTTTTTGCAATCTTTCTTAGATTAAAATTCTTTAAAGGTTCAAAATATACAATAACTTATTTTTCTACTTCCCAAACCACAATGGTAGAATTTAACAACCAATTTGATGAGATCGATAAGAAATAATTGTAAGATTTTGTGTCCAAACAAGCATATATGCAAGATGACTTCATCATTATTATTTAAGAACTTCAAAAGTCCAATAATGGTCAATCTTCAAATCCCCTAGCTAATAACATGGATATACCTATAATGGAGCCAACATAACTAGCCCAGCCTAAAATTGTAATTCAATAACCTTCAGTGACAACTACACCTCTTGTGGCTAGTTCTTCCACTCCATATGTACAGTCCCTTCTACATGAGGTTCATACTTTGCAGGCTAAGGTGTTACATCTTGATATGGGAGCCATGAAGCCATCACATGCATTGGATTATAATATTATATTATATACACATTTGGAACATCACATAGTGGTAACTCTCTTTCCATCTATATTTGTGGCAACTAAGCTTAAATTATATGATGGCAAGGGTGACCTAAAGCACCATCTCTGAGCTTTCCATGCAACATGTTTGGATAACATGTCCAATGATTGGCTTATTGAAAAGTTTTTTCCACATAATTTAAATGATTATGACCTAAAGTGGTTTTATAACTTACCAAATATATTTATCATAGGATTAAATCCTTTAGTAGACATGTTTTTAGTACACTTATCCATCAACATCAATAATAAGATCTCATCTGCCCAAGTTTTACAGTTGAAATAAAATTCAAATGAACCTATCATAGAATATGTATTATGATACAAAGTTATATTAGCTAAATTGACTATCCCCATGGTAGAAAAATATCTTAAAGACATCTTAAAATAGAGTCTTTTACCATATTACATGAAACTATCTTGTTTAATAAGTTTACAACATTCACAGATTTGTGCCATAGTAAACGAAAGAGATTTCAAACTTTTATCAATGGGTAAACTCAAATATACCAATGGATCAGTTACAAATACTAAGATTTCAAATAATTATCCATACAAGGTAAGGGCCATCAAGAATAAGAGTGATAAATAGGCCAAAATTAATGCAACTTCAAAGCCATCTTATCACTTGGTTTTATCAACTCCTCAATGTTGAATCTTCACCAACCTTCTAGAGTCACCATCATAGGTTTTACAACAACTCTTAGAATGTAATGTTATATCTCTAATTATAATTAAATAGGTTTATATGACATTACCTCTTATAAAAATCTATAATTATAACACATTCTATGAGTATCATAGGGCACCAGGCCATACAACAAATAGATACATAAGCTTGAAACATAATATACAAGATTTGATTAATGCTAACATTATTGATGTGGGCACAACCGCATGGGCACAAAAATTATAAAAAATTGAAGATAAGGCATTAAATATATTCATATATCCATTTAAAAATCACATAAGAAATGAGGCAGGGAGCACTTCAGGTGTTCACTACACATATGAGACACATCCACCATCAGCTTCATTTCATACTATTAAAGAGGAGGCACACCTATTGCAAAATATCATTGGTATGTACCAAATTATAGTTATATATATACCACTCATCACCTTATCATAACAAGAGATTATTGATGATGAAATTAATTTACATGAACTCTTTATATGAACATACATAGATCATCATCCTATCTAGAGTGTTATGTAAACAATGGATCAAGCATTAACATGTGAACTATGAAACTTTTATAGAATTTGGGGTATTTATAGTAGGATATATTCCACACAAACATAGTTATTAGTGGTTTTAGTGGTCATGTTTAGAGATCCATTGGGGAGATTGTGCTTTCATTACATGTTAGACTAGAACATATAGCCACTCAGTTCTTAGTAGTACCTAGTGCAGACATGTTTGATATGTTATTAGGTAGGCTATGGATATATAATCTATGAGCAATCCCATCCATAGTGCATATATTATTGAAATACATACATGAAAATTAGGTGGTCAAAGTTAAGGATTTTACATATGAGTATCCTTTACCAATTCCACATGAAGTTATTTCATAATCACTAGTTACAGTTTCATCATAGTTACAAGATATAACATAGTTATTAGTTACAAATCAAAGAATAGTTCCTATTGATACATCATAGAGTTTAGTAGATCCACTAATGTAGATGGGGTCTATTCTTACAATATTTAAACATACACATACTCTCCCATGGATACCATTATTAGAGAGACCCCTATGTCATATATATGTCACATATTCTAGAGGGCCTTCCTCAACTAAATTTTTACTGAGATCAATATTATTAGGTTATCAAGGTTATTAGCATAGGGTACCTATGTCACCTACATCTTCTTTTAATAGATGGGTTCTTAATACCCTTATAGTTCACATTACCCCACATTCATTGCCACAAATTTATAACACTAATACATATGTAGATATAACTACAAACATAGATCATTTAGTATAGTAGATTTTGGGATCACAATTAACCTTTCACACATCACACATGATCATAGTTCACTTATTTGACATAGGTCACAATGATAGTGAGTCTCCCATGAGACTCATTGATTAGTATGGTTTCCCCCTTCTTGTACATACTTTCCCTCTCCCTTGCTCCTTGTATATAGTTCATTTTAATATTTCTTATACATAACTTATTTCCAAAAACTACAAAAACATTAAAATATTCCAAAAACACAATAAAATTCAAATAATTACTTAGAAAACACAAAACTTATAGATTTTATCCCTTATTATGTTCACACCTCTTATATTTTATAGATACTACATATGCTAGCTATCTTAGTATAGTCAGTTTTATCACATGTACATGCTTCACTTATTATTGTCAAGTGCTTGTAGATTGATTACAAGACTTAGGTCCACTACACTGATCTATACTTTTTATTATCTACCCACTAGGGGAATATACATTGATTCATGGTTATTCATTTGACACATTCACCCACTTGGAGGCATCTTGTACACAATTTCATTCACCAGGTTCTATCCTTACATACTCTACATTCCAATTTTAGCATTATTACATCTTGATATTGATCATTGCTACTCATACTCAATTTTTTTGTTGGTAATTACTGCTTTATACTTAGCATATATACATCTGAGCTCTTACACATATTTGTATTAAATATTTATGCATACTTTCATTTCTATCTTTCCTAGTTTAGACTTGATTGTATCTTTATTTTTCTTATATTTGAGGGAATTTGAATATGCCATTATTATTTGGCTCTACACCACTTCTATTTATAATATGCCTTAGACATGTGCCCATGTCCCTTTTTTCTTTCCTCATTATTTATGTAGACATTTGAACATGTCCTTCTATGTGTCTCTAAGCTAACTTACTTTTTGTTTACGTATGTGGGCATTTGAACATGTCCTTGTATGCTTTATTCTCTCATATTTAATGACATATGCCCATGTCCCTTATATTGTGTCTCCTTGGCCTATCTTACATGCCTCATGTGTTTTGTATGTATGATTTTTTATATGTATAATGGCCATGAAAATTGTATTTGCTTGTTATACACACCCATTTTTGATTCCATGAGGGACCTCATGCATCTACCCTTCCTACTTGGGTGTCATGATGGACATCATGCCACACCCCCTAGGTAGCTACTCGGTTTCACTCAAATTTGCTATTATATACATTGATTACATCTATCTTGACACCCTTTAGCAATGACATACATGACATACATCTTACTTTACATACTTATGCTCAAATTATATTACATTTTTATGTTATTTATGCACATTATATTGGATTATCAAAAAATTATCAGATATGCTCTAGCTAACACACATTTTATATAAATTTTTATTTTGAGTATAGTTCTTGCATAGGTTCAAAAACTACTCTCAAAAGAGGGGGAATTCATAGGGTTTTTCTTAGAGGCTAGGTTCCTATATTGCATTAATAGTACAATTTTTTAGCACATAGGCTTAGTTACAAAAAAATTGACATGAGCAAACACAGAGGGAAAATAATGACTCATAAATTAGTATAATGACACAAAATGTAGACCATAAGGAAATTAGAACCCAAATGGGGACACTACCACCACATGGTGCTACTATCCAAGATATGATGCTACTATCTAATAGCCTCAATTTATAAACAACTTAGATTGGCCAGAATAGTACAATAGGTACAATATAGGTTTACACATATTTAGTTACCAGTTTATAAATTATACTCAATTTTACTCAGATTCATATCAGCTCAGCTTAGATTCATATCAGTTTCTCAGATTAGGTAAATCATGTGTGGAATGACCATTCTTATATTTAGTTTAGATACTCAGATATAATTATTATAACTCAATTCATAATCAATATACTCATATACCATATCGGGAGCATTTGCATGGTACATTATTTCCTTACACTCAATTACACACCAATTGATTAGATGGAATGAAAAATACCATGTCACTCTCTATGTTGTATACACTTGACATCATATTCTAGGTTATCACAATTTTTATGCCTTACTCCATCTATAGTGTTTGTCATTTCTAAATGGCTTAAATTTACCTAATATACTTGAGTGGTTGTAGAGCTTACATACACAACTAAACATACTTAGATAATTTCATTACTTCACATAGCTAATTTTTAGATTCATCTACTATGCATGGGTGGGAAATGATGGAGCCATAGCCTACTTGAGTTCTTGAGCCACCCACATGAGAGTGTTGGACAAACTATCAATCCAATCCAAGATATTCATAGGTCAAGATCCACTAAGTTGGGGTGGCAAATGATGGATTCAAAACTAGATTGAGTTCTTAATCCACCCACACATGAGGATTGAGCAAGCTATCAACTCAGTCTAAGCTATTCACTGATTTATCACTATTTACACACACATGTTATCACCAGGTTCATGCATTGGTTCATGTACCCAATGAGGTGTCTTCATTGCTTTCCTCTTTCCCATATATTTACTCATTTACTTCTTTACTTAGCATATTCTCTTGATTTAGATATATCTTAAACAAGGACTTATTTATGCATGTTTCATTTGTAGGACATGCTTTAAATCATTCTTCACATACAAAGACCAAGCTTCACATATACAAACCCAACTTCACATACTTAGATTCAACTTCGCAAGCTTCACTTCCTAGGTAAGTCTAGGTACACTTCTTTTTCCTTTATACTATTAATTTCACTTTGTTACATTTCTAGCATAAAGGGAGGGGGGGGGGGGGGGGGGGGTAAATGTAACCAACTAAAAGTATTATTTGAGTGTTAAGAGTGCTAATTGGGACTACATATCCATAGCTTATCCCTAGACCTATCTAGAACCTATTATCACATGTATCCATCATTTGTGTGGGCCACAAGCATCCCTAGTCAACTTAAATGTAATCCTAGACCCTCATTTCCTAATCCTAGACCTTCATTCCCAATGTTATTCTAGATGGACATTAGTGCCACATTAATGACACTACATCCACATGGTGATAGTGTCTCTAATTTGGAGCCTATGTCATTTGAGTTAAATTTCCTAAATGATTACATTTTCAAAAGTAATATCCTCCTAAGGTTGACCTAGACATCTTTTATTATTCACAAAAGCAATAAAACACTATAAATACATGACTTTTAGCCCTATATCCACTAGACAGAAATAAGATGCAAAATACCTATTCAAATATGAAACAAGTTGAGAAAAATCAAGGTTATGAATCCCTATTTTTCCCTACTTCAGTATAATACCATATACAACATCCCTAATCTCATATTTTCCATATTTCCAATCTCAAGCACACTCAAGGAACTCAAGGACACTATCATACTAACATCACTTGCAATTGCACCAACACTTAGGTCGGGAGAACTACATTAGGTTTGATCCCTCCTTAGAGTATTGTAATGTATCCAACTCTCTTCACAGTGAGCTATTGAGGATGTCTAGCATATCCTAATAAAGAACACAATTTTTATCTCATACCGTAATTATAAGGAATATTAGGGTTTGCATTTTAAATCAGTTAAACATGTACAATATTTAGTTATAAAATTCATGTGTGTGGGGATAGACCCTAGAAAACCATACATAGGTGCTCTTAGAAGTTTGGGATAGTCCTTCATAAAGGACATTAGCATCAATATCATGACACTAGATCTAGATGGAACTACTATTCAAATGTGGTATTACTATCTATGAGGGGTTATGACACAAGGATATAATTGAAGACACTCAGCCTTGCTTCCATATCTATTTCTAGCACTTAGTTTTTTTTATATCAGGTGTTTTCTAGATGTCTTTATTTTCACTATTTATTACTATTTTTAGAAATTCAAAGCTACTCAATTATATAACAAATTAGTGTCTATTTTATGGATATTATTTTACTAATTTAGTCTATTCATCCCTTTAATCAAACATAGGATTTGCATAAGCTAAACCCTAAAAGGTTAAAACATATCATATTCTGCATCATCATCTATCTCATCTAATATATATGTATCAAGCAAATAAGTATGAAAACATGAATATCAAAAATTAGGATTGTCTATCAAAATATCATATCATATCATAATCACTTATAATTTATCATATAAAATCTACATCCATCAATAAACATGACATCAATAAACATATCCATAATCAAATATCTATACACATCACATTATAATAAAAGAAAGACATGTTGAGACAAATTGTAATCAGATAATCATCATATATAATAATAAAATTTCCATATATAAAAATTTCCATGTCATCAACATACATGTATCAATCTCTACCATCAAAATCATATACATCTATCACTAAATGGCAAATAATAGATTAGGTGTCGCTCTATCCCTTTGGTGGTGGATTTCCTCATGGTGGACCCCTTCTAGGAAGAGTGTGCACTAATTCCATTATCCATGTTGATGATTCCCATGTTGTATGTTTTTTATATATGAAGTTACTCTCTACCTTTTAGGATTAAATTAATCATATAAATATTTTTAGTATTGAGCCTCTTTCATAGTTTTTATGGGCTCTACATATACCTAGCCTAATCCATGGGTAATCACAACCAATAACACAATATCCTTCTTAGTGTTAAGTCTATTCACCTTTGAATCCCTCTCTACCATCATATTATATTTACTCACTAACTTGGATATAATTCAAGTCACCTTTGATATGATTCCTTCCACCTTGCCATGCTGACCACCCTAAAATATATATAGCTCTATGGTTATCTTGTGACCTCCACTATGAGCCACCTTACCTTATCATCTCTCACTATAATATATGCTTCATGTCAATCCACTTTACCCTATAGTATTGATATCTCTACCTCCTAGGTGAATACATACCAATAGTTTTCATTAGATGTTATATCCTATGCCAATTATGGTGGCTATGAAAACCCCATCACCTCTTGTAAGCACTACTATTTCTAGTTCAGCATCATATCCCCACCCATATACCTTTGGTCATTTATCACATCTATAATATGAATAAGGGGGATATCTTTATCAACATGTCCACCATTATGTCCATTCCCTCCTTTCCCATATTATCCATCCTTCCCATCTTCCCCTTTCCCATCTAACTCATCTTCCCCCTGACCATCTCCATGTTACTAACCTAAAATAAATATCCCCATGGCTTGCCTCTTCTATCTCTATTGGGAAATGGTATCACTATATCCATAATATTTTATTGTAGTATACTCAACTACTATGTGGTATTGGTGAATGTATTGGGCCTTGGATACACCCACCATGTGTCCTTGACCTCTACTCCATCAACTTACACATCTCTCAACTGATATCATAACACATTAGGTAACATTGGACACTCTCCCATAGATTATCTTTGGTCCACCCTATGTCCCCACTGCAACACCTCATTGACCACTATGGGAACTACATGTGAGTTAAATGGAATCCCATGCTATAATCCAAATTATTTTAGCACCATATATGGTTTATATCTATCTATGACATACTCTTACCGATTAATGATATAACACTCCATCTACATGAATATAAATTAATATACATCCTCCACCTCTACCTAGCCAAACCAAATAACCTTATACCTCTCTAGGTAATATCTCCTATTTGTAGCTCATCTATGGCTTTTTTTATAAAGATATGTCTCTTACATGTTTGTGTTATCCATCAATAACTATCACCCACCCATAGGACATTGACTCATCTTTATCTCTAGGAAATTGTATCCCTACTATCTATCTAGTAGATATATATTCTTAGGCCCATATCTATAGTAATGTGGATGGTATAATGCTCTTATTTCTCAAGTACACTATTATATTTATATCTCTATAAAGATGACCTAGTGTACACATCCCCCTTGTAAATAATGTATCACTTTAAATAATGTATACAATGACCTCTACTAGGCCCTTTTAGAATAATTAGCCCATCTTATTAAGAAATGAGATGCTTATAACAATAGACATGATAACAAGGGGAAATTGATCAATCCTTCCTCCTACAAGGCATAAATTTAGGTAAAGACTAATTATACTTAAATGAATACCTATAGTATATGATATCTCCTACGTGATACCAAGGGAGCTATATCACTACACTCTACTATATTTCCATGAAAAGGGATCCATAGAATCCTTCACATTTCCTCAATAATCACCATCATTTCACATGTAGGCAAGTGAAAGGTTCTATTTTTAGGATGCCATCTCTCATCCAATTTTATTAATGTTTCCCTATCCACTCTCACATCAGGCATTTTTGCCACATAGTAGAGTCCAATAGCCTCCAAAATTAAAAAATCCATCTCATCCAATTACCTCACTAGAATCAACACCACTAAACACAACTCTTGTGCAATAACATTTGACACATGCTCCTAAAAACATCATAAAAATAGGCATACTTCATCATTTTGGCTCATTTTCCTCTCCAATTTCAATACATTTATGCAAACACCATTTTGAACATAATCACTACAATACCTATGTAGAAATCAAAATCATGTAGGTGACATGACCTCACATGTATATGACATTGCCATCACATAAATTTAACAACATCTATGTAGATTCTTAAGCCACATATACTTCACAACAATTAATAAAAATGTTAAAAATAAGAATGTATACATTGTTTGTGTTTATGCAAATTCTATAAGGAAAATTTTCCTCATAGTGTCTAGATCTCACACATGTCTACAACCCCTATTAATGACAAAAATGTGAAATTAAAAATAAAATAAAAAGTAACTTACTAGTTCCCCACACTCATTTGGATGCTCATTCTCTCTCACGCTCTCATTTTGATGGATATTATAGGGTACGCTACCCATTTTCACAACTTCTCTAGGGAACAAATCAAGCTATAGTTTTTGAAGGATTGGGATGAAAATGAATATTTTATCACCCCTAACCCCTATTTATCATCACACCCACCAAAATTTCAAGAAATTCCCCTCAGTTTCACCCATTTCATCTCTTTTCTTACCATTTTCACCAATCTTCATCATTTTTCACTCTTTTCTCTTATTTCAATGTTCTTCTTCCTTTTGAAGGTCCATCCACCTAATTTATTCTTTGAATGACTCCTCAAGTGGAAATGACACATTCATGACATATCACTAGGGGCATTATTGTGTGCCCATTTTTTCAATTTCTTAATTTTATAAAAAGTCATTTATTATAACAAAAATATTCCATCTTCATTTTATCATGTGGGGAATTTCCATATTCCCATTTTTTAGACTATTTAATATTTACATTTTTTACTCCACCTATCATTTTGAAATGTAATTTCAAAGAGGGGAAATTTAGACACCTCGTTTCCACCAACCCAGTGTCACAATTATTCATCATCATCACTATTCACTATTTCACATATTAAACCCTAATTTATCTCATAAACTTGATCATTAATCTAATTAACATTTTTAATCCAAATATCTTCATCATATCCATATTTATATTGTTACATCACATCATAACCCTAATTTTATTAGATACATCCTTAATCAACTCGCCACTATTCAATATCACCCCCAATCAATTAATTGATAATCTAATTGCATAATTAAACCTTTTAAATCCCACTAAATTCTAAATATATATTAATTATCTAATTAATAATATTAGTTAATTAATTGGTCCTAATAAAAAACATAGAATGCTAAATTCCATAATATCTAAAATCAATAAATTTAAAAAGCATTCAAAATCTTCAAGTTGATCACTGAAAGTCCAAGGCAATCAATAAATTCCAAGATGAGATTATAATTGAAATCAAACCACTCTTCATAAATCCAAATCCTAACACACTCAACTCCCCACATGTAATAATCAACCCCCCTAATTTAATGAGAAATTTAACTCCTTATCAACCCTTTACTTTAGATTTAGATCTATGGTCCATATTCATTCTAAAATATATAAACTGAGCTCACCCTTGTCACTTTAATTAAGTGAAGAGAGCTTAGATACACCTTGTTATCATTGGGAGAAATCATCATTCATCAATGTTAGAGGTAAAATCACTATGAGGGGGGGTGTGAATCAGTGAGCCCAAATAATCTAACTTCAATTTCAATCTTTAAAAACACTTAATCAGTTACCAAAAACATTCATGAAGCATACACATTATTCATAGCAATGAGAAAGAGAGACAATACAAGATCAATCACATAACACATTATATATGTGTCAAAACCTCTTAGGGGAGAAAAAACATTACAACATATAATTAGACTACTATCTTATAACAACAAGAACCAATTTAGACTAGTTACAACTGATTAAGGAACTACAATCCCTATTTAGTAAGACTATAATCCCACAAGGTGATAAAACACCTATCTAGCTGGGCTAAAACAACAACCAAAATTTTATAAGGTTTCACCTTGCAAGGAGGCTAAAACTACCTTAGATGTTGATCTACCACAATAAAACCTATGAACACATCCACATTTGAACTGATGTCTTCAACACCTAATGATGGACCTTTGATTATCACTCTTCAGCTTAGCTCATACTCAATTTACAAAATCACTATTTTGCCTACATAATTATGACCTATAAGTCATATAAATAGTTATCAATTTGTTCTACTCTTAAACTCATCCATATGTCACTCTACCCCTCCTTCACTCCATAATTCACACACACAATCATCTTCAAATCACTCATCAAATCTCTTACTAAAGTCTAGAAACCATCTTTGGTTCCACTATTTATAGAATATACATGATAATCAAAACCTTGGTCAACCATTAGGCATTCCTTAACCCTTAAGGCATCTCTCACATCAACACATGACTCAAAAAAATCTTAATATGTCAGCCATAACATCTATGGGTCACCCTTAAGCAGTTACACCTATCAAATAGGCCATTGTAGCTCTTATAAGTCTCATGAAGACCTATTCACTTATTTATCACTTCATCAAACAAAAAAATAACATAGAAAAACTTAAAAATCATGTAACTATTCCATATTATCTATAGGTCCCCCTTAAGTTCCAAAAAATAGCATGGTACCCTTTTGCTTAAGCACAAATTGCTTAAATAACATTCTATGCACACATTCACCATGAATGGATACACAATCAACTTAAAAACATTTGTTCATACTGCATACAATTGGTCAAACCTTCATAAATCACAAAAATTATACTCATGGAGTCTACAACACTCCCCAATAGCTAATTCATCATGAAACATTGAGATAATAATAGTACAAGCTCAAACATCCTTCCTAGGTTACTTATAGAACACAATCAAGCATATAGTCAAATTTTAACCTCAATATATTTGGCTATACAAAATTTTAGATCTTCAAATATATATTCCTATATGTTCCTTGGAGTCCTCTACAAGTTCACTTTTTACACCATGAGTAAATTATGTATATATGAAAAGATATAACTAAAATACATAGCACTAGTTTTTCATTTGCAAATTCAAATATTCAAATTCAAATTATCATGATTAAACATTGAACATTATGCTTTCATATTTGGTCTTCAATTCTTATATTAAATACACACCATTGATAATTTTTTACTAATCTCAACCTTTAACACATGGTTTTGCCAAAGCCAAATGTTAAACCTCAGTCACTTTGACCTCATCTCATGCACCCTTACAATATTGATTAAATACATACCATCAATCTCTATGGATCAAATAGGTATTTAACTAGCAATTCTCACCATTAGATATAGCTCATAACTCTCAATATAATGACACTTTTCACCCTTGCATGCCTTCTGATCATTTTACTATCATTACATGCACTTGTGCCACTTGTCAACCTCTCATACAATGTTGACATGTTGACTTCATATGTGACATAGGATCAAGATTTATGATTTAATTCACATCATTAGATCTTGTAGAACAAATTAAATCATCCTTTAATGTGAATAAACTTGATGGTCATTGACCCATCACTATTTATAAGTGCAAATTTGAATATTTAAATTTTGAGATTGATAACACTTTAAGACCCCAAAATTTTAGGGTAGATTCTTGACATTATAGAAAACATAGCCATGATATCCTTTGACAAAAATTGATCTTCTGTGTACCTAAAATAAATTCACAAACTTACTATCTCATCCATGTCTTCATTATGGTTTGTTACAGTCTGAAAAACATTGCAAACGGCCTAGGAATCCAACTTTTCCTTTGCATATCTTTTTCCATACTTTGGTGCTTGACTTTAAAATTAGTGTAAATCAATTAGGCATAAAACTAAAAAACCCCATATGATCACCTTCTCTTTAAAAATACACACATGTTATATATTCCATCATCAAAATTCTTACTTGACTCTTCTTGCCACATTACAAATTTGGCTAAGTATGGGAAAACACTATCAAATTGCTTGAGAGCCTAAATTTTCACCCACATATATTTGATTTCAATTAGGAACATGACTTGAGATTTATTTCATAGTAACTAGGGACTAATTTGATCATAACCATATGAAAAACTCCCCCTAACTCACCCACATGTAGAAAATATGATGTCATCAAACTACCTACTCAGATTTTCTACCACTAGACCCAACATTCTAAATGAAAATAGTGGACTACTAGATGAATTCCACTCATGAAAAAAATAATTAAAATCATATAAAACCTTTTATAGGAACCCTTGAACATGTTAAAATTAGCATACTTATCCTTAATCATCTCTAATCATGTCAAAACTGAAGATCAACTAAGCCAACTTTAAGCACACTAGGACACACACATTTCACACTTTGTGATTGTTACTTAGGATATCAAATCACTTCATCTACCCACCTAGACACCTCTATGACATCATCATTAAATAATTGACAATACTCCAATAATCTACCCCTTTTTCATTGATGTTATCAACCATCAATATATAAATATACAACTCACCTTCCTTCTCTCTCTTTAAGCACTCTCATAATAAGAACTTTCTCCCCCTTTGACACAATGATAAAATGGGCACCAACTGATCCTAAAGACCTAAAAAGACTATCAATGGGAGATGACCATCTTATATAGATAGTACAAACTCCCCCTACCTTGAGCCTACCTCTACTTACCTTGATAACTTCCTTCTTGCTCCATGCCAACACTCTTCAACCAAGCACTACAACCAATGAAGAATGAACACACAAAAGTACTAAAATCTAATGAAACTCACCAATAAACATTTGAGATGGGCTTCCCCTAAGATATCTCATCTATTTTCTCATATGATCATCTTGAAATGTCCACACACCATGAAGAACCACCATATATGCTTACTAGCCTTTCTCTCTTAGGACACTTCCATGTTCACCAACTCTGGATCTACACCATAGCTTCTTTACAAAATTTTAGATCAAGCTCATAAAATTTTTTCTCCCCCTTAACCAAATACCTTATATTTATTCATAGAGAAATAAATGACACCTAAGATTTGTCTTGAATACTCAAATGTAGCTTTTGATAATGGTTTGGTCATAATATCTGCAAGCTTCTCTTTTATAGGCACATGCTCTAACTTAACATATTTATTAATTACCTATTTTCTTAAGAAATGATATCTAATAGGAATGTGTTTAGTTTTTGAGTACATACAAATATTCTTTGATATACTAATTTCACTAGTATTATCATAATAAATAAGACAAGGTCTATTTTATCTTACCTTATAATCCTTCAAAGTTTGTTTCATCCACATGAATTGAGTGAAATAAAAGGAAGTTGTTATATACTCATATTCTATAGTTGATAGAGACACTTAGGATTGCTTCTTTCTTAGCCAAAACACCAAGCATTCTCCCATGAAGAAGACCTCACCACTGGTACTCCTCCTATCATCCACACATCCTACCCATTCAACATCAGTATATGATTTTAAAGAGAATTATTTACTCCTAGGATACCATAAACCATACTCTATGGTGCCTTTGAGATATCTCAATATCCTTTTGACTAATTTAAAGTGAGATTCTCTAGGTTCATCTTGAAACCTTCATACAAGATCTACTACTTTCATGATCTCAGGCCTATAAGTAGTAGAGTATAAAAGACTTCTAGTCATGGATCTATATAAAGTTTGATTAACTTTTGGTGAGTCATCTAGTTTACTCAAATTGTATCCTATAATCATTAGAGTAATTATTAGATTATAATCCATCATGTCAAACTTACTTAGCATATCCTTGATGTATTTATCTTGTGAAATGAATATATCTACATCAAATTGATTAATATGTAATCCTAAGAAGAAAGACAATTATCCTAACATTGACATTTCAAAATCAATCTTCATATTATCAAAAAATTCTCTACTCATTTTATCATTATTAGATCCAATAATTATGTCATCAACATATATAACTATTTATTGATGATTGCCTTCTATCTTAATTTATAGATTACTATCAGCTACTCCCCTTTTAAAACCTTGACTCAAAATATACTTATCTATCCTATCATACCAAGCTCTAGGAGTTGTTTAAGACCATACAAATCCTTCTTTAATTTACACAAAAAATCTTGCTTACTTGACATGAAGTATCCTTTAGGTAACTCAATGTACACTTCTTCTAAGTTTCCATTCAATAATGCATATTCCACGTCCATTTGATATACCTTAAAACCTTTGAAACATGCATATGCCAAAAATAATCTAATTGCTTCCATTATTTCCATAGGAGCAAAAGTCTCATCAAAATCTATTCCTTCAATCTGAACATATCCTTTACACACCAATCTAGCCTTGTTCCTTGTGACTTCTCCTTTTTCATACATCTTGTTTTTGAAAATCCACTTGGTACCTATCACTTTTTTATCTTTTGGCCTAGGAACTAAGTCGCATGTTTCATTCTTTTCTATTTGATCAATTTATTCATCCATTATATCATTCTAAGTTTCATCTTTTATAGGTTCCATAAATGTTTTGGGTTCAGTCATGGATAATAGAGCTGAGTCTTATTGATTTTGATTTATCAACATTTTCCTTCTATTCTACATCCTTGCATTAAAATTTACAATAACTTGAGAGATTGAATGATCTTTATGAATTATTATATATGGAGCTCTAGAGTCTTGTCTTTATTCCTCTTCATCATATATTTGGATGGATACTTCATCATTATTTGTAACAGAATTTTGGATTTAATCACTTACCTACAATTTTGGCTTCTTGACTCTACTTGTCTCATCTATCCTTACATTTGAACTTTCAACAATCTTGTGAAGTCTCTTGTTAAAGCACCTATATGTAGTACTAATATAATAATGACCTAAGAATATTCCCTCATCAAATCTTGAATCAAATTTGCCAATATTCTCTTCATCTCTTTTGATGAATCACCTACTCCCAAACACTATGAAATGTTTGACATTAGCTATTGTAAAAAAATTCCATGAGATGAAGATGGAATATGTCCTCATGAGCACCCCCCAAGGACAACTTCTAAAACCCCAAGCATGTCATGAAACTAAAATAAATGAGGTGATGTAAAAAGCTTCATGAAGATGTTTGCAACCTATAATTGAGTTAGAATATACTCCAAGATAAGAATGTCATCTTGAATATGCTAATGAATGAAGTGCATATGTACCTCAATGTGCTTGGTTCACTGATGCTCAATTGGGTTGAAAGATATATGAATTGTACTCTAGTTGTCAAACCTAGCGAGTGAATCCTGCATGAAGCCAAACTCTATCAATAATTAATGATGCCAAAGAACCTACTGACTTGTTGTAACTGCTGCCTTGTACTCAACCTCTATAGATGATAGTGAAATAACTTGTTAATTTTTTCATAAACAAGAAATAGGTGAAGAACCAAGACAAAATATGTATCTAGAAGAGGAATTCCTATCATCAAGAGAACCTACCCAATCTAAATCAATGTATCCAACCAATTGAGTAGAACCCCTTGTGTAATGTAATCCAAAATGAGTAGTGCCTCATAGATATTTCAAAATCTTCTTGACAGATTGACAATAATTGTCATGAGGGTCATGTGCAAACCTAGATACAATCCCAACTATAAATAAAATGTTGGGGTGATTATAGGTCAAATACATAAGATTCACAACCATCTGCCTATATAATGTAGGATCACAAAGTGGAGTAGTAAAAGAGGCAATGAGAGTCACTCCAAACTAAAAAAGAGTAAGACTTGGCTTGTAATTAGCCATGCCAAAACATTGAAGAAGATCAAGGGTGTACTTTTACTAACTTAAATAAATCCATGTATCTAACTTTAATATCTATAAACCAAGGAAGAAGTGAAAAATACCAAGATCTATCATGTCAAACTAGGCTAAAAGTGCCTACTGAATAGTTTGAATCTGAGATGAGGGCTACCTATGAGAAGTAGATCATCAACTTATAAGACCACAATAATAATGTCCTTCCAAATAAATTTAATATACACTATGGGATTAGAGTGGAAATAAAAAATTTAGTAGAGAGAAGAAATGAATCCATCTTCTCATACCAAGCTCAAGGGGCCTATTTGAGACCGTAAAGAGACCTCTTAAGTAGACAAACAATAGAAGAATCATGAACAAACCCAACAAGCTACTCCATATAGATTTCCTCATGTAAGTCTCTATGTAAGAAAGCACTCTTAACATCCATCTGATATACTAGCCAACCTGATGATGTAGCAAGATAAAGTATAAGGAAAACAAAATCCATCTTGGAAATGAGTGTATAAGTCTTAAAGTAGTCAATATCTTCAACTTGCAAGAATCCCTTTACAACAAGACACGCCTTATACTTTTCAATGGACCCATTGGCTACATACTTGGTGTGGTAAATCCATTTGCACATAACCAATTTCCTTTTCTTAGGAAGAGTGACCAAATACCATGTGTGATTCTTCATCAATGAATAATAATCATCTGTCATCGCATCATCCCACTCCTATATCCCATGAGCTTGTGAAAAATATTGTGGATCTCTAGAAAATGCCTGACATAAAAGTCCAGTACCTATAGAATGTGCATGATGATGCCAAATAGGTGGAATATCCTATATAAAGGGTTATGCCTCATCAACTATAGTATGATCCCACCTTGACATAGTGGTAACATTAGTGTGAACAAGATCCTCATTCTTTATAACCTCCTCAAAAATCTCCTAAACTGGTTCCTCAAAGAATGAATCCTTGACATGAGGTGAATTATGGAAATAATAATAAGGCATGGAAGAAGATGAAGAGTCATGAGATGTGAAACACTCATCAAACTATACATGTGTTCAAAAATGAACATCATGAGTATCAGGGTCTAAAAGATGATAAGCTCTCATGTCCTCACAATACCCTATAAATACCAAAGATTTTCTCTTCTTATCTAATGCTTTCCTTTTCTTCTTTGGTACAAATACCTAAGAAAGGCTCCCAAAGACTCAAAAAAATGAGACATCAGGATTAGATCCAGACTAAGCCTCCTCTAGAGTCCTATGCTTAAGTGCTCGATGTGGTGTATGGTTCTGAATGTATTTCACATAATTAACTAATTCTACCCAATAGATAGGAGGTAAATCCCATGAATTCATCATGTAGTTAGCCATCTCCTTCAAAGTTCTATTCTTCTTCTCTGCTAAGCCATTCTATTGTGGAGTATGTGCAATAGAATATTGGTGAACAATACCATGGGCTGCAAAAAAATCAAAGAACTCATGATTGAATTACTCCCCCCATTATTTGTATGAAGCTTCTTGATACAAATTGATGATTGTTTCTTGACCAAAGCTTTAAATATTTTGAAGTGAGTAAAGACATCACTCTTGTACTTGAGAAAGTAAACCCAAGTATGCCTCAATAAATTATCAATAAAGGTAAGTGCATACTTAGCTCCATTGAAAGAAGGAGTAGGAAAGACCATCAAATCACTATGCACAAGCTCAAGTGGTGAAGAAGCTCTCATGGACATCCCCTTAGGAAATTGATCTTAGTTTTATTTCCCCAATACACAATCAAGAAAAACTCTATCAAGACATGAAACTATATGAAGACCCTCTACCATGCTATGAGTGCTCAACTCCTTCAAATATTTGTAGTTTAGATGTCCAAATCTCTCATGCCAAAGTTGACTCTCAAAATATTCATGAGAAACTAAACATTTACCTAGAGGAGGAGCATCATCAAAACCTTCAAAATAGTAAAGAAGAGAACTATGATCAATAAAACCATGTGTAATGAGTGTGTGTGGCTCTAACAAAGCTTGAACTTCAGTACCCTGTGGTGTGAAAGTCACTATCTTACACTAACTAAAATGACAAATTTGATAAACTAAAATAAATTGGTGGTGATATTTGGGACATATAATTCATCATTATGAGGCTACCATCTAGTTGTATATCACCCTTCCCCTTAATAGAAATGAAAGAAGAATCTCCAACCTAAATGTTAGAAGTAGAACTCAAACCAAGAGATACAAAAGACTCATTGGAAGAAGTCATATGATGTGAAACACCAAAATATATAACCCAAATATCAAAAATAAATAATTGTGATCTCTCAACAACATTAAGTGCTTTCCCCTACTCATGAGACAGAGAAAAAGAGAAGATAGAGATCTTGTGTTTCCTAATGGCATCCTCTAAGGCTTGCATTATCTTGAAACATCTAGAATCTTCATGATTAGTCCCCCCATAATAAAAATAAGATAGGTTAGACTTATACTTGGGTTTAGAAGATGGTTTGGGTTTCAATGTATAAGTTTTTTTGGGCTTAGGTGCATTGGTGTTGGGGGTCTTAAATGCATTTTGAGGTGGAGGAGTGTTTTTATTTTTAACCTTAGATTTTCCCTTGGACTTAAGATGTGAGGCCACTAATGTTTTTTGAGAGGTGGAAGACTCAAGGTGAGATAATTTGGATTCCTCCCTAGTGAGTCTCTAAAAAAAAAACTCAATATCAAGCATTTAAAATGTGGTACCTAAGGCATCCATACTAGAGAAAAATGTAGAGGCAAAGATTTAGAAAGGGCCACTCAACTTAGACAATATTAAGTAGACACACTCTTCATCCTTTTTATCTTGACCACTCCACTTCAATTGTGTTAATAAATTCTTAAACTTTTTGAGATATTATACAATGGAAGTAAAGTCATTTGGATTTAGTGAAGTGAGCTCCACTTCAAGTTGCATGGCTCGCAAGTGGTCTACCTTCCTGAACAACACATGTAACTTAGTCCACATTTTAAATGGAGTGTCACACCCATCAAAGTGAATTAGAATAATTTCACTCACATAACTCCTAATTAACCCCATAAATTCTTCAAGCTTACACTGATGATGAATTTTTTTATATTCCCTTATGAATTATAGTTGTGTTTCATTCATTAGGGACCATAATCCTTTATGTTTAATGATCATCCCTATTCTAGGTCTCCATGTGTGGTAATTGTGTGTCATTAAAGTATCACAATGATCAATCCAAGATGTAGAAGCCATGCTAACCAATCACCAAGAGAATAAATAATGCAAAGGGTGCACAAAAATTGGCACTGAGACAACCCCCCAAAAGATGTATTAAAGGACCCCCCCAATTTGGTACTTTATAAAAGTAGTGTATTTTTAAAATATAATGACACCATGTGATATCAAATAAAAAATACACACTTTTAAAAGAAATGGAACTAAAATCTGAGTTACCATTCAAAAGTTATGGGTGTTTTGATTTCTCATAAAATGTGTCAAAAATAATTAAAAAACACTGCTATTTAATTTTAGAGGCCAAATCAGAAAAGAACATGGGCATGCAACCACTTTTTAGAAAAATAATTTCACCATGGACTTATAAAAATTATTATAAGTGGAAACAAGTTTTTGGGTTACCTTGAGAAGTTTGAAATCAAGTTTTACTCCCTCTTTAAGCAAAAATACAGTATATCAATACAACAATGATTTTTTTCTAGAAATGGAAAGAGGGGAAAGTGAATCTATTTGTTTGTTTTGATTTGGTAATTGTCTAAATTAACTTCCTTCCACACAAAAATCAAATCTATTCCAAAAAAGGACAACTTTGATAGTGCATGGTAATCAAACAAAAAAGAATTATTGTTTTTAAAGGCAGTCTTCTCACCCATGCTTCACTACAGCAATAAAGGCAAATATTCATAAGGAATGTCACCCAACTTTAATGTTTTAAAGCACCAAAAATAGGAAACTCTAGCACCAAAATCAAATTTGAGTTAAAGTTACAGAAAAAGACAAAATAATGGTCATTTTTGTAATGCCACAATGCAAGAGCAGATCTATGGTATAAATGTTGTGCAAGGAGAAAATTCAACATAGCAGTAGAAAATTATTTGCTAAAAAAGGATGACACCACAATAGTTGCAAGTTGAATATGACTCCAAAATGAGATTTCAACATAGCAGTGAAGATTTTTAATGCTAGAATGCAAATAATAGAAGCAACAAACGCAAAACTCTCCTCCTTAAACAAGTCAACAAAAAAAATTTAATGTAAAAGCCAAAGATAAAATCATCACAGATTAAACCAGTGCTACGCCAAACAAAAAAATCTTTTTGCTATCCATAGAATAGTCTGACACATCAGATCCAACATTAAGTAAGAGAAAAAAACAAGCTGGTTTCTTCTCCTTCCAATGCTATCAAGCACTTTAGATCTCTCCAACACCTAGGTCAAAGAGAAAGGAATACTACTCCTTTCCAAAAACAAGGCTCCTCCTTTCAATGCCTCAGCCACATACAAGTTTAAAAGAATGTGAGAATATCTCTTCAAGATAATTTTTGCAAAAAACAATATGAAAGAAATAAATCTTTAGAACAAGAAAAATGTTGCTAAGATTAGATATAAATAAAGCAAATAAATAAATACAATTCCTAGCCTTCCTCTGATTTGATATGCTAATGCCTCAAAACAATGAAAAACTTAAGAATTTTTAAAAATTCAAAAAATCTTAAAAAGACACCTATATCTTCTCTCTAAATTGCAAGCTAAGGATGGTTGGAACTTCTTCAAGGCTCTGGTACCATGTTAGGAATGATAAAACCATTCCATGAGGCTAATATTAGAAGTTTTCACAACAAGAACATCAAAATATCTTCTATATTCATAATATGAGAATGATGAAAAGCTAATACAAAGCACTTACTTATATAGGCAAGGCAAAATAAAAATCTAGCTATTCTAACAAATGTGGGATACAACAATAACCCACTACAAGATAAAATAGCTAGAAAGACACTAGTAAACATGAGTAAACACATGAAATACTCTAACAGCTTCTCTATTCTTACATAACTCATAAGGAGTCTTATTACCATTTACTCTAATTTGACACCTGTTTAGGATGTAAATTGAAGTGTTGGCTGCCTCTTCTTAAAAACCATCTGATAATTTTGCATCTTGAATCATGGTTATGCTCATCTCAACAATACTCCTATTCTTCCTTTCAACCACACCATTCTATTGTGGCGTTCTAGTAGTATAAAATTTTATTCTTATCCTATGTTTGTCACAAAAATTATTGCACGTATGAGACCAAAATTCATCTCCTCTGTCTATTCTCACACACTTGATCTTTGAACCTTTATCATTTTCCACAAGATCTTTGAATGCCACAAATTTTACAAAATATTCTAACTTTTCTTTAAGAATGTATATCCAAGACATCCTAGTAAAATCATCAATGAGAAGCATAAAGTAGCTATTACCTTGAATACTTTGAATTCTCATAGGTTCACATAGATTAGTGTGGATAAAATCTAATGGCTATGTAGTGGAGAATTCCTTAGTTTTGTATCTTCTCCTGATTTGCTTCCCATAAAGACATTCCATGCAAAGAGAATGAGGAATCTTATAAATCTTAGGCATATGACTTACCAACACCTTTGAACTAATTTTTACCATATTATCAAAATTTATATGTCCAAGCCTTCTATGCCAAAGCCAAATTTCTTCCAATTGAATTATGAAGCACTCTTCCTTCTTAGATTCATGGAATATATACATGTTTTTATCTATTTTATGAACATTTATAATTAATCTTCCATATTTTACCTTTCTTATTTCACATACATCATCATGAAAATTTACAATGTTTACTTGCTTACACATTTGGCTCACACTTAAAAGTTTATGTTTCAAACCTTCTACATATAAGACATTCTTAGTCCTAGTATGACCATTGTCCAAACTCATAGTACCTTTGTCGACTATGTTAGCAGATTTGTTGTCACCAAATCTAATTTCACCTGGGTTGGTCTTTTTGAGAGAGATAAACTTGATCTTGTCTCTTGTCATATGATTTGAGCATCCACTATCTATGAACATCTCATGTTTTCATCTTCTTGAGTATTCAAAGCTTCTTGAACAAACAATGACTCTTCCTTTGGTGATCTATTTGGATTTTACTTCTTTTCTTATTTAGACTTAATCTCCTTGAACCATTTAATAGTGTTAATGACTTATATATCCTTTTTCTAAAAGGCTCTATTGTAGTTATTGGCTATGTGACCTTGTTGGTTACAATTGTAACATATGAGATCCTTTTTGATCTCTAGTGAGAGAGCACAATCCCTATATCTTTGACCAAATTTATTGAAGGAGAAGCAATACTCATTGAATACATTGCTCATGTTTGACCCTCTTTTCTCTTGACCATTATTGATCAATAGGTTTTCATTCTTGATCCTTTTGGTGGATATGAAATACTTTTTGTCCTTGAATAAGATCACATCTGAGTAAGTCATGAATTTATTTTCATTTTGTTCCATCCTTTGATTGATACCTTTATTCACCATGACATACAAATTCTTAAATGTTGCCTATATATCTTGCAATTGCATCTTCACACCATCCATGCTTGCATTAACATTTGATAATCCACATACTAGTTTTTTTGAAGATAAGCCATAGTCTCTTTGTCATTCATTATACCTTTGATCACCTTTAAGTGGTTAAACTTGCAAGAAGGACCCAATCTAATACCAATTATTAGAGGTATAATCACTAAGAGGGGGGGGGTTGAATTAGTGAACCCAAATAATCTAACTTAAATTTAAATCTTTACAAACACTTAATTAGTTACCACAAGCTTCATGAAGCATAGACATTATTCATAGCAATAATCAAGAAAGACAATGGAAGATCAATCATATAACACATGACATATGTGGGAAACCCTCTTGGGGAGAAAACCCACTAGAACCTAAAATTGGACTACTATAATATAATAAAAAGAAACAATTTAAACTATCTACAATTAATAAAGGCACTACAGTCCCTATTTAGTGAGACTATAATCCCACAAGGTGATACAACACTTGTCTAGATGATTTACAATAATAACCAAACTTTTATCAAGTTTCACCTTGCAAGGAGGCTACAACCACCTTGGATGCTGAGATACCACAAGAACACCTATGAACACATCCACCTTTGAAATGATGTCTTCAACATCTGATGATGGACCTCTAATTATCACTCTTCACCTTTGCTCATACTCAATCTACAAGAGCACTATTTTGACAAATATATTATGAACTACAGGTCATACAAAGAGTCCTCAATATTTTATTCTCTTTAACTCATCCATAGGGCATTCTACCCCTCCTTTGATCCATAATTCACACACACAAGCCTCTTCAAATCACTCCTTAAGTCTCTCACTAAAGTCTAGAAACCACTATCTTTGGTTCCACTATTTATAGAGCATACATGATAATCAAAACCTTGGTCAGCCATTAGGCATGCCTTAGTCCTTAAATAATATCTCACATCATGACATAGCTCAAAAAAATCTTCATAGGTTAGTCATAGAATCTATGGGTCACCCTTAAGCATCCACACCTATCAAATAGGCCCTTGTAGCTCTTATAGGTCTCATGAAGACCTATTCACTTATTTATCACTTCACCGAACAAAAAAAGAATATAGAAGCACTTAAAAAAGAATGAAACCATTCCATATATCTATAGGTCCCCCTTAAGTTCCAAAAATCAACATATTACCCTTTTTCTTAAGTACAACTTACTCAAATAACATTCTATGCACATAGTCACCATGAATGAATACATAGTCAGCTTATAAACCTTTGTTCATACTGCATACAATTGGTCAAACCTTCATAATGAACATATATGATCCTCATTGAGTTTAAAACATTCCCTAATAGCCAATTCAACATGAAACATTTAAACAACAACAATACAAATTCAAACCTTCTCTGGTTACTTATAAAACATAGTCAAACAATAATCAACTTTGAACCTAGATATATTTGACTATACACAATTTTAGATCTTCAAATATATATTCCAAGATGTGCCTTGGATTCCTCTATAAGTTTTATTTTTACACCATGATCAAATTATGCATAAATAAAAATATATAACCAAAATATAGAGCACTAGTTTTTCCTTTGCAAATTCAAATGGTCACAATCAAACACCAAAAAATATGCTCTCATATCAGGTTTTCACTGCTTAGATTAAATACGCAGCATCAATATTTTTGTATGAAGCTCAAACTTTAACACATAATCTTCCAAATCCAAACATTAAACTTTATTCACTTTAACCTCATCTCTTGTACCCTTAAAATATTGACTAATTATGCACCATTGATCTCTATAGATCAACCAGGTCTTTAACTAGAAATTCTCACCATTAGATTGTATCTCAAAACTCTTGATATTATGACACTTGGTACCCTCACATGTTTTTTGACAATTTTACTATCATTTCATGTGCTTGTGCCACTTGGTAGCCTCTTATGCAATGTTGACATGTTGACTTCATATGCACCACAAAATCAAGATGTATGACTTAATGCACACCAATGGATCTTCTAGAATAAATGAAATCATCATTCAATGTGAATAAACTTTATGGTCTTTGACCCATCACTTTATGTAAGTGCAACTTTGAAGATTTAAGTCTTGAGCTAGACAACATTTCAAGACCCCAAAATTTTAGGGTAGATTCTTGACATTATATAAAACATCTCCATGTTATCATTTAACCAAAATTGATATTACATGTACTTGAAATAAATGCACAAGATTATTGGTTCATCCATGTCTACATGATGGTTTGTGACAATCTAGAAAACATTGCAAAATACCTAGGAAGCCAACTTTACCCTTACATATCTTTTGCCGTACTTTGGCACTTGACCTAAAAATCAATGAAAATTAACTAGGCACAAACCTAAAAAAACCCATATGATCACCTTATCCTGAAATGTCCACACATGTGAGATATGACATCATCAAAACTCTTACTCAATACTTATTACCACATTGCAAATTTGGCTAAGTATGGGAAAACACTATCAAAATGCATGAGATCCCAAATTTGCACCCACAAATCTTTGACTGCGCTTAGGCACATGATTTGAGATTTAACACATAGAAACTAGGGACTAATGTGATAAAAACCATATGACCAACTCCCCTTTACTCATCCACACATGGTAAATATGATGTCATCAAACTACCTACTTAGATTTGCTACCACTAGACCCAAGATGTCTAAATGAAAACAATGGACTACTAGATGAATTCCACTCATGAACACAAGCATTCAAAGCATAGAATTTTTTATAGGACCCATTTCACATGATTATATCACCATACTCATCCCTAATTATCTTTAACATGTCAAAAATAAAGGAGCCAACTTGAATCACACTATGACAAGTGCTAGGTTGTGGAGCTAAAAGCTTCACTAATGTAAGCAGGGAAGGAGGTTGCGAAGGGTTGCGGAGTGTTACTGTCACTGGTGTCGGTCAGGCCAACCGACATCGGCAGGGAGGAGACAGGAATGCAACTGACGTCAGTCATATGTCGGCTGGCGTCGGCACCCCCAGGTAGATAGGGATCGATGTCGGTCACCTGTGTGGTTCAGACTGAGTGTTTTACGGGCAGTTAGCTAATGAACCAAGTGTTTGCATGTCAAGAGCTAGTTTTAGACTGAGAGCTACGGATCTAATTATTGTAATTAGCTGTCTAATTATTGTTTGCATGAGTTCTATTTAAGAGACTCATTGGTTGTATTGTAAACTAGTGCTAGAGAGTAAGAGAGCAAATAAGCTCCTTCAGAGAGAAGAGAGCAATGGTGTGTTCCTCTTAGTGCCACAGTACCAGGTGTGGGTGCTGGGTTGGAGAATCAGTAGGGTTCTTCATGTATGTATGATCTTGGTCATCAGGTGAGCATGGCTACAATAGGAGATCTGCATGGGTAAGTAAGATCATTGATTTGTAGGTGTATGTGTGTGTAAGGTCAAGGTTCACAGGTGTGTAGAACCAGGTTGATTTGTAGCTGTGCAAGATCAGATAGGATAGCAACACAATAGGGAGAAAAATTAGGTGGGGTTTACTTGGAGTATAGTGTGTACTTGTGGAGTGTGTGGAACACTTGTGGGGTGCGTGGAGCATAGGTGTAAGGTGAACACCAACTCTGTGTTTGAGTTGGGTGTTGGGACCTAAGAGAGAGCTTTGAGGGAAGATTTACTATTTATGCCCTAGAAGTGTGGGAGCCCTAGAGGTGTGTAAGGAAGAAGAACTGTGGTAGCCTTCTTTGTTGTATTTCCTTCTAAAAGAGTTTTAATACAAGTTGTGTATTGTCTCTCATATCATGTGTTATTTCTGAATTCTAGTTACTTGTGTATTCTGGTTAATTTCTGCATATTAAGTTTCTTGGTAATCAATTGTGTGCTTCCGGTCATTTATCCCAACATGTGGTATCAGAGCTAAGGTTGCAAGGAGCAGGCATTGTGTTTGGTTACAGGTCACTCTCAGGGGTTTTTGATCGAGTGGGAGTAGAGCAATGGTAGATCAAAGTAAGCTAAGAATGGAGGATTTGAAAATCATAGATGGTCACTTACGGTCCTATGGAAAGAAAGAGCAGGGAAAAGAATATTGTTGGTTGGTAGCAGATCAACATGAAGGAACTGAAGATGCAGATGTTGCAGGGGTTGTTGCACAAGATGATTTGGGAGGTTTCTTGGATAAAGTTGAATCTTGGATAATAGATTATGTTGCCTCTTTCCATGCAGCCCCAAGGAGAGGAGCTGGTGAGCCTTGCCAAAGAATTGGCAAAGGGGAAGTGAAGCTGAAATCGCAGGTGCCCAACACATGGGTGTTGAAGGAGGTCATGCAGGTCCCAAGTTTGGAGATATGGCTAATTTATTTAGAAAGGTTGGGTGATGAGAGATGCACAAGAAATCTCATAGCAGATGCACTTGAATTAGCTGGTGGTAAGAAAAAAGGTACTCTTTATCTACTTGTTTATATTACTGATTCTTCTTTTATTGCAGAGACGTGGCTTCGTAGGCTTGGTCACTTGAGTAAGAAGGAGATGCATGTTCTTAAGAGGAAGATTGATATATTTGATAAGCTTAAGAATTGGAAAGCCTTGGTGTTTATAGACGAGATGGCGGATAGAGACCAGTGGATGGGGTTGGATACTTCTGGGCAGGGCAGTTTGGACATGGGACTTGATTCAAAGGAGCTCACGGGGAAAAATTCATCACTCATAGGCAAACACAAGTACTGATGTCGATAGGAAAACTGACGTCGGTAGGAGGTAAGACCGATGTCGGTCATGAGGACCAACGTCGGTAGAAGGAGGACACCGACATCGGCAGGGTTGGTAGTCAGGACAGGCACATGGAACTGACGTCAGTTGGATGCAGACTGTGTGGTGATCGAGGTCGATTACTATAACAGATTTTGGGTGGACAACAAGCTGTCAAGGAGTCTCAAATGCCCATAAGGAGGACTGAAGATGGTAAGTAAGCCTCAAATTCATTGTTCCTCTTCTTTATACTAGTTGCTGATTGCAGAGCAAGAAGGATCCAGGAAATAGTGGGAGCATGGCATGGAGAGTTTGCAGAACCAAGTGAGAGATTTGGTAGGGTTTCTAGCTAGAAGAAAGCATAGAGATGAATGGATACCTTAGTTGAAGAATAGAGGGAACGGACATGTGAGATGAAAGACCAGGGCATATGGTCTTGAGGAAGCTGTAGGACAGTGGTATAGGTTTTGACAGTGGGATGACAAAGCATGACTTTAGTCAATGTCAGGGTAACTATTGTGGTTTTTCTTACCAGGTGGATGATGATTACAACATTATTCTATTGCTGTATGTGGATGGTATGTTTGCTAGCAGGTTTGTACATACAGGGTTTTGATGAGCTAAGGGTAAGACTAGTTTAGTGGTTTGCTATGAAGAATTTGGAGCAGCGAAATTCTTTGGCATGGGGGACATGGGAGATCAAAGGTTGATTTTGTCTCCAGTGGGAGCTGATTTGAATCAGGTGTTGGTGAGGTTCATTATGCAGGATGAAGAATCGAAGCACACTAAGGGCTGGATAGTTAAGTGTCCAAAATCACATGAGGTTTGGTATAGGCCTGAGCTTGCCCAAGCAGTGGGTGTTGTCAGAGAGTTAGGAGCCAATTCAGAGAAGTGGGTTCTAAAGTATTTGAGAGGGACCAGCAGCAAGGATTCATGTTATTCAGGGTCAGGACTTCACTACATGGATTTGTAGATGCGGATGCGGCAGGGTACTCGGATGATAGGAGGTACATCACAGGTTGTGTGGTGGGTTGTCTTTAGGATTGAGCTTGAAGAGGGATACAAGCCAGGAAACAAATTAGATGGGGTATAGGTATAGGTACAGTGTAGCTATTTATCTCCAAGTGGGAGATTGTTAGGTTGTGGAGCTAAAAGCTTCACTGATGTAAGTAGGGAAGGAGGTTGCGAAGGGTTGCAGAGTGTTACTATCGCCAGCATCGGTCAGGCCAACCAACATCGGTAGGGAGGAGATAGGAATGCAATTGACGTCGGTCATATGTCAGCCGGTGTCGGCAACCCCAGGTAGACAGGGACTGACGTCGGTCACCTGTGTGGTTCAGACTGAGTGTTTTATGGGTAGTTAGCTAACGAACCAAGTGTTTGCATGTCAAGAGCTAGTTTTAGACTGAGAGCTGTGGATCTAATTATTGTAATTAGGTATCTAATTATTGTTTGCATGAGTTCTATTTAAGAGACTCATTGGTTGTATTGTAAACTAGTGCTAGAGAGTAAGAGAGAAAATAAGCTCCTTCAGAGAGAAGAGAGCAATGGTGTGTTCCTCTTAGTGCCACAGTACTAGGTGTGGGTGCTGGGTTGGAGAATCAACAGGGTTCTTCATGTATGTATGATCTTGGTCATCAGGTGAGCATGGCTACGATAGGAGATCTGCATGGGTAAGTAAGATCATTAATTTTTAGGTGTATGTGTGTGCAAGGTCAAGGTTCACAGGTGTGCAGAACCAGGTTGATTTGCAGGTGTGCAAGATCAGATAGGACAGCAACACAACAGGGAGCAGAATTAGGTGGGGTCTACTTAGAGTACAGTGTGTACTTGTGGAGTGTGTGGAGCACTTGTGGAGTGCATGGAGCACAGGTGTAAGGTGAGCACCAACTCTGTGTTTGAGTTGGGTGTTGGGACCTAAGAGAGAGCTTTGAGGGAAGATTTACTGTTTATGCCCTAGAGGTGTGGGAGCCCTAGAGGTGTGTAAGGAAGAAGAACTATGGCAGCCTTCTTTGTTGTATTTCCTTCTAAAAGAGTTTTAATACAAGTTGTGTATTGTCTCTCATATCATGTGTTATTTCTGAATTCTAGTTACTTGTGTATTCTGGTTAATTTCTGCATATTAAGTTGCTTGGTAATCAATTGTGTGCTTCCGATCATTTATCCCAACAACAAGCACGTTACACACTTTGTCATTGTCACGTAGGCTATCAAAGTACTTCATCCACTCATGTGGATACCTATATGACATCATTTATAATACTCCAATAATCAAGTAAAGATTAATCAAACAATCAATCTATCAATAAGGGGACATGGTGTCAGTTTGTTCAAGTAAAATTTACTTGATCATCCACATCCGATTGTATATTTGAGCACAATCTACACATAAAAAGATTATTAATTCATATTTGGTAAGTGAAGGTACACACACTCTCTCTTTTTGGATCATTTAAAGTGTTTTACATTTGTTATAGTAGAGATTTCACCTTGTGTTTAGTTTCTAGTTTTCTTTAATTATAGTGCATTAACATTTCACTTACATACACATATAAATAATAGCATAATTACATTATGATATCCAAGAATCATCAAAAATTTGGTAAAACCATTTATAAACATCAATAGAGATATTCCAATAGAGTATTCATAATAATGTTTAATATTTGTATTAATATCCATTACTTAGTATTAGAAGATTACAAAGCACTAAAGGCACTTAAAATGATACATACTATCATTAATATCCCTATTTATACTTAATTCAATCCTTATGGTTTATATGGCACTAAAAAAAAAATACAGAAGTGTTTATCTATTGATGGATCCCATGATCCCTTCTCCCACTTAGGTGCTTGACGTTTATAGGCTTCAAATATCCCTACAAGTCACTTGGTAGCTCAATTGTCATAATTTAGTAGTCATTTCACTATATGTCCACTTGGAATTTATTATGATAATATTTTTGAGATCAACTACCTCATCATTTAATATCACTTCTCAACTTCCTATTAGGATCAAATATTAGTCATAACTCTTATTATTTATCCTCGTGATCTCTATTATGGTTTTGTGATACACATGATTTTTCTTGTCTTGATTAAGTTATTTTATCTTTTGTGAATATGGTATTTCTCTTTATTATCTTGTTCCTACCTTGATATCAACCTTAGCTAAGCATGCACACTTGTATGGTTAGGGCTATGTGATCCACTCTTTACTTCTCTTGGTCACTAGTTCTAGTCTCTATTTTCACCTATCATTCATGATCATGATCTTAGTATTTGTTGTTCTTATATAAATTTAAGGTTCAACATCACCCACACTAACATGGTTTCCTATCCTTAGAAAACTCATTCAACTATTATTTTTCATCCACTCAGGTTGTTTTTTATGTTCCATGCCTCCTTATATTCCTAGGAACCTTACAGTTTTCTTATAACAATTAAAACTTGTGCGATTTTCCTATCCTTATTTTACCATTACATTGGTTATTTTTGTCTATGGGATAACATAAGTTCAAATTTGAGTTGATCATTGCAAGATATTTTTTAGCTTCATCTTTGATTTATTATTAAGTATCCTTCTTGTACACCTTACATTATTTCATGTTAAATTGAGATCCTCTTCTTAGGGTGATTACATTTAACCCTACCACATATTACTCTCAATTGAGTTCATGGTAACATTACACATGCACCTCATTTGCACTATACACAAGCATGCTTATGATATATTCATTATTCACCTAGTGACTCAAACTCACATATTGATAAACATTTTGTTTATTGATAGACCATGTGGTACATGCCTCCATCTCCTACATGTTATCTCTCCTTGTGAAACTATCAATTATTAACCATACATCTTTGGTGATGAACTCATAAAGGGCCCAAGGCATCTAATATGGGATGGATATTGAACATCCCCTCTAAGATCCTAAATTTATCTACCTCAATGGGGGATCTGAATACTTTTATTAACCATGTAGTGGGTGTAGGCATGCACTACTTTGTATAGTAGTGTGAATATCATGTGTGTTTTTCCTTGCCTCACATTCTCTTCCTTTATTTGATGTCTCACCAAACCTTAGGTGCATTTATACACAACCTCCACTATGTGTTATCTTCTCTAGAAAATTCGACAAAACTTCCTAGTACACATTCATGATTTGCATACTTGACACACTTCTCATATTCCTCTAAGTTTTCTTTTTGTGATTTTCATCCTATACCCATCTGTGCTTTATAGAAGAATTTAAAACCTAGTCGAGTCATCTCTTTCACTATCCTCCCTCTACTCGTCCACACTTGATGGAATGTAATTTTTGGCATATTCTATCCAATAATTAACTTGTAAGTCACTCTACACATGATTACTCCACCAGTTAGTGCTCTTGTCATCTTGACACCCCTTATCAATCACTCATTTTATTTCTATGTTACTCTCTACTCTATTGATTTCATGCCAAACCTCACAACCTTTAATTATCTCATGCACACACATGTATAGTGAATAAATAACATATATTTCATTTTTGATAAAAAATATTATATGGGGTTTTAAACCCTTTGGATTTTACAATAAAAGTTTTTTGGCTCCCTTTTATCCCTCTCAACTTAATATATCATGGTTACTTTCTCTTCCCAGTCTCTATAGGGTTAGATCCTTAGATCCATACCCTCTATCTAAACCTCTCGATTATTCCCTAAAATGGTTGTGTCATAGTTATCTAAACCATATTCATTAACCCCATTTAAAAACAACACTTGGATTGCATTTAATGCCCCTATTTATAGTTTTGGAGGTTGGTTACTAGTTGGTCCAACTTTTTGGTTGTTAGTTATCCTTATGATAGTCTTAATACCCATTTAAAACATATAAACTTGAATTACATGGTTGTTTCATACCTTAAGCCCCTCAACCTATAAAATAATCAATTTGAATCCTTTTATATCTATTGTTTTCATCAACATTTTCCATTTGTCAAATTTAAAACTATATGTCTGTTATTTTTTGATGTTGAGCTCTATGCCTACCACTTTGTGATGTACTATTGAATTTTCATATTGTTTCTTTCCTTTTGCATGATCCTTTTATTATTAGTTCCTTAGAACTCAATAATATTTACTTTTCCTATAAGACTAACTTCTTTGGCTCTCTATGCACATCATCTTTTATTTGGTCTTGTGTGTAACCTATGTGCACTCTTATCCCTATATTCTAGGTACCAATACCCAGACTAAATCATGTAACTAGTCCTCAAACATAATGAATCTTTATCTCAAGTGTCCCACATCCTGCCTATAAAAATATAAATATTTTTTATTAGCACAAAGTGCCTTTTCACTATATTTAAGGAGGAATTTAAAAAAATGATGCAATGATTCTCACCCATAAACTTAGACATTTGGAATAACTATTTCAAAATAAGTCCAATAATTTAAACACCTAGCTAAACTTATGAGGCAACACATATTATTATTTCAACTACTACACATAGCTACTATGATTAGGAACTAACCTATAATTATCTATCAAACATAAAAGTACACAAAGCAAATGGCCTATGCCTTATTAAATCATGGATAAAACATGATATGAATCTATTTGGTTTCTATTGAAATGCATAGGGATCATTTTTATAGTGAAAGTGGATAATTCATATCCCAATATTACCTAGTAATGATTGTTATGCTCAATTCTAGAACATACGACACCTATGGAGCCTTTACCTAGGTAGTGCAGTGTGTCTATTCTTACTAGTGTGAAATACTCTATTTAATTTATATGTAGTATATGTGCACAAAATCCAAACCTTGTTTTTAATTTATGGGTGTGTAATCTTGGGGCATGTGGGAATTCTTTGACCAATGTGCATGACCCATACGGATGGACCAAATAATTCCACCAGTTTAAACTTTAGTGTAGTGTGTGACATCCAAACCTTTCCATTTTGGTAAGGATTAATTTATGTGCATGGTTACATTCATTAAATTTAGATATGGGGTCTTGATTACATCATGAAACAACTTTAACCAATTACATTGTAGGAGGACTTATCATGGAGATGCATGGATTTATGCATAATTTCAAATAGGGTGTTAGAATGCACTGCACCACACCTTATTCTGGTGACCTAATATGATTATTGAATACATCATTCATAGGAGATACTTATGGTATTGTATACACTCCTTGTTGGCCACTTTCATGTCTAAATAAACACTGGAGTGACTTCTTACAAACAATGCAAGTTAAGCCTATAAATCATTGGAATTCTTAGATTCATCAGTACACATCACGTGCATCTTTTAGACCATGTTAATATATCCCTAACTAGGGAAATACACTACATGCAATCATCATCTTCCTCTAATTCATATCTATTTAATTTTTGACCTAACAAATTAACCTTTTTGACCATGTGTGAGGGACAACTTGTCAAAATTTAGAAATGGAAATTAACTTGATCATGATTGCTTAATTGGTTAAACACAATTAAATGCATATGTGAAAATACCATGGATAATTAATTGTTGAATTTTTATTTTTATAAATTCATAAATATGGATTGATGACATCATAAAGAAATCACACTAATATCTAAAATGATGTCACCATAATGACATCATCTTTTGTAATTTGTCAAGCACTCAAAAAATATATAGATTTGTGAGCCATGCTTATTAATTGAAAATATTAATGACTTGTCCCCTCTCTAACCTAAACATAGCCAAATCTAACCTAATTTCACTTAGGTTAGATTTAGTTTGAAAGGATATAAATATAAGGCTTCACCCATTTTTCAATAAGCTCTTTTGGTGTAATGTTATGATGCAAAAATATATTCAAATACCCTTTCTATTTAGTGTTGTAATGCTCATTTGTTGAGAGAGCTAAGCCAAAGCCAAAGCCAAACCCAACATTGCCAAGGTGACAAGGAAAGATGATGAAAGGATCACCATTTCCAAATATTCTTTGATCACATGACCAAACACATTCTTCCATGGCCAACATAGAACTCTTGCTCTCAAAGAATGTAAATATTGTTTGTTTTGTCTTCTATTGAGAGTTACTTGTATTTTTCTCTTGCCACTTGAGTGTCTAGGCTTGAGGTGTTAGCTTTATTAATTTGATTTTTTTAAATTTTTTAATCATACTAAAATAATACTATTCCCACCTATTGTATTCTTATTGATCAAAGGTATTATAGGTGGACTAGATTTCATCCTAGCTTAGGATGTTTTACCTAATTATCACTAAGTTATCCATGCTGAGCATTGTGATTTTACAAATTTTGTTGAATTTACCTGTCAATTCAACACTTTAAACATAAGGGGGAATTAATTGGTTGTTATAAGAATAAGCATGTGCTTAATTAAATTATTAAATCTCATATAGTGATGCTTAAAGTGCATGTTTTAATTATTATCATAATAATAGGGTATACCTAGTAATGTAGGGTAATTTTCAACCTTAAAAACCTTAAATCACCTCAAAATATGCACATAAATTTACATCCATAATCTCGATGTCAGCATTATTAAGAATCCCCATAGGTTACACTCATGTTTTTCTCACCATGAATAATACATGAGGTGAGGGTTGTAACATGAGGGTACCTATTTTGTGCCAAGAATATTTAGTAAGGATATTGACTTCAGCACTAGTATGTTACATACTAATCAACCATTGATGTCCACATCCATGAGTAGTTTTTAATTATAACCTATGTTCTAAGATAGCCTTATTTTAATCACTCGTACTATATATGGTGTAGGTACATTGGTAAAATAATTTTATTCATACTCACACTAGAGATTCATTAGCATGGAAACCATTCCCTTATAGTGTAGGAGAGCTAATATGTTCGGAAGATCATTAACCTATTCTTCATGCATTTGGATTTCTCTCAAAATTTTCTCTTCCAAGCCTTGCATAAGTTTAAGCTCTCATTAAAAGTTTTGAATCACATCTATGGCATTATGAAACACCTCCTTTTGGTATAAGCCATCTATATAAGGTGATATAGGGGATTTTAGGTGCAACACCTTATCATTGAGTCTACTTGGCTCATACCCATCACAAACCATCTCCTAGGGATCCTTTTAGGGTGAATATATAGGGAAATATGAATCATCACATTAATTTTGGGACCATATTATTATTTTTTTGGACTTTAGACCCCATCGATCAAAATTGCATAGATTTTATCATCTATGCACCCTTCTTGAGCTTGCCTTAGTGCACAATATTTTCATATTATCCATGGATTTCCTAGACATTTTGAGTGACACAAAAATACCCACAAGTAGGGTATTGGGAGGAAGTGCAATGATAGTGGTCTAGAAAACCATACTTATAACAATAATGATATGGGTACCTCCTACCTCTACATCCTCCAACACAATCTATATAACCACATTTCTGCCTGTAGTCATCATCACCTTGGTTAGGTGGTCCACTATAACCTTAATTTAAGTGTCTTTGGCTAGATGTTCATGTAATATCTTAGCAAACACCTCAATCATATAATTCATGGAGTTTATAAATCACCTTGAATTCTTTAATGTTATGGGTGGAGTCATCATAAATATTACAATAAAAAGAGAACTTTATCTAGATGACATATTGTAAAAGAAAGTAGTTATGCACATCATGTCCCTCACAAAAAATATAACATGAGGTTAATAAGACACAAACACTATGAATTATGATAATTTTGTTGTTATTACCTTATAATTTATAGTTAATGCACCATATTCAAGTTCATGTTTCATGTGCACTATTGGCTATCAATTTCTATAACTCTGATGCCATTGACACAATTTATGCCTCCATGAATGGGCTAACTCTCATGTATGTTCTTCCAATAGATTCAATCCTTAATGATATATTTATTTATTCTCTTGGTTTTATTAATGCATTCAAATAGAATATGAATCAAAAGGGTAAAATTAGTCCTCCAACAAACCATTGGGCATGTTGTATTGGGTGAATCTAATAAGAGAGATTGGAAACTAGGGATTTAATCCTAATGTCATATAGTCAAACACTCCCATATGCTTTTTATTGATTTAATTTAAATAAATGATGCTTTGATCCTCAATTTAAGGAATGCCAATTTAATTAAATGAATTTTATTTTATTATTTTATAGTCCAAAATCATTTGATTTGGATCCAACTTTTAGTACCATTTATGCACATGATCTAGTAGAGCGATGGAAAAATGACTTGACCTGCATTATGAATTCATAAATCCTTTGGCATGACATATTAATTTACATTTGTGTACATGCTCTATGACATTATCCACTCCTTGATATTAAGGTAATATCAAAGACATTTCAAAAAATAAATTGAGGGGTAGGTATGGGTGAAAGAGACACCTATGATACCTGCTAGGCTAGTGCACTGGCTAAAGGTGCACCTAAAATCTAAATTCCTATAGGTATACAAATTTATTGTGGTATGGATCAACCACCTCCCATTCCTAGTTGTACTATATATCCTCTATCCACTTGGAGGGCCTAATGATATACTAATAATCCTATAGCTCATATTTCTCCTCCTTGTGTCAAACTACTTGTTTGAGGGGTCATAACCCCTGTAATTAGTGTTAAACCATACTAAATTATTATTTCATGTTGAACTAACTATGTGATCATAGATCCAAATGGTGGGTAAGGGATCACCTAATATATTATACTTCTTTCTTGTGCTATAAATTCCCTTTCATTATTAAAATCTACTGTCTTGATTTTATTTTGGTTGTAAGAGAAGTGCATGAGCATTCACTTCAGATAAAGGGGAATGGGCATTCCTTAAGAATTATCCTCCGATATTTATTCTTCTTTGGAGGTTTTAGTTTTTTCCCCAAAACTTCACTATAACTCTGTGATGTATACTTATTTATCAATATAATACACATACACTGCACGAGAGTTCTCCTCATGCAATTATCATTCTTCACTGGTCCTAGTGGCATTTATTAAGTTAGACTCCCATTTTGCCTAGGGTCCTTCGTGTCCATCACCTTCTACTAAGTCTCATTATACTTTCAATTTTTGAGCTCACATTTATCTAGTTTCTTCATGATTAACCTTCCACTGATATCTCTTATAAACCATGCCCACTCCACCTTCCACCCTACCCACTACTCATACACACAAGAACTTATCCAAAAATTAAAAATATATGTTTATCACTTCCACTCACCATTTTAGTAAATAAATTTGACCACATCCTAGAAAAAAAACCTAAATATTGTGGAATTCTAAGGGTTACTATGGGCTAATCATTTTTTGTATTCCAACACTTAACCTTTCTACTTATGTGCATGCACATCATGTAATTTTCCTTGTATGATCAATCACATAACAAAGAGGGTAACTAGGCTAGGTTGGAGTTAGTTGGAAATGGTTTTGGATTCAATCATCATATCACACATGTCCTTTCATGCATGTTAGTAATTACAATGTATCCTGGATGATTCTAATTATAGTGTGACATCAAGTGCTTATACATATTAACTATAGAGGATATTTTATGATTACATAACACCTCAATATTTTAAAATTGGAAAACTCAAACCTTGGCTATTCTTATTAGTTATTTACCTTTTTCTACTTCCATAAGTCTTGCATATACTCTATATTTATTCCCATTGGCCTATATCTCTTAGTCTAACTAGTATTATGTTTATGACCTAGGTCTGGTACCTTGTCTAGAATGTTTATAATGTATTTATCTTCCATATCTACAAGTTTAGAACTTGTATTTATTTTTTTCCTCCCTAGACACTAATGTTCAGGATGGACAATAGTGTTTATGTTATTGTCTTATCTTGACGTAAGTGTCCAGTGTCCTAAATTCATCCAATTTATAAATGAAATATATCCTAAAGGTCAACCTAAGTGATTTAATGTGAGTTATTACTCCAAAGGGATTGATATAAATACAATATAAAACCTCATTAATTCACCACCTAAAAGACCTATGACCACCTATAAAAAAATACTAAAGAGAATTCAATTAAATAAAGTTTCCTTATTTATTCTTATTTCCACACCAGTCATAGAGACTACACATCTATGCGTCTGAAATACTAAAATAATAACCCAAGATCCCAATTTACCAAGTTATAAGCTAGGTCACAATTTTAATTTGTGCATATTGTATGATTCAAACATAAGCCAACATGTAGGGAATAACTACATGAGTTTGATCCCCTCTTCATAGTATTATCTATGTATACAATGCCTATTGATAGTAGGGTTTTTGGAGTAGATCGACACCATGTTCCCACTAACACATTTTCCCTCAAGGTCACTATGAAGATGGAAACCTAGGGTTTTCCCATTTCATAAGGAGTGACACTCCATGACAAAGATATTAATACACCATGGCAAAGGTGAAGAAAAACCTAGAAGCATCCAGATGGTCACATTTTATTCTAATAGGTATGTTATACCAAGATAGTATAATCAATAAAATCATCCTAGGTTGATGTTACTATTTAGAGAGCCAAAAGGATCAAAACCAAAATTTGGTGACTATTATAGAATCTATTTCCTATCTACTTTCTATTTTTTCTAGATCTATAACTACATTAACATCAGAAAAAGCTAAGTACATTATTTCTTTGTCATTTCTATAGCTAGCATAGATGTAATTTCAATATTTAGACTATCTTAGCATAATAAATTTAGTTTATGCTTATATTTTAATTTAACATCTAATTATCATGATATATATCTATTTATCACCCTTATGCCATTTTATTTATATATATCCCTAAAATCATAGATAAACCAAATCTAGATTTTTAAGGTTAAACACTTGGTGAACCCAATCTTTGAACATCAAACCCTAGGTCACTTAGGGTTTTTCAATTTTATTTATATTGTTGATCCCTAAAATGCTATAAATTTTTCAATCATGTTTACTATGGATATTTATGAAAATTATTTCATGTTTTAATACCTTATAGTGGTTATTACTTGTTATATCCCATGCCTAATTAATTCATTTTGATCTATAAATGATTCAAACCCTTTTTTCCTACATACTCCTTATTGTTCTAATGTTTACAATGAGATTTTACCTATCAATATAAAGTGTCAAAGGGAGTAAATGAATAAATCATCTTCCATATGACATTTTATTTATAAATCTAAACACATAATTGCCAAGACCTCTCTATTGGACTTGTTACATAATTCATCACATTGAAAGGATGTTATTTTAGATGCATTTCATATGACCTTATTACCTTGTAATGATGAACCACCTTATGTGTCCTTTGTCTTAAACTCCATAAAATGGACTAAGCATAATATATCCTTTGAAAAGGAGGATTTTACACCACAACATATATGTTTGTACCAAAATGGTAAAATGAGTTCTTGTGGACAATGGTTTCAAAATCAACATTTGCAACTTATCATTTTTCTCTTTAATGGGAATTAGACCATCAAATTTAGAACCATATAATATAAATATCAAGGGATTTGATAATATGTCATAGAAAGTATTGGGACAAATAAGATTGAATATTAAAGTAGAACCCTATACATTATACACTTTATGCCAAGTTATACCAAATGATATAAACTATAACTTTATTTTGGGATGACCTTAGATACATGATATGTATGTAGTTACATCAAAATTACATGCATGATTAAAATTTAGTCATAAAGGATTCATTTACACATGCCCAATGGATGTTAATCCATTCAAACATTGTGTAATGGTCCAACCACCCATTCATACTACACTGTAAGCCTATAAATATGATTTTGGTTCTCAATATTTACTAAAATATGGGTATAAGGGATAGGTAAAAATGAGAAAGGAATAACACAACCTATTTATCCTATAACTAATACAAACTGACAAGGGTTGGGTTTTTAAAAAAAAGGTACTAAACATAAACATATCCCTCAAAGTACAATTTGTTTCCAAAAGGCCAAAATATAATGTATGAATATCTCCACAACCAATCTCCAAGTGGTCAACCATCGTTTAATCGATGACACTGCTTCCCCAAAAATTATAACAATGGATGAGTTTTACAATAACAAGTCATCACTAGAGTACTTGGGGGCACAAGAGTACATCCCTTCATTCTATCATAAGAATAGGTTTCACCATGATACCTCTGCTCATGATTACTTTGGTGAGAATGAAAACACAAATATCCAACATGATGCATCAAATGTTATTCCTAACACACCATTTATTATAGAAAAATCTATTTTGTTAAATAAAAAAATAGTCAAATATAAATTTAGAATGGATAAGGACCCTATAAAAGTTTTACTTGCTGTAATGATGCAAGAAGATGAAGGATAAACCTATCAATAGGTCCTTCATGATTTTACTAAACTATTTACTTGGGATTCTTCAAATATGATTGGGATTGATCCATCGGTGGAAATTAATAATATATTATTATACCTAGATATAAAGCCAATAAAGTAAAAATATGATAAATATATCCTGAAGTGGCATTGTTAGTAAAAGATGAAATTCAAAAAATTTTAGATGCTGAATTTATAAGAGCCATTGCACATTATGAGTGGGTTTCCAACATTGTCCCTGTTAAAAAATAAAATGGTGACATTTGATGTTACATTGATTACCATGATTTAAACAAGGCTTTCCCTAAAGATGACTTCCCTTTACCTAATATCAACATGATTGTGGATTCCATAGCTAGATATGAGACATTTTCATTTATGTATGGTTTCATAAGATACAAATAAATCAAAATTAACCCTATAAATCAAGAAAATACCACATTTACCACTTCTTGGGGGACATTTTATTAAATAGTAATGCCTTTTGGATTAAAAAATGTAGGAGCCACATATAAAGGGCCATGACTCATATTTCATGATTTCATAAAAAAAATGTTGAGGATTATGTTGATGATTTAATTGCAAATTTTAAATACCCCTGAGACCATGTTACTAATTTATGAAAAATATTTGAGTTCCTATGAAATTTTAATGTTATATTAAATCCAAAAAAATGTGTTTTTGGGTTATCTTCAGGAAAAATCCTAAGATACATTATTTCTCAACAAAGCATTAAGGTTTATCCAAAAAAGGTAAAATCTATCATATAAATTCCATCGCCAACCAATATAAATTAATTTTGATGTTTGTAGGGCTGAATTCAAGATATTTAGTATTTCATTTCCCAATTGGCTGATACAATAATACCTTTCACATATTTGATAAAAAAGATACACAATTCATGGGATGAGGTATGTCAAAAAATATTTGATAAAATAAAAACCTATTTATCAAACCCACTAGTACTTATGCCTCCTATTCCAGATAAACCCTTATTTACCTATCATTTACCCATGAGGCTCTAGGGGTTTTACTATCACAATTTGATGATAATCACAAAGAGTAGGTAATTTATTATATCAGTCACCAACAAGTCAATTATGAATATAAATATATAGCCATGGAAAAACTATGTTTAACTTTGGTTTTCACTACCCAAAAAATATGACATTATTTTCTCAATAATGAGGTTCATGTTATAATTAAAGAAGATCCATTAATATTCCTCATGAACAATACACACATAACTAGATGCATACAAAAATGGGTGATGCAGCTCACAAAGTTTAATCTAAAATTTATAGCCTAAAAGTCAATAAAAGGTCTAGTTATAGTCAATCAATTGGCTTAGATCCTTTTCCAGATTATTTTCCACTCATCAAGGCTTTTCAAGATGAGTTTAAGGCATATAATATATATTTTAATCCATGTATAATGTTCTTTGATGGATAAAAATGTCAAACAAGAGTGGGTATTGGCATTGTATTTTGTACCCCTAAAGATGAATGCATGCTTTTCTATTACTAATTATATTTTTATTGCACCAATAAGATAGCCAAATATGAAGCCTTGATCATCATATTATCCATAGCACATAAGCTTGATATAAAAGACATCCAAGTTTTGGTGATTCCTAGTTGGTTATTAATAAAGTTATTAATCATTACCAAATTAAAGAAGAATATATTCTAAAATATAAATAAATGTTAGATAAACTCACTCAGACATTTGACACATTTTATATTGATAGTATTCCATGTAAATATAAATACCATTTAAAATTTATGGCAAGCATGACATCCTTGATGACTTTTGATGATGATCACATAAACTATGTTCTCATTGTTACTCATAGTACTATGAACACATAATGGTAAACTAATATTTATAATTTTATTTATTGAGCCTATATACTAGACCATTTTATATGAAATGATAAATGTAAATTAAAATACAAATCATTTCATTATGTTATTAATGTAAATTATTTGTTCAAATGAGGTTTTGATGGATAATTATTCTGATGTTTAAGCAAAGATGAAACTCACATTGTACTCTTAGAAATGCATGACAACGAGTGTGGTGGGCATTTTCGTAAACATGCCGTGTCTCAAAAACTATTATGTCAAGGTTATTACTAGCCTAAAATGGAACAATAAAGTATCTAACATGAAAATTTATGTTTAAAATGCCATACATATATCAATTTGAATCATGCATCATTGCACAAGTTACAACTGATTATTTCACCATGGCATTTTCCCTTATGTGTCTTTATTTTAATAGGAAAGGTAAATCTAGTATCTATTGGTGGACACAAATTTATAATTAAATCTAAAAAATATTTTATAAAATGGGTGGAAGTGATTCCAATTTAATTTACCATAGGGGGTGACATATGTAGGTTTTTTATGACCAATATCATTTCTTTTTTCAACATACCCTTAGCCATTATTTTTGATAATGGAACACCCTTTATAAATAATACAACAATATGATTTTGTAGTAAATACAAGATTAAACATATGTTTTCTACACCTTATTACCCATAGGGAAATGACTAGGCAAAGGTAATCAATAAAACAATTGTCAAAATACTTGGTAAAATAGTTGAATGATACGACACTGATTTGAAGCAATAAATGGTATATGCTCTATGGGCATAATAAATTAGTGTACGTACACCTAATCAGGCCACACCTTTATTTTTAGTCTATGGTATAAATTTTTTATTACCTATTGAACTTGAGATACCTTATTTATGTGCCTCTCTAAAATACATCATCAAAGATAATAAATATTGTGAAAAATGATTACATTAGTTAGAACAGTTGAGTGCAAAATGCACACAAAATCATGTAAAATGAGCATATAATAAAAATTTTTGGTCAGTGAATTTAATGTGGGTGACATGGTACTAAAATAAAATCAAAATAATACCAAGGTAAAAAAAGACAAAAAATGAAAATTCAAACCAAATTGGTTGGGTCTATTTACAGTTATAGCAAAGCTAAGAAATGTTGTATACCACCTTGATACACTTTAAGAAAAGCATTTAAAAATCCAAATGAAAATTATTACACTTGCATAAATATATTACATAAAATAAACCAAAGAAACCAAAAAAAAACAAAACATTCAAACATACAACACAAACTTTCATCACTTACATGTTCTATTGGCTCCTTATAATCAATGTGTTATTTCCATGTTGATGGATGGAATACTCAGTTAATCCTACATACACATATGTGTCACACTTTTACTTGTGTGTGATATAGGAATTCATAGATACATGATACATTTCTATTTAATCTATTGGGGTTTCCCTCTACTCATGGCATATGGACATTAAGGGTATCAACTTATTTGATCTTGATACACATTAGTTACATGGTTCAATGATCACTCTACATTATCATGTTTTAAATTACATATGTACTTACACATGCCTATTATCCATGATTATATCTTACACAGGGTACTTAACATGTTATACACTTGGCATTTTTTCTTAACACATTTTATCAATGGGATATTATGACATGTCTATACTGGTTGCTTATGCTTTACTTTATGCACTTCCATGAGTGTCTTACTTTGTTGTTATATTAATTGATTTTTTAAGAATTTAAATATGCTCCTTTGCTTGTAGCCCCCATGATTAGGTATGATTTCATTGACATGTTCATATGTCATTATTTTTTATATGGACAATTGAATATTCCATAATTAATTGTATTGACATTTGAATTAGTCATTTCCCTTCGATTATGAAACATTTGAACATGCCCCTTTTTTGTGGTCTCCTTAGACCATTATATTTTAACTTATTTTAAATGCTCATATGTGTGTGTTTGTTTGGTTTTTTATCTTCTGCTATTACTATCTAGACATTTCCATGAACTTTATCATGCATCTTAGGCCTAAAAATGATGACATTATTTCTATGCACTTCAATGATACATTTACCTAGACATGCTACCTTATATATGATAAATGGGTAAATTCATAGATTATATAGTTGTCTCATCCTTTTGAGGTGAGGTAACTACTAGTTCCTTTATTTATCTCACCTCAAAGTGTGGGGGGGGGGGGAATATTAGTGGGGACATGTCATATAGGCATGTTTTCCACACTTGGCATAGTTTTTAGATTCACTAGGGGCATGCTTTCAAAACATGTTCTTAGCACTCATTCAATATATGGTACTTATATCAATTTTAAGATTTAGTGTGGGGATGTCATGTGGGCTTGGATTCCACACCTTCATAGTTCTTAGATCCAATGGGGACATGTTTTGGAAGCATGTTCTCCCCATTCATTTAGTATTGCACTTATGTGTTTATCAGGATCGTGTAAAATGAGCATATAAAAAAAAGGTTTGGCCAGTGAATTTAATGTGGGTGATTTGGTACTAAATAAAATCAAAAGAATATCAAGGAAAAAAAAGATAAAAAATGAAAATTTAAACCCAATTAGTTGGGTCCATTTATAGTTATAGAAAAGCTAGGAAAATGTGTATACTACCATATTACACTTTAAGAAAAGACTTTAAAAATAATAATGAACATTATGCACTTTCATAAATATATTACATGAAAAAAAAGCCTAAAAAATCAAAACATTCAAAAATCCAAAACAAAATTTCAGGAATACTCAGTTACTCCTACATATAAATATTTATCACACTTCTATTTGAGTGTGATACAGGAATACAAAGATACATGATACATTTCTATTTCATCTATTGGGCTTTCCCTCTACTCATGGCATATGGACATTGGGGGTATCCATTTATTTGATATTGATACACATTGGTTATATGGTTCGATGATCACTCTACATTATCATCTTTGAAATTACATATGTAATTACACATGCCTATTATCCATGATTATATCTTACACATGGTACTTAATATTCTATACACTTAAAATTTTTTCCTAACACATTTGATCCATGGGATACAAGGACATGTCTATGCTGGTTACTTAGGCTTTACTTTATGTACTTCCATAAGTGTCTTGCTTTGCTATTATATTCCTTGATTTTTCAAGTATTTGAATATGCTCCTTTGTTTACAGCCTCCATGACTATGTATGATTCATTAACATTTGTATATGCCATTGTTTGTTATATGGACATTTGAATATGTCATTTTTTATTATATTTACATTTGACTAAGTCATGTCCCTTTGATTGTGAAACATTTAAACATGTCCCTTCTTTGTGATCTCCTTAGACAATTACCTTTTAACTTACTTTTGAGTGCTCTTATGTTGGTAATTGTTTTATTTTTAAATTTATACTATTAATATTTTGATGTCTCCATGATATTTATCATGTATAATAGGCCTAAAAGTGATCACATTGTTTTTATGCACTTTAATGATACATTTACCTAGACATGTTCCCTTCTATATGGTACATGGTTACAGTTGTAGATTATATATTTTTCTTATCATTTTGAGGTGAGGTAATTGTAGATTCTTATATTTACATAAAATTAAAGGGGGAAATATTAGTGGGGGAATGTAATTGAGGCATGTTCTCCACACTTAGCATAATTTTTAGATTCACTAGGGGCATGATTTATAAGCATGTTCTCCACACTCATTCAATATGTGGTACTTATATTAGTTTTTAGATTAAGTGGGGCATGTCATATGGGCATGGATTCCACACCTTCACAATTATTAGATATAGTGGGGGTATGATTTAGAATCATGTTATCCACATTAATTTAACATGGTACTTATATTAGTTCATAGATTCAATGAGGGCATGCTTTAAAAGACTGTTATCCACACCTATTCAGTATTCAACATATCTATATTATAGTGGGGTTGTGTTTTGTAAACATGTTATCCATATTTGTACTTATATTAGTTTTTAAATATTTATCCATATATAGTGGGGGCATGATTTGGAAGCATGTTCTTTACACTTACAGAATTATCTTAATTGGCCAAAGCACACAATTATATGATTCAGATTTATAATTGTGATAGAATTCTATACATTGATACCATTATTATACATGGTTTCAACATGACACATATCTAAGGTGTATATTATATGTGGCATGTGCCTAATATTTAAAAATCCAAATTATTTTTAGATTCTAAAACTCTTTTATGGACTATTACCATATCACAGACTTTTTCATATTGATACCCCACATACTTTTACCAACTTTTATTGGGCCAATCTATTGCTGTAGTTGGTTCACTTTTTGGTATGGTTGAATTGATAAAATAAATAAGTATTTCCAAGTTTTTATGTTGGACTTGATCATATAACCTCATTAGGTTTTAAGTATCATTGGGTTGCATGGTTGAGTTAATCTCAACTGCCAAGTGGTAACCCACCTTTTTCTCCAATGTTGGGGGCATGTGCCTTCCAATATATCTCAATATCTCTCTCCTTGGATATATTGAATTTAAATATTTATATACATTCATCCTGATATTAGTTTTAGATCCTTAAAATGATACATATTTTTTTTTAAAAATTACTAATAGGTAAGGTGGTTACATCGACACACAGGTGTACTCATAAACCTTGATTTTTCAATTTAAATATATTTTAAGTAATTACAACCCATAGTATATAAACTAATTTTATACTATAACATGATCTTGTTTGAAGGTTAGTTATAATTAAATCACTCAATTTGGGCACACACAAAGACAAGGTGTGCATACACACCCAGGTATATATTTCTTTTATTTAAACTAACAATTTCATTACTAAATTAAAGGGGTGAAATGTAGATGATATTTTATTATTATATATCACTTCAGTCATGTACACTTGGAAAAATTAAACCTTGGTTATTCCTCTCAATTCATTACTTTTTTCTTCTTCTAAAAGTCTCACATCTACTCTATCTTTATGCCTTTTGGCCTATATATCTTAGTTTGACCAGTCTTATGTTAATGACTTGGGTATTATATGTTTTCCAAAATACTTAAAATATAATTATATTCCATATATATAATTTTATAACCTGTACCTAATTTCCTAATCTTTGGACACTAATGTTCGGGATAGTAGCATTGACATTACTATCCTATCCTGATGCAAGTGTTTAGTGCCCTAAAGTCATCCAATTTGTAAATGAAATGTATCCTAATATTCATCCTAAGTGATTTAATTAAAGTTATTAATCTAAAGGGATTGATATAAATATAATAACAACCTTAATTCATTTACCACCTACAAGACCTATGAACACCTAGCAAAAAAACCAAAGAGCATTCAAAGAACATTCAATTGAACAAGGCTTCCCTATTTATTATTATTTCCATGTTAGTCATAGGGAATACATATATACATGTATAAAATACTAAATATTATCACAAGATCTTGAATTTCCAAGTTACAAATTATGTCACTATTGTACTTTCTTTGTACATATTGTATGATTCACACACAAGCCAAAACATAGGGGAGAACTACATGATTTTGAGTCCCTATTCAAAGTATTGTATATATAAGTAACACACAATGATAGTGGGGTCTTTGGGGTATCTCAAAACTATGTGACCACTAACCCAATTTCCCCCAAGGTCACTATGAAGATGGAAATCTAGGGTTTTACCATTTCACAAGGAGTGGTAGTCAATGACCCAGATATGAATGCACTAGAGTGAAGGTGAAGCAAAACCCAAAAGTATTCAGGTGGTCACATCCTATTATAGTAGGTATTATGTACATAAAAATAACATAAAACTAAGATAATTTCATAGACATAACCATTTGAGGCTAACATTACTATCCATCAATATAGAAGGATCAAAACCAGAATCTGATGATTATTTTACAATCTCCTTCTTGCCTGCTTTCTAGTTGTTCTAAATCTAGAATTGAATTAGCATTAGAACAAACCAAGTATGCCATTTATTTATCATTTATATTTCTAGCACAGTTGTACATTCCATATTTAAACTATCTCAACATAATAAATTTAGTGTAAGTTTATATATGAGTTTAACACCTATTTGGCCTATTATAGATCTAATTATCATCCTTGTGTCATTTAATTTATATATACCCCTTTACCCCTAGATAACCCCAATCTAGATTTTTATTTTTAAACATAAACAAAAACATAAAGGACATTATAATATATAATCATCCATCAAAATGTTAGTGAAACCACTCATAATCATCAATATAAATAATCCAAGAAAGTATTCAAAATAATGTTCAATAATTATTTTAATAACCATTACAAGACGCTCAAGTCACTTAGAGTGTTATAGGCTATCATTATTGTCACTATCTTTATTTAATACTATCCTTATAGTTTATATAACACTCTAAATGTAATATGGTAGCATTTATCTATTAATTCATCCACTGATTCCTTCCCTTTATTAAGTGCCTACATTTTATAGGCTTCTAAGATCCCTCCATATCACTTGGTAGATTAACTTCCATTGCTTAGTAGTCATTGCACAGATGTCCACTTGGAATTTATTATGTTTTTATATTATAGGTCATCTACCTCACCATTCACCATCACTTTTTAACTTCTTGTTAGAATAAACTATCAGTCATAACTCTCACCATTTTATCCCTATGATATTTATTGTATTTCATACATACACTCATTTTCTCTTGTCTTGATCTTTATATTTTTTCATTTTCTCATGTGGGATTTCTCTTTATAGGCTTTCATCTACCTTTATAGTAACCCTAACTAGAAACACACACTTGGATGGTTAGGGTTTCACGCAACACTCTCTACTTCTTTTGGTCACTGGAGTTAGTCTCTATCTTCACTTGTTTCTTGTTCATGCACTCTTAGTACTAGTTATTATTGTATGAATTTTGGGGTCAACATTTTGCATTAAATTTCAATTCATTTAGAGAAAAAACATAATGTATAGAGTGGTACGGAATATATCATTTGACATTGAATATCACTTAATAATTAGGGATTAAAAAATATATATATTTAAAGCGCAATAACATGAGTAGTATAGATTTCTAAAGGTACCTATAACTTAGTTTTGAAGCATACACATCAAATTTACAATTGTATGGAAGTCCTACATTATCACACAACTATTTATTTTAAATTTTCTTATAAGTGTGATGTGTTGAAAGAGTTGATGCTGAGAATTTGGTGGTTAATCCCAATAATTATGGAACTTGAAATCCACCAAGATTGTATGAATTTTATTGAGACTAGGGAAGCTAAAGAGACAACACAAAAAGCCAAAAATGTTAGAGAAATATTTAGATTGGTCATAGAAGTAACTTTTAGAAGTAAAAAAAATAATGAAATGGAAAGAGGATAGAGTAGAGGAGAGGTTGTTATTGTTGGAAATATTGTCATTGATGTCAAAAGTCTAGAATTATTGGTGATAAAGGCCCCATTGCATTTAATGGTGTTTTTAATAGTCATATCTTGGCTAATGTGTGTTAATATTTATTTAATATTAATGAATATTTTTTTGGTTGCATATAAGTCAAAAGAGGGCCCATGGAGAAGTCAAAGAGTCATGAGGTAAAATAAAAAAGAGGAATGGGACACATTTTATCATGAAGAGTCATCTTAAGGAATTCCAAGAGTCACAATGTGAAGACAAAAGAGGTATGGTGCATTTTTCCATGAAGGGCCACTTTGAGGAATATGAAAAGTCACCAAGATAAAGGAAAAAGAGGAAAGGATGATTTTGATTATGAAGGGTCACCATATGACTTTTCAAATGTAAGAATATGAAGGGTCATGCAAGTTTGGCACCATTTTCCATGAGGATTGAAGGGTCACAAAGGGTGAATGCCAAAGGTCATTTAGAAAGCTATAAATAAAGGATTGAGAAGCAATTTTTAATATACAAGAGAGTGCATGGTTTGTATTTGTTTTTGAAGAGAGAAAAGTAAGATATATTGTAGAGTTATATCATTTATTGAGTAAGCAACATTGAGAGATAGTTGTGTTTTATACACAAGAGGGGTTGGTGCTCACAAATCTTTGCAAGGGGTTAGTGCTTCTATGGGTTGGTGTTCAAAAATAGTTGTTGTGTTGATACTCAACAAAGGGGTTGGTGCTCCTGCAAGTTGGTGCTTATGAAATTTGTAATTTGAGTTGGTGATCATTCATATACTTGAGATTGTTCTCTATGTCTTTTTCCACTTTGGGTTTCCACATAAAAATTTGGTGTGTCTCTCTCTTATGTGGTGCATATTATTGTTTTAGTTTTATTGGATATCTTGAATGTGTGGTTAAGTGGTTAAAGAAAATAAAATTTATTAAGTAAAAGATATATAATATATTGATTCACCCCCCTCTTAGTATATTTTGTGCTTAACAATTAGTATCAAAGTAGGTTCCTTTGAAAAGGTTTTACATCTTGAAGGTAGATCAGGAAAGCACGATGGCTAGATCACATGAAGGTTTTTATACAAATAAGGTACCTTTATTTGATGGGATAAATTATGTTTTTTGGAGCATAAGGATGAAGAATTATTTGATGGCCCTTAGATTCGACATATGGCAAGTAGTGGTAGAGGAATATGAAGAGCCATAGACACTTGTAACTACTCCAATATAAAAGAAGGAAATTAAAAGTAATGCTAAAGCTTGAAATGTTATTTTATGTGGTTTATGTGAATCAAATTTTTTTAAAGCTATGTAATGTAAAATTGCTCATGAAAACTTAGGTAAAACTTGAGAATATTTAGTAAGGTGATGGAAAGGTTCAACAAGCCAAGCTTCAGACTTTCAAAAGATACATTGAGACTTTGAAGATGGAAGAGGAAGAAAATATAGCAAGTTATATTTTATGGGTTGAAGAAATAGTTAATCAGATTCAAGGTCTTAGAGAAAAGTTAGAAGAATAAATTGTGGTTCAAAAAGTTATGAGATCTCTACCATTGAGATATGATGAAAAAGTTTCGATAATTGAAGAGATGAAGAATTTAGCCAAGCTAAAGATGGATGAGCTACATAGTATTCTTATGACATATGAGATGTAGATTAAATAAGAAAAACCCTCAAAGAGAGAAGCTTCTTTCACAACATCAAAGATAGAGAAGGCTAAAATTCAAGAATGAAGTGATAGTTCTAGAGATGATGAAGATGACAATGGAGCTCTATTCATTCGTAAGCCAAAAAAGGGTACAGGTAAATATCAAGGAAAATTACCTTTCAAATGTTTTAATTATGGAAAGATTGGAAATTTTGTAGCTAAGTACCCATATAAGGGTAATGGCGATAATGAATAAGGAAAGTCTACATACAAGAAGAAATTCAAAGGAAAATTCAAGAAAGGATTCAAGAATAAGAATTTGTATTCTAAAGATCCTAGATCAGCTAAAGATAGTGGAGTCTGTGATTCAAAAGAAGAATATATTCTATTCATGGCCATACATAAAGATGCGTCCACAAGAAAAAGTATAGATGATCAAGAAGAAGAACAAGATGAAGCTGAAGTGAATCTGGAAGGATAACTCATTTGTGCCTTAGAAGAGTTAAAATATCTTGAAAAGAAGAATCAAAGATTAAAGCTCCAAATTGAGAAAAATGAAAAGGAGTCAAAGGAAATAATTGAAGATCTAAAAGCACACTTTGAATAAGCCAAGAAGAATGAAGAAGATCTAATGGCACAGTTAAAAATAGTAAGTAAAAATGTGAAAGGTATGTTATTGAAATTGCTTCTTTAAAAGGAGATCTTGAGAAAAAAAATAACTCAACCAATGATAGAGCAACAAATGATTCAAAAATTGAGAATAACACTAATATGTTGAATAAGATATTAGAAAATCATATATCAATGTCAGATAAGATAGGTATTGGATTTGAAAAAGAGAAAGAGGAGGTCACTACTTTCACAAACAAGTTAAAAGGAAAGAGTTATGCTGAAGCCCTTATAAAAGAAGAAATAAAAAGGGAAGAAGTTAAGAATATAGAGGACATCTCAAACAAAGAAGGTTGGAGGCAACAAAGCTACAAAAGATAATCAGGTCAAAGATACACAAATAGGTCCTATTTTTATGGTTACTATTTTTATTGTAATTGATATGGTCATAAGAAAATATAATGTCAAAAAAGGGCTAATAATTTCAGAAATAAGGAGAAGGAAAGTCATGTAGAGTCAAGCAGAAGCCACAACTCTTTTTCTCCTCTATCAAAACTTTAATGAAGAGGCCATAATATGTTACAAGTGCAACAAATTTAGACACACAGATCGGTATTATATAAGTGTGTTTGAGTTAGTCAAGAAGGACCAGAGTTTCAAGGCTCCATTCATTAAGAAGAAAGTTTAGATAGGTTCATGGCAGAAGAAACAACTTGAAAAATCTATGTTAGTATAGACAAATTTGCATGCAAGAAATGAAGATAAGCCATGGTTCATTGATAGTGGATGTTCGAGACACATGACATGAGACAAAAACAAGCTCATAACCTTGAATAAGATCAATGGTGGCATAATGAAATTTAGAGATAATGCTATTTCTATAATTGCCAAAAAAGGTACACTAAGTTTGGATAATTATGGAACTAAAACTAAAAATGTACTGTATATAGAAGGTCTTAAGCATAATATTTTGAGTGTAAATAAAATGTGTGATTAGGGGCACACACTAAAGTTTTATGTAGAAGGTTTTGAAATTAGGAGAAAATATTCAAATGTGTTGGTTGCAGATGCTCAGAGATCAGGAAATAATTTATTTATGTTATCAGACATCAAAGGTCAAAAATGTTGTTTGAGTCAGATTGAAGAAATTTTGCTATGGCATAGGAGAATGGGGCACATAAATTTTAATAGTCTTGTCAACATCAGTAAGAAGCAAGTAGTTAGAAATCTTTCAAAGATTATAAATCCATTTGACACACTTTGTGAACCTTGTCAACATGGGAAATAGGCCAGAAGGTGGTTCAAAACAAAAGAGTACTCGACCACTTAGATGTTAGAGATTATTCAAATTGATCTATGTGGATCTATAATAACTCAAATTACTCAAGGTGAGAAATATTTCATGTTGCTTATTGATGATTTTTCATGTATGACTTGGGTAATGTTTTTAAATAAAAAATCAAAAGATTTCAGATATTTTAAAGCATTCAAAGCATTAGTTGAGAATGAAAACAATTTGAAGATTAAGTGTCTAAGATCAAATCAAGGAGGAGAATTCATCTCAGATTAATTTATTGAGTTTTGTGAAGACCATGGAATAAAGAGACATTATTCAGCAGCCAGAACTCTATAGCAAAATGGAGTAGTTGAGTGGAGAAACATAATAGTTCAGGAGATGGCAAGGACATTGCTAAATGAATCCAAGATACCAAATAAATATTGGAGAGAGGCAGTTGCTATAACAGTGCATATTTAGAATAGATTATTATTGAGAGTTAATAGTGACAAGACTCCTTATGAGCTATAAAAAAATAAACTAGAAATAGTTGATTATTTTAATTTTTTTGAGTAGATGCTTCATAAAGAGAACTAATGAAAAACTAGGGAAGTTTGAATCCAGAGTAGATGAAGGTATATTTATTTGTTATTCTTGTAAAATTAAATCTTATAAATGTTATAACAAAATAACTAAGAAAATTTTTGAAAGTGCAAGTGTCAGGATAGAAGAAGATGGAAAATAAAGAATCAGTGATCCAGTAGGCATTCCTAAAATCATTGAAGAGGAAGATTTTGAAGAAACAGATGAAGATGAGAAGGAGAAAGAGGAAACCAAAACTCCATCCAAATATGTTTAGAGAAATCATAATGAAAGTGACATCATCAGAGACATAAATGAAGGAATTCACACCAGAAGAATGATGGTAAGTGAATATGAGCAAGTTAATTTCTCTTTGTTATTTAAAATTTAGCCTAAATTTTTTTTAGAAGCTAGACATGATAAACATTGGGTTAAGGCTATGGATGAAAAAATAAATCAGATAGAAAAGAATGATACTTGGGAATTAGTGCCTAGAACAAAAGATCACAATGTGATAGGAATAAAATGGGTTTATAGAAATAAGTTGAATGAAAATGGAGAAGTGACAAGAAATAAAGTAAGATTAGTATGTAAAGGATATGATCAGATTGAGGGAATAGATTTTGAATAAATTTTTTCACCAGTGGAAAGGTTAGAGGCTATTAAAATGTTTCTTACATATGTAGTGTTTAAAAATTTCAAAATGTTTTAGATGGATGTCAAATCTACCTTCCTGAGTGGGAATCTAGAAGAACAGGTCTACATAAAACAACATGAGGAATTTATTCTCTCAAATATTAGTATCCATATATGAGTATTGAAGAAAACATTGTATGGATTGAAACAAGCTCCTAGTTCTTGGTATGCAAGACTTGATAAGTACCTACAGGATCAAGATTTCAAGAGAGGATTTGCTGACAGTAATCTCTACATCAAAATAGAAGGTGAGCATAAATTGATTGTTATGGTATATGTTGATGAAATTATTTTTTTAGGAAATGTTGAAAAGATGACAAAATAATTTTCTAGTAATATGCAAAAATAGTTTGAGATGTCTATGCTTGGAGAATTGTCATTTATTTTAGGTTTACAAATATTTCAGTCAGATAAAGGAATTTTCATATCTCAAAGTAAATATGTCAAGGAAATGTTGAAGAAATTTGGTTTTGAGGATTGTGCACCAATTTTCATACCAATGTGTACAATAAATAAGGTGAGAAAAGATGAAGATTCCCCTATTGTAGATCAATATTTGTATAGATATATGATTGGTAGTCTTTTTATCTTTGAAAACATCAAGGTTAGACATCATGCATGTAGTATGTATAGTTTCAAGATATCATCCATCTCCAAAAGATAGTCATGTTAAATTGGTGAAGAGAATATCTATATATATCAAGGGGACATTGGATTACAAATTGTGGTATCCCATAGGCAGAGATTTCACTTTGGTTGCTTATACAGATTTAGATTGGGCAGGGTGCTTGGATGATAGAAAGAGTACAAGTGGAGGAGCTTTCTTCCTTGGTGATAGATTAGTATCATGGCCAAGAAAAAAGTAGAATTCGGTATCACTTTCTATAGCTGAAGTAGAATATATTGCAGTGGTATTGTGTTGTACTCAAGTGCTTTAGATGAAGCAAACTTTGGAAGATATCAAGGTAAAATATGATGAAACTATTTCTATTTTTTGTGATAACACAAGTGATATTAATATTTTGAAGAATCTAGTAATGCATTCAAGAATAAAACATATTCCCATTAGATATCACTTTTTGAGAGAGCAAGTTGCAGATCAATAGGTTAAGATGGAATATATCAATACTACATAATAGATTATAGATATTTTCATAAAGGAACTACTGAAAGACACATTTGGGTATCTGTGGGTGAAATTGGGAGTAATTTATTTTACCTCTTACCATTGAGGTTCAAAATTAGTTAAGGGGGAGGTAAGTGTTAGCTCTAGGTAGGCCCTTTGCTATTGATGTCAAAGGGGGAGAATAATAGGTACAGGTGTAGAAATAAGTATAGGGAATAGGTACATGTTACTACAGTAAGGGGGAGTTACTATATGTTTTTTAGATGATAGTATATGCAAGTTTCAGGATGTGGTATTTTTAGTTTGAGGTTGCCATCAATGACAAAGGGGGAGAATGTTGTAAATATTATCATTGATGTCAAAAGTCTAGCATTATTGGTGATAAAGTCCCGATTGCATTTAATGGTGTTTTTTTAATATTCATATCTTGGATAATGTGTGTTAATATTTATTTAATATTAATTAATATTTTTTGGTTGCATATAATTCAAAAGAGGTCCCATGGTGAAGTCAAAGAGTCATGAGGTAAAAGATGAAAGAGGTATGGGACGTATTTTCTCATGAAGAGTCATCTTAAGGAATTCCAAGAGTCACCATATGAAGATAAAAGAGGTATGTCACATTTTTCCATGAAGGGACACTTTGAGGAATATGAAAAATCACCAAGATAAAGACAAAAGAGGAAAATATGCTTTTGCTTATGAAGGGTCACCATATGAATTTTCAAATGCAAGAATATGAAAGGTCATGCAAGTCTAACACCATTTTTCATGAGGATTGAAGGGTCACAAAGGGTGAATGCCAAAGGTCATTTGGAAAGATATAAATAAAGGCTTGAGAATCCATTTGTAATATGCAAGAGAGTTCATGGTTTTTATTTGTTTTCAAAGAGATAAAAGTAGGAGATATTGTAGAGTTATATCATTTTTTGAGTAAGAAACATTGAGAGATAGTTGTGTTTTATACACAAGAGGGGTTGGTGCTCCTATTAGTTGGTGTTCATAAATAGTTGATGTGTTGGTGCTCGGGAAAGGGGTTGGTGCTCCTACAAGTTGGTGCTTGCAAACTTTGTAATTTGAGTTGGTGCTCATTTATATACTTGAGGTTGTTCTCCATGGGTTTTCCCACTTTGGGTTTCCATGTAAAAATATGGTCTCTCTCTCTCTCTCTCTCTCTCTCTCTCTCTCTCTCTCTCTCTCTCTCTCTCTCTCTCTCTCTCTCTCTCTCTCTCTCTCTCTCTCTCTCTCTCTCTCTCTCGTGTGGTGCATATTATTATTTTAGTTTTATTGCATATCTTGAATTTGTGGTTAAGTGGTTAAAGAAAAAGAATTTGATTAAGTAAAAGATATATAATATATTGATTCACCCCCCTCTTAGTATATTTTGTGCTTAACAGTCATCTCTTCATGTTTTTGTTTTGAATAAGCCTGTGAGGCATATGTGAGGTAGTTTGAATTGGTCCAACCATTAAAATGTTTTGAATGAATTAAAACATGTTTACATATTTTATCTAAGTTAAATGTCTTTATTAAAATGAGTATTTGAGCATCATAGATCTATAGGTTATCCTTAAGTGGATACCCAATGTGTGCTTACAGAAGGATGATAAATTAAATAAGAGAAAAAAGGAATAATATTTCATGTCAATTTCACTAAAATTCATAATAAGGGAAAACACCCATAATCCTTTTACATGTGACTTCTCATGAGAAAGGGGGAAAATAGGGGGAGATAATAATAATAATAATAATAATAATAATAATAATAATAATAATAATAATAATAATAATAATAATAATAATAATAATGGGTGTGGGTTAAGTAAATATGGGTTTGAGGGGAGCAGGAAACTAGATTCAAATGCATTGAGCCTAGTATTTGTCAATACCCTCTAGGTGATAATCTAGGGTGTCTAACTAAAGGATGAGCTAATGAGGCAATGAATTAGTGAAAAATATCATGCACTTAATCTCTTTATCAATTTCATTTTAATGGAAACATATGAATGTGGCACACCTACTATAAGAAAATATCCTACACATTTAGGTTGGACTCATCTTGATATTGTCACCAAAGGGGGGAAATGTGGGCAAGGAAGAGGAGACTAATCGTGGCTCAAAAAATATTAAAATCTAAAGAATATTAGTAAAAGGAAATAACTTGAATTAAATTAATCTTAAATTAAAGATAACACACAAAATGAAACTAATTTTAGAATTACTATTTCCAAATTAAAAATGTAATTTAATATAACACAAGAAAATGGATAATGAATTACTAAGTTTTTGGTATTTTCAATATAAGAATGATAAACTATGTTTAATAGTATTTATATGCCAAATCAAATTCACCAACAAACACACACAATGATAAAATTAACTGAAGCAAGGGGGAAAAAAGGAAATGCCACTAAGACTTGGGTAAACACCATAAAATAATCACTATAGCACATGGGTTGGAAATGAATTCACACATACTTTTAAACAATAAACAAACAACCTGAAAAGTTTATTTTTTAAAAATAACAAGATTTACCCATGCATTTGAGAACAAAAAATTATGGAAAAATGAAGACAAAATAACAACATTGATCACACAACAAAATTAGACTTATAATAATGAGTATAGTAAATGAAACCAAGAAAAGATAGACAATAAACAATGAGAAACTAAACAAGGCAACTAATTAACAAGAGAAATAAAAATTTGGAGCTATAAACACTCCATAAAATAACTTGGAGTATGTAGAATAAGGTGAATTTAAGGTTATAAATAAGTCTAAGGTAGAAACAATGTAGATGTTTTACCAAATTTTTTAATAAAATTATAATGGATGATGTGAATACACCTATAAAATTAGGCTATATAAATAAAGATTTGAGTAATAATAGGTCTAGATTATATTAATCTAATTATAATATATTAATTAAAATAAATTTAACATTTTATCTATTTCAATCTACCAAAAAGAAAAGAAACTTTTGACCTATTGCTAGTTGCTTGAAAAATAAAAGGGTGGAAGGATATTGGGATTTCATCATAGTGTAAATATCTAAATCATATTGGCACTCAGTCTCATGGGAAACCAATTCAAATAAAATTATCCAAAAACTAAAAATGAAAAATAACAATAAGTCAAAAAGACAATAAAATAAGTTCTATTGATTGCTATCATAAAAATAACAGGTTACAAAGATATAATTTTTCGACTAGAAGAAAGGCTAAGAAGGAAGGATACATTGGATATCAAAAATATAAATGAGAGGTTTGAGAACAACTAGAGAGGCTAAGGTAAGGAATAAAGTTAATAGGGCATGTTTTGAGTTTCTTATACTAAGTTTGACCTTTGAAATTTTTGTATGATCTTTCATGAATACATGACTGATTTATGCAAATCAATAGTTTAAAAATATCATAGATCCAAATTTTATAATATATCAATAGTTTAAAAATGTCATATCCCAATTTTATATCCTTTAATAACATGCAAAAAAATAACTATAATAATATTGTTTTTTATTTTCTTGGGTCGTACTTGTTATTCTAAATTAAATTGTACTTATGTTATGATTACTTGCATTTAATGACATCTTAATAGATTATAATTAGTGATTGGATTTTTATATTTTATTACATTTAGATATTTATTTTATGTGTTATTCTATTTAATCCTTCTCATTCAATTGGTACTATTGTTTATTTTCATGCCTATAAGTAGTAAAATCTAATGTATTAGTTAGGCTTGAAAATGAAAGAGTTTAAAGAATAGATGACATAACAACATATAGGTATACACATGTATAATTAATGTGAGAAATATTTTTTTCACATTTTCCTTATTTTCACCTTGTAATGTGTTAAACCAATACCGTGCATATTTTTTGGTTTTTTTTTTATGTCATGGCCCTATACTAGGGTAGTTTCAATTTGGTAACTAATTTTTTTTTATAAGATGTTATTGGCATAGTGCCACTAGTGATTTTAAGTTCAAGGAAGGTTAGATGCACCTCTTATGAATTTGGGGTCACTATGAATGATTCAAACATAATAAGACTTAGATTATTTATCAAAATGAAGGTAAGAAAATAAGGTTTTAGCACATAGTGCTTGGTGGTTATTATATATATATATATATATATATATATATATATATATATATATATATATATATATATATATATATATATATATATATATATATATATTATGCATTTAGCTAGTGTATTCTTGTTGTGAACTTGGGTTTTTTTTAATATTATTTTAGAAGGATATGGTGCTAAGGTTATATTATTTTATTACATTTTTGACCTTGGGATATAAGGACTTATATTTCTCACATTGCTAAAGGCTTGGTATTATACCTTTACCTTATAAAACATAGTGATTATTCCATAATACTTGTAAAGGGATTAATAAAAATTAAAAAGGTCTTTTAGTGGTTAAAATAAGACACAAATGCATTTACCTAGGGATAATAATAATTACAGGTAATGGAATGAAGAAAATGAATAAAATAGGAAGGGAGAATGTAATGTGCTAAGCCTTGCTGCATGAACTATGAAAGAATATTTGATAAGGAAACATGGGCTTTGTTATTTTGAGCATATAATTTTCCCTACCTTTATTTTTTAATTTAAATGAGTTATTAGAGGAGTTTTCCTTTTAGGTATATAATTTATTTATAAGGTTTACCAAATGGAAAATGAGTGAGAGAGAAAGGAAAGGAAATCTATAAGAATCAATATTTTTAATAAACTTTTGAGGTTAAAAGACCATATTGAATTAATAAGTAAATTTTATTATTTATTTCATATCATTATTGTTTTTATACTCTTATTTATTTCATTTCACTCTTATATTCTCCAAATGATTCTCTATATCAAAACATTCTTAACTTTGGCTCTCACTTTATTTCTATGCTTTGATGTTTATCCTAGATTGATATATAACAATTACTATTTGGTATTTGAGTGAAAAATACAAACCTAAGTTATTCTCTCATTTTAATCTTAGATGTGGTAAGTGTTTCCAATTATTTATTAACTACCCTAATATGGATAAAATATGATAAGTGTGGAAATTAACCATATATGGTTTGCATTTTTGATGGGCTACATGCTTAGAATGTTAGGATATCATTGTTGTTTGTGTGTTATGCACTCCATTAAATATGTTATCCATTTATATGTTTAGAAAACCCTATTTCCTATTTCATTGATGGATTAAACTAATGAAACTCTCTTCTTCATTTCATTATACTTGTGTGTTATTTTATTGCATCGCTATTACATTTTATAAATCTTTCATCTTTAGGCTTATGGTTGGGGTTGTAAGGACCATCGATAGATGGGCTTATCTTACTCATCTCCATTTCCTTTAGAATTTTCACTATGAAATTGGTTTGGTTGGTATTCTAGATGAAGTTACTTAAATTTATTATTATATTTTATTATCATTCTAATTCTAATGAGAAGTGATTGTATTAAAGTTCAAAAAGCAATGAATTTTTTAACAAATGCTTGATCATTTTTGTAAACATAAACCTAGTTGGAGAATACTTCAGTTGTTGATAAAATATATGTTATTCATGAATTTTGGGATGATAAAGACTTCATATATATAACATCTAAAATTTATATATTTTTATGTATAAGAGTTTAACTTAATACTTATTTAGATGCATTGGTATATTGTGCTAAAACCCTAAAGTGAAATAATGTTTTTGACATTCACTTTCTGTACTTGTTGAGTAGTTTGGATTGAATACAAACTTGGATTTATTGTTTAAGGTGAAATTAAATTATTATGATTTAGATGTGCATGAAATGTTACATAATAATAAGTAAATCTAGTTTTGAATGATACTGCATGATTTTTTGTGAACTTGGAAACAACAAATCTATTACAACAATAACAACTATTATACACTTTTTATTATTCAACCATTAAATGTAAATGCATGTTTAGATTACATGAAAATATCTATCTAACATATTAAATTTAATTCATTAATAAGGGATGATATTCTTGATATTCCATAGCACCTTTGGATGAGGTCATTACTAAGCTTGGAATGGATGTTGATTGTGTTATTATATTCCTATAGTTATATCTTGTATTGTTATTTTGAGTCATATTTAGTTAAACATAAGGACCCCATGTTGATGTCATGCCAATATAAGATTAAATGAATTATTACAATTGAGGAAATAGTAATATTTAGATGAAAATTCTAAGCATCAATAATCTTTTTTTATCTTTATAGATAATTACGTTCTTATGAAAAAACATTAGTCAGTTAAAGTGATGCTTTTTTATGGTCTAGATCCTTTTTCATTAATTATATTTCATGTTAAATTAATATTTTATCTTTATGGAATGATGGACCCTATAATTTATTTTTGAGTTGAAGATCAAATACATTATCATGATTTTGGTACAATGGTGATTGTATGTGAATGTCATGATACTTGTAGTAGTTAGATCTAAATACTTTGTGATCCTTGGCTATGGTATTCATTGATTATATTTGGTAGTTGACTATATATTAAGAGTCTAATCACATTTATATGATTCATGAATATGGGATTGGAATATAAATTTTACCTCCTAAAAAGGTTATAAGAGACATAACATGCTCTATCCTATTCAATACTATCAACTTAGAAGATATGTTAGCAATATGGTATCAAGTGTATATGCTATATGTGAACTTAGAATTAGAATAATATATAAATAAAACCATTGTTTGAAGTATTAATGATTAGACATAGACCCAAAATTTCATACTTGTTATAATTGGTTCAATGTGATATATTGGTTCTTAAATTTATGACTTGACATCTTTGAATTTTCATAGTTTTAATATTATTTGACTACTCTATATCTAGTGTAAAGTTCTTGCTTTATGAAATACTTTTAGAGATGGTAATTATGTTTTATATAAGTTGTATAGACGTGGAATTTTTTATGGTAATTTGTTTTCATATGGTTAGTGCTATAGTGATTGCCCCTATTTGGGAAGAATAAAGACACTTTTCTTATTTCCAGAACTAGGAAACCTACTTATTTTTGTGTTTTAATATGATACCAATTTTTTTTTTATTAAATATATTTGTAAAGGATGTATTAGTTTATGAAGGAATAAATAAGGATGTATTAAATTTCCATAATAAATATATAAATATGTGCCTTTAAATTAATACTCTATCCTCTATTTTCACAATACAAATAAAATTTTAAAATAACCATGATTGACTTGTCAAGGTAAATAAGTACGATTAGTTTTTTTTATCTTACTAGATGTCTGAGTGGACGATATAGTTTTAATAATACAAGTATATTTTCTAAACATGGATCTTGATGAGATGGGTAAAATAATGTTCCTGTAATGTTACTAGAATTGAAAATATTATGTTTTAATGTTGTTGACCTAGGGAAGAATGGTATTGTAGTTTCCCTAATTTTAGTCAAAGGGAATTACATTTTTGTGAATAACACATATTAGTTTTCATGGATATTCTTTATTGATATATAAGCATCCTTAGAATAAATAAATTTTGTATAATTTTGTAAATAAAATAATAAGAATATGAGCCCACCCATAACACATGTGAGTTGTTTGACAAGGGATATGCTTGCACAACCCAATGTGCACACACATCTCTCCAATGTGTAGGAGATCATTTACATAGAATGGACAAAGAAATTTTGAAATTTAGTGAATATACAAGTGTGAAAAATCTAATAGCATGTACTCCAACACATAGTCAAATGATTTGACCCATATGCCAATAACTTTGACAAGTTTGCTTGATCACACAAATTTGAAAAGTAACATGTCAACATAGAGATAGGAACCCAAAAATCAAGGAAATGAAATAGATTAGTTGGGATTTTTGGTGGCCTAATTTCATGAATCCATGCCAATCAAGTCAAGATATACACCTTGGTAGATAACTCATTAGTTTTTAATCAATTTGGTAGTTATCTAGATGGCATAAGTAGTCTTTATCTAATTCAACTACCTATGAAAATGGGATTTGAGGTTCATTATAAGTGGTGGTGGTTTAATACATAAGATTTTGAATAGAGGATTAAAAAATTAGAGAATGAATTAAAAGGAGAAGATGTCACCAAGGAGAGATACTAACAGAGTTTTAGTAACTATATGCATAACAAGATGACTATACAAAGTCCAAGATTATTACATGTTATGAAAAAATGCCTAGATGTCATTGATGAGGACTAAAAATGAGGATTAATATTAATATATCATCAAAGTGATGATAAATAATAAGGAAAATTCATCGAGGGATTAAAAAAATTGAAGGTGAAGAAGGGTTGAGGATCAAATTGATGCTAGTTGTATACACAATATTTTCAAACTTTTATCACTTACTGGTGCTCTATATCTTGTAGGAACCCATTGAGTCTCAATATATATAAGTACACACCTTAAGGGGTGCATCAAGAAAGGGGTGGGAAGACCATTGGTGCTTCATAGGATTTTTGTACCTTTTGTCACTTGTTATCTATACACTTGTCTCTTGAAAACCATTACCCTAAGCTTGTTATTATCTATTGCACAATCCTCAGTGATATAATTTTCATCCCCCTTTTGGCTATTCACACTACTAGGTCAATTGGGATGACGTTGCATAGTTTTGGGTAACATTCATTTAGGGTCTAGGTTAGCTCTTGGCTGACCTAAACCATGACCTAGTGAATTCTTGTCCATAACTATGCTAGGTCGACCCTATTAGATGAAAGTTTTAGAAGGGTTTAGGTTTAAATCCACCTATATATGCAAGTTCATTTCACCATTATTTAGAGAAGAGAAGAAGCAGAGCTATTGTGCATCTACTTATCCACCATTCTACTTGAGGATCAAGCTTAGGGTTTCATACTTTCTTTAGAGATATAGATATTATCTTGTGGAAAATTATTTTGGATGTATTGATAGGTTATGTAGCCTAGATATGATTTATCCTTATCATCCTTACATACCAAAATAACCTCTTGCAAAGCACCTTGGCCAATGAAGAGATTGAGGTTCAATGAGTTCATCTTCAAAGATAAGTATTCCTAACTTTGTTCCTCATTTTTAAGAGTAGATAGGTATGCATTTTTACTTCTCTTCCATGTATTAGGATTCTATATACATTTACATTATTATATGTCTTCTATACATTTTTACTTTTATTATTTATTACCCCCACTTTGTGTCACAAGTGTTAGTGAGCACTAGTTTAGACTTTACTTTTTATTAGTTTAGTGAATATAAAAAAATAGGACCTAGCTAGGGTTGTTTCATGATTTTTATTTATTTAAGGCTTTGGAACCCTCCCTATCATGATTTATTATGATAAGAGATCCCCTAATTGGGTCTAGAAGATCCCCATATTGGTCATGTTCCAAATTATCTAATGTATCCGCAATCAGAAGTGTAAATATGATCTATCTTCTCCAAGTTAGGATTGATTTATAAACATGATGCATTTTTGATTTTATACATTCTAGTGAACTTGACGTGAATCTAACCCTTGCAGGTTTTCTTTCATGTGTTTCATTATTTTATTTATTATTTTCCCATATTTATGATACTAGGTCGATAGTGCCAATATAATTTTAACTTTTGTGCATAGGTTTAACACATAGTCACATCAATATGACTCCATTATATCTATGCAAGTCATCATCAGATAAAAGTTACTGGATTGAATAGGTTGACATAGTATTCTTGTTTAACTTATAAATAAAAAATTAGGTCGACCCTATCGACATAGTTTTATAGATAGCTTATAGATTAGAAACTAGGTTGACCCTATCAACATAATTTTATAGACAGCTTCTAAAAAACAAACTAGGTTGAACATATCAATGTAGTTATTTTTATAGGCTTCAACAGTAGGGTTTTAAAGAACTAGGTTGACCCAGTTGACTTAGTTGGTAAAACTTTCAAGGAGCTTAAATAGAAATTTTGAAATTCTAAGCATCTTATAATCCACCAAGGTTCCTTCCTTTCTTTATCTATAATTTCTATTATTGATTATAGTTATATTTTTCATAGTTTCTAGTCTTTAAAACTACCCCTATATAGTAAACTAGGTCCACTCGATCAACCTAGTTCTATATTCTATCTTATGTCTAGAATACTAGGTTGACACTATCAACATAGTTCTTTAACAAAACCTTGCTTCAATAGTACAATAACAACATTGTCAACTCTATTCTATAATATTTGCATAAATTATCATCTAAACTGACATTGTATTGTGTTTCAAAGTTGGAATTAACACATATATGCTAGTAATTAGTTCACGCTTTCACTTTCAGTTACTAACATTCTTGTAATAAATCGCATAGTCTAATTAAGTGGTTTTTTAAATATACCATTTAGTTGCACTATTTTATGTTTTCTTGCACACACTACCAAATCACATAATCTTAAAATGCATTTAAACAATTATCTACCTAAGGCCTACTTACTTAGATTTCATCACCAAGGGGGAAGCCAACTCAGTTTTTTGGCCAAGTATAAACACATGGTTAATGGTATATATTGGTAAAGCACCCAACACCCTTATCACTACGGTGTGTGAAGTGAGGGGGTAGACCGCAATACCAAGCTACTACTATTGACAACATAGATCCCTTTCAGCTTAAACATCCTAAAACTATCCTTATATTAATTTCTAGTTCCTTACTTAAAATTGACTTCCTATCACATCTAAAATCATACTCTAATAATCTAAAAATATTCAAGATGACCACTTAGTTAGCATTTACTTTCCAAGTTGATTGCTTTCTCTTTGCTTAATTGTATGTTGTATTGCAAAAACTTGCATTGGCCAGTGTTGGTGCAAGGTTTTTTGTCATGTGCCTTACTTGTATCAACTTCATTAACCTAATTGATTATGTGTTTACTTCCATTTCTTGCTTTCATATTACATTGAAATTTTTTCCTATTTTGAGAACACCATCATCTCTATCGACACAATCTCTTACAAACTGATTTACCTATCTCCCAAGCATACTAAGTCAATTGTGTCAACTTAATATCATTCAAAATTATATCCTTAGCATACTAAGTTGACTGTGTCATCTTAGCATCATAACTATCTCCCTAACATACTAAGTTGATTATGTTGACTTAGTATCATTCATAACTATCCCTCTTTTTGGCCAATTTTGTCCCTATTTTTCTTCCTAGCTTTCTAATATTGAATCCTAATTGGCATCATGAAGCCTCTTATCAAATTATTTCTCGATAGTCTCAACCCATTCTGAATGTACATGGGTTATTACCTCCTACCTTACCTATCTACCATATAAGACAACTCTTTATTGTCTAGCTCTTCACCACATGGTTCTAAATCTTCTCAATATTGATCTAACCCATACTGTATAGTAGATCTAGATAATCCTATTAGACAAATACCAAACCATGATAATTATATATCTTATACCGCTTTTACACCTTCTAAACCTAGAAGTCATAAAATCATAAACCCATCTACATCAAATGTTGGAACCTCACATTATGTTGCATCTATCACAACTAATGTTCACAATCCTCTTGTTACACCCATAACAAGATCACCAATCCTTATCAATTCCTAGAGTAACATGTTTGAAACCACTCAAATTAATAATCTAGATGATTCCAAATTATTCAAAGACCTTGATGATAATACTATTTACACTCCTACCAAGATTGGTGGCTTTACCAATCTTCCTTCTTCTACCATACTTACGACAACTAACACTAATGTTGGGAATCCTCCACCTAAAAAAAATCCTCCTCCCACCAACACTAACAATACTCTTCCTAAAAACACTAATACCCCACCTTCAAATCTAAAAATTAACACAACTCAAATTCTTTCTCAAATAGTTCAATAAATGAACATCATGCAAACAATTAATCATTCCCAAATGATGCAAATGCAACAACATTTATTACACATGACTGGTCAACCACCCCAAGTCATCATGTCTCAACCAAATAATTTTTTTCCCCTCATCCTCTTCGATATTCCAATGGGAATATCATACCTCAACCTCCAATGAATAACAAACCACTTTGACATATTCAAAATGAACCTTAAGTTCCATTCATTACATCCATAGATATTGGAAACATTTCTCTAACTATCACATATGATGGGACTAAGGAACCTACTATATTTATTAAGTATTTTGGTAATATCTATAAGGAATGGGTCCAAACTAACAACTTTGCTACCACCAAGCTCTTCACCAAAACCTTTGTTGGTGATGCACTTGAATGGTACAACCAAATTCCTAGACATTCCATCTCAAAACTAGAGGATTTAGTCAATGCTTTAGTGAAGGAATTCCAACATGATGACCTCCTTAAAAATTACCTTAGCCATTTTATCAATTCCAAGCAACTTCTTAATGAATCTGCTCACACTTTCATCAAATGATGAAAGTATCTCGCTCATAAAGTGGACCATAACATGAATGATGATACTCTTTTAAAACTATTTTTTAATGCTCTTAAAGCTCCCCTTCAATACAAATCTAAAAGTTTTTTACCTAAAACTTTAGATGAAGCCTTAGACCAAGCAAAAAAGTTAAGACTTTCTTAGGACTCAATTTAAAACACCTCCAATAACTACTAAAGAACCTTTTCAATCATTTTCTCATAACATTGATTCATACAAGCTTCCCCAAACTCAAAATGTAACATCTAATTCAACTAATTTTAACCCAAACCACCCTCCCTTGAGTCTAAAAAAACTTAAGAAGAAATTGCCACCCTCTAAACCCATGAGTTTTGATCCTTCCAAACCTCGTCCAAAATGGTTCAATCCTGATAAATATTTTTGATGGCATACTACTATAGGTCATTCTCATGAGTCTTGTCATGATCTTCACTGATTTATTCTTGATTCTTTTCTTTTTCTACATTTCAATCTTAATACTCTCACAAAACAATGTTATCAAGACTATCTACAAGCTTCTCAAATTTAATATCAAGAACCATAATCACATCAACATCACCTACCTAATGAACACCAATTATCACATACCTACACCTCATCCATTAATTTTTTTCAAACCATAGTTGATCCTTATTCTTACACTAATAGAGAAAGGATAGCTAACATGAACACCTTTAAACATATCATTACATCTATTGAACCTCAACCTCTTAAGTCACATGAACCAAAAGAGTACCTAGTTCAAATGCCCACTCCAAAGCATATCATACATGGTCATCCTTTACCTCCTTTACCTATTCCCACCTCTCCTACACATCCTATGTCAAATTCAAGATCCTTAAAATCTAATAAACTAACACATTTACCTATCTCTAAATGCACCTACGAACTCAATGCAAATCATTTTCATGGTTCAATATCACCTCACTCCACCTCACATGTTGGGGCATCTTACAATGCCCATCCATATGTCCCTTCAGACTTTGGTACATCTTGCGATTCCCATCCCTACATCCACTTACCCATTGGGGCATCTTACGATGCCCACTCTTATTCTATAATGCATAATAACAAACAAATTCAGCTTTAAGAAACCTTCCAAGACTTATAAACTTGTATTTCACATGCTCATCTTTGATATAAACATTATCATAGGTCTTACTTTTTATTTTTTTCTCATGTTTCTTTGTCTTTATGCACTTTAATTCTTTTAGTTTCACTTTACTAAGCATTATGATCGCCTTTGGGTTATTTGGTTTTCTCACACATTACATTTGGCATTTGTTTTCATTTTGGTTCTTATATATCTCTATCATTTATGTCTTTTTATGTCATCTTTTGCCTTAGTAGCTTTATTATTATTTATCCTTATTTAGCCATCATCTCATTAGTATTCACCTTGTGAGTTATAGTGTAAGACCATAGATAGGACCTAGACTTCCTCACAAATTACCATGTTAAAACATATTTAAAACCACATTTTGGGATGACTACTACTTTCATTGGTGCTTTTTCTAGATACATTGTAGGTTAGTATGGATTCTCTAGTGACATGACTTTAATAAGCATAGCCCTATCCCTTTTATAACACTAATTTACTTTTGTGCGATCATCAATAAGCATATTCATCATTGTATCACCTATTACATAGATAGATCTCTTATGATCCCCATATTTCCCTTATTTATTTTAATTTGAGGCTCAGATTGATCAACTTTGATATTTCACACTTACTTATGGGCAAGTTTATGAGTCTTTAGACACCTTGGTTTTTAGGTCCTTTTCTCTAGTGACCAAGTGTAAGATCTCTTGTGTTTGTCATCTTTAACACCCATGTTTGGTTTTCCAAATCCATATGAAGGAGGAATAGAAAAAGTTAAAACCCAAATCATAAAATATAAACAAAAGAAAATGATCCAAAAGGTAACATTAAAAATTCCAAAATTTAAATCACACTAAAAGTTGTGATTCTAAGCATATCTCCTTATTCTAGTTGAATCTCAAACTCCACAGTTTGCCTCATGATAGAGCTGAGGTCCATTTGGGTGTGGTAGGATAGTAGATTAGAAAAAGAGGATAAAAAAATATTTTAGTGATACCTACTTTCTCACACAAGTACCCAATCTTCACATTAGATCAATGACTCTTTAAGGGGTCCTGAGGAATGGGGAACACATTGTGGGAAGGTAGGTCCATTTTAATTGTCATGTATATAGCCTTCATGGGATGATCTATATACTTCACTTGTTAGCCCAAGCTTTGTGTTCATTATTCAAAATGTCCTAAGTCCTTAGTGTTGATAGTTCTTAGTCATTCTCACTTGCTTAGTGTGTCTCATTATTTCTAAGGATGTTCACATCACCCATGTGGTGACTCAAATTCCTTATTTACATTATATTTTAATCATATTCCCCTTTTTTGATATTTATTTCAGATGATCACATCCTTTGATCACATCTACCTTATTATGCCTTTTGGTTTGTAATTTGGGAGTTGCATTATAAGACCTTGGATAGGACCAGACCTTCTTCAAAAACACACTTACACCATTTTCTTACCACACCATCTCATTATCATTCTATTTATGTGGTTGTGTTTTCTTACATTATATCTTAGAATAAGCATTAAGTTTGAGTTTTCATCCTTTAGAGTTTTTTATTTTCATTTATCCATCATATTGTTGTTGGATTTTTGTGAACTCCATTTACCTTTCATATGACATTTAACATTCTTACATGTTTTATACATATATATATATATTAATTATTCATGTTTGTCTTATATATTGACTTACATTTCAATTTTAGTCATTGATATTTTTATTTTATGTTTAATTCAACATGCTTATCTTACATGGGGTTACTTTCCACTTTCTTACATATCTTTGTTAAAGTTTTCTTGCATTGATATTTCATTTTTCATTCATGTTTTACATGAATCCCAATGTGATTTAGTATGTTCTACATTCCTTTTTTCCATTTATATTTTCCATGACTTCCCACATTGATTTAATATGTTCTATATTCCTTTTTACCATTTATTTTTTCCATGATTTCTAATGTGATTTTCTATGTTCTAAAATCATTTGTCATTCATTTTCCATCATTTTTTCATTCATTTGCCATCAATATTTTGGTTCTAACATTGCCTTAACCATCCTAATTTACTAATATTCCTAAAATACCCTCATATCTTTGTTTCTACTAACTACTATTCCAACCCATAAAATGAAGTGGAATCATGATGTTGTAGAGAACATTTTCACTACTATATGCTTATATTCCAAACATTTTTATATTTTATTTTTTTCACTAATATCTATAAGTTCACCTAATGTTTTTCACATTGGACACCTTCAGTTCTCTCATAGTCTCCTTTTTTATCTACAACACTAAGGTAAGTAAAGGTATGTGTTTTTCAATTTTGTCCTTTCATTTATCTTATTTTATCCTCACTAAATTTTAATTAGCATCAGTATTATGTGTTCTCATGTTCTATTCTCAAATCACCATCCCATGTTGCACTTACATGACATGTTATGAGCTTAGAGTGGGGCATATGCATACACATAATATTTTCAAACTTTTATCACTTACTAATGCTCTTTATCATATAGAAACCTATCAAATCTCAATATCTTTGAATGTATGTCTTAAGGGGTGCATCGAGAAAGGGGTGGGAAGACCATTGGTGCTTCACAAGATTATTATCCTTTTTCCACTTGTTATCTACATAATTATCTCCTAAAAACCATTCATCTCCTAAAAACCATTCCCCTAAGATTGTTATTCTCTATTTCACACTCTTCAGTCATTTTATACCTTATGTCCCCATTTTTCTAACCTTAACTTCCTTTTGACTGTTCACTATACTAGGTCGATCTTTTATGGTTTTAGGTAAAATTCATTTAGGGTCTAGGTTGGCTCTTGGTTGACCTAGCCCATGACCTAGTGAATTATTGCCCATAATAGTGCTAGGTCGACTGGGTCAACCCTATTGGCCAACATTTAGAAGGGATTAGGGTTAAATCTACCTATATATACAAGTTAATTTCACCATTATTTATAGAAGAGAATAATAAGTAAGAGATATTATGCATCTAGTTATCAACCATTCTATTTGAGGAGAAATCTTAGGGTTTCATACTTTCTTTGGAGATATAAATCTTGTCTTGTGGAAAAATATTTTGGATGAATTTACAGGTTGTATATCCTAGAGTTTATTTATCATTGTCATCCTTATGTACCACAAACCTATTATGAATAACCTTCACTAAGGGAGAGATTGAGGCTCAACGGGTTCATGTTTAAAGGTAAGTATTCCTAACTTTATTCCTCCTTTGTAAGAGTAGATAGTTATGAGTTTGTACTTCTCTTCCATGCATTAATATTTTTTATATACATTTATGTGAGTATATGTCTTCTATACATGTTTACTTTTATTATTTATTACCCCCATTTTGTGCCACAAGCTTTGGTGAGCACTAGATTAGACTTACTTGTTATTAGTTTGGTGAATATAAAACATAGGACCTAGCTAGGGTTGTTACGTGATTGTTCTTGACTAGAGGCTTTATAACCCTCCCTAACATGATTTATTATGATAAGAGATCCCCTAATTGGGTCTAGCAGATCCCCATATTGGTCATGTTCCCAATTATCTAATGTGTCCCCAATTAGAAGTGTACGTATGATCTATCTTCTCTAAGTTAGGATTGATTTATAGACATGATGCATTTATGATTGTATACACTAGTGAGGAAATGTTCTTGAGAGACATATCACATGTTGACAAGGACAAAAATATAGAACTACCCTATTTTCTTAGGAAGTATGAATTCAAAGGATATTTTTGATTGGATTAACAACATTAAGGATTTATTTGAGTATGAAGATGTTGGTGACCCACAATGCATCAAGATGACATAAAAGAAGTTAAAGGGAGATGTAGTGTTATGGTGGAAGTTCAAAATAAATGACACAAAAAAGTGAAATATAATAATATGAGATGGGATAGGATGATTCTTAAATTGAAAGGAACATTCTTTCTTGGAGATTACCAAATGAATCTATTCAAAATATTTAAAAATCATAGTAAAACATATGTTGGTCAAAGAATACACCAAACATTTATACAAGATCACCATTATATTAGGTGAAAATGACATGGATAAGGATATGGTTGTGTAGTAACTAAATATATTATGTTTTGAAATCCTAGAAGAACTAATTATGGCTCAAATTCAAAATGTCAAAGAATCTTCCTAGTTTATACTCAAGGTGGAGAATATTATATTAGAAAGATAATATAAAAACATGAAAGGCAAAGAAATAGGTGCATGAAGGAACCTATAAAATCAAGGTCCAGAATTTGTATTATGAATCTACATGCACATATAATATCAAATTGAGATGCACACATTTGAGTAAGAGAACACTTGTAGAGAAGGTGGATTTTATCAAATATAGGGATGATTAAAATCTGGTTGAGGAAGGAGAAGAAGATTCCTAGAGATTTATTTTAGGTGTGAATAACTAGATCATCGAGCATCCAAATTCACAAAGGAAAAAGTGAAATAAGTATCAAAACTAATGTTGCTTCACATATTATTCATGGATAAAATAAGTTAGTTGGATAAATCAAGCATTCAAAATAAAATAAGCATGTAAAATAATGGATGATAAATAAGTTTTATTAAAACCACTATGGGAAGATAAGGAACTGACATAAAGGAAAAGCCTTTTCTAGAGCATATTTAAATAATGAGGTGAATGTTTTTGAGTGATAGTATATAGTGGCAACATAGATAACTTGGTCTCAAATTAAATGGTCAATAAATTGGCTTTTAAGAGAGTGGCATACCCATTCCCATATACAATGTCATAGTTGTAAAATAGTAACATGTGTTCAATAATGATAAATTTATGGTGAAATTCCAAATAGGAGCATACTACAATGAGGTATGGTGAAATATGATGCCAATGGATGTACACCATGTACTTATAGGGAGGCCGTGTAAATTTCATCATAATATAGTATGTTATGGTTGATAAAATAATTATCAATTGGATAAGTATGAGATAAATACACCCTAAGTCTCTTAAAGGATGAATAAGAGACAAAACATAACAATGTTTGTGCAAGAGTATTGAAAATGTTAGAATTTTTTAAAATAATAAATTAATCCATAGATCATATACAAGGACCAAAAATTAATGAGCTCAATTCATCTCTGAACCAACATAGTATGGAAGAGGGATTTGAGATATTTCTGGCACATTTTATGGTTTGAAAAATAGAGTATGCATGTGAAAGATATGGTTGGTCAAAGTTTTAGTTAAATTTATTCAAAGTGATGTGGTCAACATTGGTTAACTAGTGGTCAATGTGAGATAACATGTAGGTGGATAAAACAAGTGGTTGAATAGTGTATGAACATGTAACATTGGTTTAAGTGATGGGCATTAAAAATATTACATGGATGATTCCATGGATTTTAAAAGTTTAAAAAATGCATGAAAAATCCATTATCATGTGGAAGCCTTTAAAAGGCATGGAGATACATGGATTATTTGATGGGTCATATAAAAGGTTTATTTTAATCCATTTAAAAAGTTTTCTAACTCATGAATGGGGATAAAGATAAAATACTAAATATAAGCCTTATCACATGTAATGTCAAAAAAAAAACATGTAAAGGCCATGAATGGATAAAGCCTTAAAATCTCATGATAGGGATAATTTTAAAAGGGGCTAAGTCTAAATATTTGGGGATAATTATAACTCAAATAAAATTGGTGAGAGTATTATGTTAATTCTATAAAACGTTTAGGGATATTATCTCATATTTAATGTAAATGGATAATTATCACCAAATTTAAATTGAAAGTGGATAATTATCCAACCCAACAAATGTGGACCCCAAAAAAAGTATAAATAGGGGTCATGGGGTCATTTGAAAACCCAATATAAGTGTGCATTCGTTCTCAAACTAAAGAGTTAAAAAGCCATCATAAGTATAGAGGAAAAATAGAAGCATGTTTTTGAATCCATAAGTAACTTACGAAAAGTATTTCACAGAGAGTTTTACAGTTGGTTCTGATTGCATTTTTGAACATAATATTTGACTCAGTATTATTCCTGAGTTGTTTTATCACAAGATTGGATACTATATACTAGATTTATCATCAGATTTAGTTCTCACATATTGTTGATGTATGATTTTTATTTTACTTTTACATTAATATATCATTTCTGCTACTTAGTGAACCTAGAGATATAACCTAATAAGGGTGAACTCTGTTATCAATTTATTGTGTTATGCTTGATATATTAGTTAAGTTTACATAATAATTATAAAATATTAGTTTTTAATTTCTAATTTTAAAATAAACTAAAGCATTATTAAGATCTATTTAAGAAAATGAAAAAAGACCTAAGGGGTCACTTACCATTTACAAATCAATTTTGGTATCAAAGTGGTTAATTTGTGTTTAGTTAACCTAGGGTGAGATAACAAAATCCACCTTTGTGTTAGCTTTTTCACTTATCTACAAATATTAATGGATCTATTTATGGTGCAATTTTAGTTGATGTTAAACATGATGATCAACACTCTGGTAGAGATGCTAACTTTGCATCACCATGAAGAAGAGTGATAAATTGAATAACTAAGGAAGAGAATTAACTCTCTATGAGAAAATTTTCAAGACTAAATCCATTAGAGGAAGAAGATGTGTGAAGACTTGGAAGTATGTAGACATTGTGCTATAATAGGACATGTTGTAGAGAAATGTTGGATATTGTATCTAAGTCAGGATATGTACTAGTTCAAGAAGTAGAACGAGGACAAAGTTAAAACATAGGATATTTCCAAAGGTAGTTAGTCATCTAGACCATTAGTACATTGTCTGTCAACTCTAGATACTATAATATGAAAACTTGTACCAACCAAATTTCTAGAGATTATGCTACACTCTGAGAATACCTAAAAATATTATGTCACTATAATTATTGAGGGTAAGTTTATGTAGATTGATTTTGATCAGATCATTGGAGTTAGTTACATCAATAAAGGTCTCATACAACATATGAGATTGGAATTTATTTTAGTGACCTACACCAAAAAATTTAGAGCAGCTAATGGTATAGTATGTGGACATATGACACATTTTGATATTGGAAGACTATTATTCAATCAAATTTCCCTTGACATAGTCTTAGAAGAAGTAAAAGAGATAATTTTGGGTAAGTTCTATCTCACATCCTAGAAATCCAATTACACAACATTAATAGATGGAATCCAACTGATTTGTGATCATGCTTATGAAATATAATTTGGCATGAGTTAGATGACCAAACTAGCTTTTGGGTACATCAATGAATCTTCAGATTCATACACACTAGGTAGTCATCATGAATATAATAATGTAATTTCAAAAACTAATAATACTCTAATAATTGAATTATCTATTGATTTTGGTGAAAATAATTTAAAATCTAAATCTATAAGTAATGAAAATACTTCTTATGTGTATACCAAGTGTAAAAATGATACATTATCTTCTTTTTCCTCACAACAAAGTATAGATGCTTATTTTTTTGATTTCAAGAAACACACAAAGGGAATATGACCAAAGATTTTATCCAAGATGGGAGATGAAGGAAAATTCCTTGGAATTGATAGATAAGGTATGACTAAGCCTTTGCAGGTTGAAGAGAGACCAAAGTATGACAGATTGGGTTATGGAAATGGTGATAGAGGGTAATATTCCAAAAGATTTGGAGTAAGTTGAAAATCAAAGGCACCTATACCAAAAATGGAGTACAAAGAGGATAAATATCCCAAGGAATAATATAGTGAAGTCTCTTATAATAAGACTTCCTGTGAAGATAACCTTGTAAAGTATGGGAAGCATAAGTACTCCAATGTCTATTTTGGCTATGAAAATAAGGGTACTATAGTAAAGAAGGTGAACAAGAAAAACTTGTTGAATAAATAAGATAAGAAAAAATGAAAAAAGGGTCATCATAAAATTGATGAAGGAAGAAATTACTATTCTAAATTATAGTTATAAGAATGGGAGGAAGTTTTTCAAGTACTGATAGGCAAGTAGGACATTCTAATTCATATACAATGAAAAGTAAAACCTTCATAGTCAATCCAGGAATCAACATGTTAATCCAAGGAGAACCAATTACCATGGAATGGTAAGAATTTATTATGCATAAGATTTATTTCTAAAAATAAAAAAAATAGATACTCTTTTTGAAGTAGATTTTAGGCTAATTTAATGTTTGAGGAGAATGTTTAGAAACTAGGACTCCAAACTAAGCCAAATTCTAACCCGTATCCACCAGATTGGGTATGTACTGATGATAAATTATAGATAACAACAATATGCTAGTTAAGATTTATCATGAATTTCAAGTTTATTAATGAAATTGATCTAGATTTGGTTCCACTAGATATTGATGGTATTTTTTTGGGTAGTCCTTATTCATCTCTTAAAAAAACAACCTTCTATAAGGAGGAAAATAGATTGTAAAAAATGGGATAAAATATATAATGAGAACCCATCACCCAAAAGAAGGGAAATGTTTACAAATATAACTTGTCATTATACTCCTAATATTTGGGCTAGTTACATGAGGACATTGTTGACAAAAAAGGTAATATTGCCTTTAATGCTATTTTTTATCCTATATGTCTTGTTCCATGTAGGAAGATGTTTTGGTAGAGAATAGATACATGAAACTCCTTGAAGGGATAAAATGGAGCTTCAATTCAGTGGATATTAGACTTTTAGAGACCAAAATCCTTCTTAGTGGGGAGGTGTGATCCATAGATCATCTACAAGGACCAAAAGTGAATGGTCTCAATTTGCCTCTAAACCACCACAATAGAAAAGAGGGATCTGAGAGATTTTTGATGCATTTTACAATTCAAAAAATGGAGTCTATATGTGAAAAATATGGTTGGTCAAAGTTTTGGTCAAAGTTAGTCAAAAAGATGTTCTCAAAGTTGGTTAACTAGTGGTCAACCTGAGTCAACAAGTAGGTGGACGTGAAAAGTGGATGAATCATGTATGGACACATAACATTTATTTAAAGGATGGGCATTAAAAATATTACATGGATGATTCCATGGATTTTAAAAGTTTAAAAAATGCATGAAAAACCCATTATCATGTGGAAACCTTTGAAAGGCATGGAGATACATGGATTATTCAATGGGACATAAAAAAGGATTATTTGAATCCATTTTAAAAGTTTTATAACTCACGAATGGGGATAAAGATGAAAGATAAATATAATCCTTATCAAATGTAATATTAAAAAAAGAACAAACAAAAAAAAATGTAAAGGCCATGAATGGATAAAGACTTAAAATCATATGTTGGAGATAATTTTAAAAAGGGTTAAGTCCAAATATTTTAGGATAATTATAACCCTAATAAAATTGTTTTGAGGATTATGTTAATCCCACTAAACGTGTAGGGATATTATCCCATATTTAATGTAAATGGATAATTATCACCCCATTTAAATTGAGAGGGGATAATTATCCAACCCACCAAATGTGGAACCTAAACAAGTATAAATAGGGGTTAGTGGTAATTTAAAAACACAAAAAAGTGTGAATTCATTTTCAAGCTAAAGAGTTCAAAAGCCAACATAAGCACAAAGGAGAAGTATAAGCAACATTTTGAAGCCATAAGAAATTTGTGAAAAGCATTTGACAAAGAGTTTTGTAGTTGGTTTTGATAAGGTTTTTAAATGGGATATTTGACTCAGTATTATTCTTGAGTTATTCCATCACAAGATCATATATTATAGACTACATTATCTATTAGCTCTAGTGATTTCATATTGTTGATGTAAGAGTTTTGTTTTACTTTTACATTAACATATCGGTTTTGCTACTTAGTGAACCCAGAGATGTAATCCAATAAGGGTGAACTCTATTATCAATTTATTGTGTTATACTTGATAGATATTTGTTGATTTTTCATAATAATTATAAAATATTAGTTTTTAATTTCCAATTTTAAAATAAATTGAAACATTATTAATATCTATTTAAAAATCAGAAAAAAGACTTAGGGGGTCACTTACCATTTATAGATCAGAAAGGTAGAATAGGATCAGGAATTTTAAGTTCTCATACTAAATATGGCATATAATCCAACATGAAAATTGAATAAATAATTTTATGTGAATTGATTGAGTTATTGGATTATTGGATGAGTTCACAAAATTATATTGAGTAATTTTATAGATAAAATATCATTATTAAGGATCATAAGTAATCACGTGGATCAAAATACAAAATTCATTTTGTTAAAAAAATCATTCATAGGATGATGCCAATGGAAATTGAAGAAGTCAAAATGCAAGTGCATGGTTCATTAGAGAAGGGGACAATAAGGGAAAGTTTGAGCCTGTGTATAGTAACTACATTATTCTCACCTAATAAGTGGGGATAATGGTGCATGTGCACATATTATTGAGCCATTAATAAGATCATAATCAAGTAAAAGTTTCATTACTATATATGGATGACATGATGGTTTTCTTAAGTTATGAATTACTTTAGAAAGATCGACCTAAAGAGTGGGTATCATGAAATCATGATCCACAAAGGAGATGAATGGAGGAAATAAATCAATAAAGAGGAAGGACTATATGAATGGTCATTTATGTCATTCGTATTAACCAAAATTTCAATTACATTCATGGGAATAATGAAAAAGAAGTGTTGAAACCATTATTGGTAAAATATGTCATCATGTACCTAGATGGAATTCTTATATTTAACATAATAAGGGAAGATAATTTGTCACATATTTGGAATGTGGTGAAAAGCGATGCATAGATATTCTTAGAAATTATCCATCATGAATGCAAAACACAATCTCATACACCTTTACCTCTGCCTTCAATCACCTAGCTCTATTTTCATTTGTCTTAGGTTCTTAACTCACTCTCATCAAATCTCTCACCAAGGTAATCTTTCTTAGTGAATCATTCATCAACATATTATAACCCCTCTTAACTATTAAATCCTTCAATACAATTCCCACTTGTTACCTTCTACCAACTCTCACACTTAGCAACTTTGACTTGTCTTTCTACAACATGTTAATGCTTACACAAAAGCTCATAAGCAAACTAGTACTCAATGTAAGATTTTAGGGTTTCACTAGTTGTTTTAGGGTTATAAAATTCATTCTCACACTCCTATAATTCCTATTTTGTTTCCTTAATAAACCACATATCCTCTCAAAGCAACTTCCTCAACATACCCTACTTCTTTCCTTTGACATTGTCTCCTAGTAGTCTTTTTTAGACATTTTATTATAGTATGGACAAGTACAGATTTGGTTTGAGAAAAAAAAATTTAAAAAAGTACCCTATATGCTTATATTACTTTCCACTAAGTTTATTTCCCCAAATATACTCTTAAATAACTTTTATAACAATGTTTTAGGCTCTATTTAGACCTATTAGGTCTCTTTTGCTTTATGTTACACACAATCATCCAATACCATACATACAAATAATGTACAAGTACAAAAACCTCAAAATATATTTTCTCACCACAAACCACACCTAATCACCAATTTTAATTAAATTTGGATTATTAAAACTTTCAAAAATTTGGTTCTAGTTTAGAAACACTAACTACTGAGTTAACCTTGTCTTTGTAGACCTGAGAGGGGTTATTTTGAGACTTTGAATTTTATAAATATTTTTAAGGGACTATGAATGATGGTAAAGATAATTGATACCTTCCCACACATTTTAAAATCATTATAAAATCCCCTCAACACCTATGCTACACGTTTATATAAAGATTTTTGATTGATTGTGCTTGTTTGTTTGACTTCTATAGGAGTATGTTGTGTTTTATAAAAAATAGTATGAAAGTAATAGCATAAAATTCACAAGGAACCTTAAGGAAAAGTTATCACACTCACCAATGTCATAATAAGTGTTAGAACTTGTATTTATTATGTATTTCTTTCATTGATCCATTACACATAATTATTTTCCAATGCACATGCACAGGAAAACAGGGTATATAGACTCCTTTTTTCAAACATGAGGAATTCCCTTCTTGATTTATTGAAAAATGAAATATTTACTTGTCATAAATCATACTCAATCTCATTGAACATATAATACCTGTTCAAAAAGGTCTACATATCTAATCTCATTGATCACAACATACAAGCTTATAATAGGGTCAAGAAACTTAAGACCACTCTCTCAAGTTACAGAACAAACATATCATCTTCATTCATAATAAATAATTGAATAATAATTACAATATCATTCTAAAAAGTAAAACATTGAACACCAAAATTTTTCAAAATATTATTTATTCTTATGCATTCATGATTCTTGACTAATACATACATAATAAAGCATGTTAGACAGAGTTTCCTATTTCTTGAGTTTTCTTTTTTCTCTATTCAAAACTTCTTTGCCATCCTTTCCTACTCTATCCCCTCTCTAAATTGATATCCAAGCATCTTCCTATTCAAAAAGACTCCAACTACCCTAACTAACTTTTGATTCCTCCAATGTAGCAAGGAAAGGTACATCATTAGTAAGCTTAGATATAGTTAAGACTTAAACTCAAAACTAACTCTAACAAGTGCTAAACCACCAAAAAACTATTAAAAGACCCATAACACATAATTCCACAAAAATTGACCTTTCAAAACATTAAGAAACTTGAGTAAAATTATAAAAAATTTCAAATATTTGAAATGATCATTTAGGTGGTAAAATGCCTAAGTGAGTCAAATTCAAATTTGACAAAGATCTAGTACCTATGAATGACTCCTAAAAACCTCCTATGACTATAGTGACCTTATAAAGACTCAAGACCATGGAAAAAGAATAAAATTTACAAATTTTAATGATGCTCCTATATCATACTACCAAGGAACAAAATAAAACTTTCCAATAAAGCTATAACTGATTTGTATTGATATTCCTTTCAGCATCTCTCTTTCAACTACATGTCCTCCTTGATCCCAAGGCCTATTTAAAGTATGTAGACCTCCTTGAATCTTGGTTACATTTATGATGGATCATATTTTTATGATATATCTCTTGACATGGATCTCCAAACTGATTATGCAACTACTGCTTGTTCTTCTTCCTACAAAGACCTACACATGAAGTAAACAAGTTAAACAAAACCAATCTTTACTTTCTCTCTTGGAGTTCACTTTATTTCTCTTCAAATTCAATTTGATATTTATTTTCCAAATCTCCTTCAACTTGGTTCAAGATTGTAATCAATGCAATATTAGCTACAATGATGGAGTCCTTATCTCCTATTAGATTTAAATCATCTAATTCTTGGATTATTTGCTAACACATCTACTTCTCCTCTATAGTATACTCACCTATATCTATATTGTCTTTAATTTGTGCCAAGTAAGACACATCCACTTGCTATAGTTCAGAATTTTCAAGCATTTCAACATGTGATTCTTCTTCATTCTCTCCTGCTACCACCTCATAAGTTTCTCTCTACATGCCAAGCACTTCATTTGGTGCTATTTTTTCTTCTTTTCCTTCCATTAGAATATTCATTAAATTCAATGTACTCTCATAAAACTCATCTTCATCAACTTTCACATTAGCATACTCATCAAACACAACATGGGAGTGATTATCTTATGATTCTGTGCTCTCCTCTAATCTTTCTTGACTCAAACCTTTTTTATTTCTTACCATGAGGCATGGTGTTGCTGCATACTCATTCTCTCCTTCTTATTCATCAAGTGGTTCACCTTATTTAGGATATCATAGGATTATATCACCATACTCAGATGTCTAATCAACTTATTCTTCATCATTAACATGCTTCTCATGCTTCCCTCTTATAATATATTCCTTGTCTTCTTTGACATCTTCTTCATCTTCATGCAACTCTTTAACTATATACACACATTCCAATAATTCATTAGTCATAATCTTTTGAGGCTTGCTTACCCCTTTTCTTCTTCTTCTTCTAGGCTGCCTTGCTATCATTTCCATCATTTGTCTTCTTCTCTTCTCTATCATTTATTGGAGAGGCCATCTCACTTTCCTCTTGATGTGTATACAAAATATTGGTCTCATCTCTTCTAAGACTTGTTCTAACCTTTATAATACCATTTTCATCTCAACAATCTCCTTTTCTCTCTCTAAATCTATTTGCTTCACTTCTTTACCTAATTATGATGTAGAAGCATCATTAAAATTTGTTAATTTTGGTCTATTTTCATGGTCTTGAGTTTTTAGAAGGTCATTTTAGTCATAGGAGGTTTGTAGGAGTCATTCATAGGTAATAGATCTTTGTAAAATTTGAATTTGACTCACTTAGGAATTTTCCTGCCTCAATGATCATTTCAAATATTTGAAAATCTTTGTAATGTTACTCAAGTTTATTAATGTTGTGAAAGGTTAATTGTTGTGACCTTGTGGTTTAGGGGTCTTTTAGTAGTTTTGTGGTGGTTAATCACTTGTTAGAGTTAGTGTTGAGTTTAAGTCTTAACTATACCTAAGCTTACTAATGATGTACCTTTCCTTGCTATGTTGGAGGAATCAAAAGTTAGTTAGGGTAGTTGGAGTCTTTTTGAATAGGAAGATGCTTGGATAGAGAGTTAGAGAGGGGAGAGAGTAGGAAATGATGATAGAGAAGTTTTGAATAGAGAAAGGAGGAAACTCAAGAAATAGGAAACTCTGTCTAACATGCTCTATTATGTAAGTATTGGTCAAGAATCATGAATGCAAAAGAATAAAAAATATTTTGAAAACTTGTGGTGTTCAATGTTTTGCTTTTAAGAATGATAATGTAAGTATTTTACTATTCTTTATATGAATGAATATGATATGTTTGTTCTGTAACTTGAGAGAGTGGCCTTAAGTTTCTTGACCCTATTATAAGCTTATATATTGTGATCAATGAGATTAGCTATGTAGACCATTTTGAACATGTATTCTATGTTCAAAGAGATTATGTTTGATTTATGAGAAGAGAAGAGTTCATTGTTCAATAAATCAAGAAGGGAATTCCTCATGTTTGTAAAAAGGAGACTGTATACCCTATTTTCCTGTGCATGTGCATTAGCAAATAACTATGTGTAATGGATCAACGATAGAAAGGCATAATAAAGACAAGTTGATGCAAGAGCATCATTTCCATGTTTGTAAAAATAATTTTCAAGTGTGATTTGAGTCTAAATGGTGTCTTGTTAGGGGTCAAAGCAAGTTAATAAGGAGGTACTTTGTGTTTTTCCCTCCTAAATTGTAAATTCAAATTGTAAGGTCTTTTAATAATCCTAAGACCATGTAAATAGTCACTATGTTTGAGTAAGTCATGTAGAAGATATAGAGGATTTTTAGCCTATTTGGAGGCTTTAAACAATATTAAAATATATTTATGGAAAATTAATAATACCTCATCACCACTCGTAAAATGAAGGAGTTACCTTGGAAAAAGGAGAATAGTCAAGATTAGATAAGATTGGGTTGAAGATTCTTAGGAGATGGTTAAGATGTGATAAGTCTTAAGTTGTTTGACCTATTTTGAATCTCTAAGCCTATAAAAGGCTATTTTAACTATTATTTTATATGGTGAGGGAAGTAAGGATTGGAAGAAAAGCGAAGGTGGTGTGGAAGTCTGCAATAAGGCCTTCAAAGGCCAAGAAACAATTATAAGTATGTATATTTTGATTTGATGAATTTAAGTAAGTCTATGGATTGATTCTCCATCCTATATCATGTGAATAAGTGTTCTTATGCATTTTGAGAGTTCAATGATTCCTTGATAGCCTTATAAAGGGAAACATAGGTTTTAAATGGTAATATAAGTCCATTGCTTAGTTTGATGGTAATCGATGTGGGAATGTTCTTCAAATAATATAGTTCATATACTGATCTACAATCACCGAGGCATATATCACTATCTCAGTGAAGAGAACATGTACAGAGCTCTCCAACTCAAATCTACAACATGTGATTATGGCTCGATCTCCACAGGTGATACCATACATGCAAGAACGGATTTGGTATCAGGTTTGAAAGAAATAAAAGATTGAGATATTGAAATTATAATGATTTTATATATGTTGTAATAATCACAATGGAATTTGAGGTAAGAAAGTATTGATTAGGATCTTTGAAGACATCTGCTTATTCTAAATGTGTGTAAACCCTATCTGCAATCTGTTTGAAGAAAATACAGTCGATAATCTAGCTTGCATAATGAAATAAAGAATTGTGTAGCGCTTGATATGTTGTAGAAGGTCAATATAGTGAGAAAAGAGCTTCGTGGAACATATCTAGAACCGTGGACAAGCCAAATAACCTTGGATTCTGGTATGGTTCCAATACATGTTGTCTGTGTTATTATGATCCCTGTGAAAGTGTTGATTGATCTTGAAAGGAATACGTGCATACTTTGTATTTTAACCATGTAGTTTGTGTACTAAGAATGTGGTGTATAAAACAGGCTCTGTTGAATATATCCATATATTAACAAGTGCATACATATGTCAAGACAAGGAGATAAATGCATATTTGTAGTCTATGGAAAGCGCAGAGGGGTTTTCTGAGTCCATAGAAATCCTTGATTGAATGGAATGTGGTTCCAATTGAGTTGAAAACAACTGAGAATGGTGGCGGAGTAACTCGTGGGCTGAGTTAATGAAAAAGAAAAGAACAGAACTTGGTATGGTAACAACGTTAATGCTGATTAAATGCAAAGGTAGCTTCAGGAAGTTTGAACCCTGGACGTGAAAGTGCATAAGAGGATTTGTATGTTTCCGAAGACATTTTTTTTTGAATGTCACAGTTCGAGTCAGATTATAATTAGGAAATTTATTGTGTGTAAGAAATCTTGATAGAGATAAGATCTCTATCTTAAGTCTGTATCGGTGTTTATTTATGTGGGTTTATATTTCAGTTATATGTTTTGGCTGGTATGGTATTTGAATTGTTTAGAAGCTATGAAATATTGATCCAAATGACTTTAGACCAGTTTGTTCATAGTCTTGGCACTAAGACCGACATAACCCAGAAATATCTTTTATTCATTGTTTGTTTATCATACTCATCGATAAGTTTGTGTGGATAATGAAATATCTATGGCGGTCAATGGAGTCATTCTATTTTTGAATTTGTATTGTTGGTAAAATTTACTCAGATCTGCATCACACAGTGGTATTTGATCTTTCAAAACCAAGTCAGGATTGTCATAAAGGAAGCCTAAACTCAAAAGGGACCCTCTGGAAAAAGTCGATCATTGATTTGAGAAGAGAATTTACACGTTTTGTATGCAGACATTAGAGGGAGATGGATATGTCTTTATCTTTGTATAAAGTGATGTGTAACTCTACAAGAACCAACATGGATTAAAAGGATTAATTTTATATTAATAGTATTATGGTAAGTTTCGATCAGATCACCTATTATTGCTTAACAATTTGATAAATGAAAGTGGTGTTGAAGTTTAAAATGTAGAGTAGATTTGATAACCTGAATTGAAGTTGATTTTTGAGAGAGATAAAAATTAGAACTAGAATATTTGGAACATGGAATTTTCAGTATTGGTCTTGAAACGTCAGGCAGAAGTTAAGGTAAAGAAACATTTGAGAGGTCAATGAGGAAAAAAAATTACATGTTTAAGAGAGTGAGTAATAAGTTGAGCTTAAATGAAAGAAAAGGATTTGGGTTATGCAAGATAATCTTAATAATGCTATCACAAGTTCTGACACTTCTTATGACATTAGTGAGTATGATATTTGTTCCTTAAGGTTACTTGTGTAATTTATGGCATTACTTTCATACTATTTTGTATGTCAAACAAACTTGCACAGTCAATCAGAGATATTTATAGAAACGTGTAACAAAAGTGTTGAAGGGATTGTATTATGATTGGAGAAGGTGTGGGAAGGTATCATATATATTTACCATCATTCAAAATCCATTTAAGATACCTATAGAATTCAAAATTTCAAAACAACCCCTCTCAGGTCTACACAAATAGGGTTAACTTAGTCGTTAGGGTTTCTAAACTAAAACCAGATTTTTGAAAGTTTCAATCATCCAAATTTCATGAAAATTGATGATTAGGTGTGGTTTATGGTTATAAAATATATTTTTAGGGTTTTTTACTTGTACAATATCTGTATGTATAGTATTGGATGACAGTGTGTAACACAAAGTAAAACAAACTTAATAGGCCTAAACAGACCCTAAAACATGGTTATAAAAGTGATTTAAGAGCATATTTGGGAAAATAAAATTTGTGGAAAGTAAGATAAGGATAGAGAGTAATTTAATAAAGTCTTAGTTTCTCAAACCAAATCTGTACCTATTCGTATTATGAGAAAAGGCCTTAAAAAAAGGTTACTAGGAGACACTATCAAAGGAAAGAAGCAATGTATGTTGAGGATGTTGATTTGAAAGGATATGTGGGTTAGTAAGGAAACCAAAGAGGACTTATTAAAGTGTGATAATAAAGGTCATAACCCTAAAAAAATTAGTGAAACCTTGAAACCTTACATTGAGAACTAGTTTGCTTATGAGCTTTTTTGTAAGCATAAACAAGTTATAGAAAGAAAAGTCAAAGTTGCTAAGTGTGAGAATTGGTAGAAGGTAATAAGTGGGACTTGTATTGAAGGATTGAATAGTTAATAGGGGTTAGAATATGTTGATAAATGATTCAATGAGAAGGATTACCTTGGTGAGAGATTTGATGAGAGTGAGTTAAGAACCTAAGACAAATAAAATCAAAACTAGGTGATTAAAGGTAGAGGTAAAGGTGTATGAGATTGTTTTTTGCATTCATTATGGATAATTCCTAAGAATATATCTTCAACATAGAGGTTGTGAGGAGAGAAGCTACTAATAAATGCAAAAAAGTTATTTTTTTTGAACAGTTAGTAAACTTGGGTTTCATAATATCCAAGGAATGATTAAAAATAGACATTTAAAAAGTGTTCACAATAATAGAGTGGTCATCTATGATAATAATATTTAAAGAACAAAGTTTTTATGGTGTAGCGAGATTATATAGAAAGCTAAATAGAAAATTTAGTGGGACATGTTTAGATATCTTAAATATTATGTAAGGAGATCAAAATGATTTCACATGAACAAAATAAGTATATAGTAGATTCTAACAGTTGAAGAGGAAGGTGAGGGAACATCCAATGTTGGCATTACCAAATTTCAATAGGTATTCCAAGTGGACCATGATGCAAGTGGAGAAGTGATCGGAAAAATATTGAGTCATGAGGGTAGGCATATAGTTTACTTTAGTGATAAGATTAATGATGTAAAGTGTAAATATTAAGTCTATAATCAATAATTATATGAAATCATGCAAGTGTTGAATAAGTGGATGAATTATTTGTTGCAAATTTTTTTTGTGTTGCTCCAATACCATCAAACACTAAAATTTATTAAAATTCAAGGAAAGGTAAAACAAAGACACATCAATTGGGTATAGTATTTATAGATATATACATTCATGCTTAAGCATAGGATTGGAAAATAAAACAAGGTTTCAGATGCACTGAGCAGGAGAGTGATAGTGATGAATGAGATGAGATTCAAAGTATTGGGGTTTAACTCAATGAATGAACTATACCCATAAGGAAAAGATTTGTGTGATGCATGGAGAACATGCATGGATCTGATGAACATAGATAAAACATTGTGGTTATATTATTTAATTTAAGAATGACTAATTTTTAAATGAGTGAAATTATGTATACCCAAGGGGTTTATGTAATAAAATTTGATCAAGGAAAATCATAATGAAGGATTGGCATGACATTTTTGTGGTGATGAGATGTTAATTTTTTTGGATAAGATTTATTACTATCCAAAGAGAGGCATAAATGTGTACAGACAAGTGATCCATGTCGAGTAATCCAATATGAAAAATGGAAAATTCAGAACATAGGTTTTTACCAACCCTTAACTATGCTAGAGATACTATGGGAGGACATAAGCATGGATTTTGTGCTTAGAAATTTGATAACATAAAGATGTAGTGGATCCATTTTTGTTATGATGGAACAAATTTTGAAAATAGTATAGTTCAATGTTTGTAATAAGATGAATGATATGATAAACACCACCAAATTATAATTTATGGAGGTGGTGAGACTACATGTATTGTTGCACAATATAGTATTGGATAGAGATACTAAGTTCGTAGTCCATTTTTGTCATAATTGTGGAATAAATTGGGAAATAAGTTAAACTACCATTCCATGTAACATTCATAAAATAAATTTATCAATAGAATCCTTATAAGTATGTTAATATGTCTATTCATAAATAAGACAATGCAATAAGACATGGAATTAACATAAGATGAATTTACATACAATAATTATGTGAATATAATCACTAGGAAAACACCTTTACAAATTATTTATGGTATTAGTCCTAGAGGAGTTATTGGGTTGAGTAAGTTGGTGAGATACATGATAAAACTATAAAGTTAGAAGACTAAATGGAATAAATGTGTATATTCTACAATGAGGTGA
>JARHVA010000431.1:4842500-4892500 GCA_037957365.1 Torreya grandis
ATGTATTTATATAAGTTATTTTTGTTTTTGAAATAAGTTGTTTCACTCAGTATGATGATACTTTTTAGTATTGTTACTTTTAGCTGCCATATATTTTGGAAATGTTGATATAATAACTTGTTCTTAGTTCTCTTTGTCATGATGGAAAGTAATGATAATTTGAAATATTATGGATATATTTTGAATAAATTAAGTATTATCTGTTCATAATATGGATTGGAAAGTATTTACTAATGAGTTAATCTTATATGTTAACTAGCTTACATGATAATTAGTGTTAGTGACTAAGTGTTTGGTAAAGTAAGTGAGGACCCACCAATGATAAAATATTGTGTTTTGGTATTAGTGAAATTTTCTCAAGTTATATTTTAAACCTCGATTTATTATAAATGGGTTTATTAATATAAAACCTTAAAGTTATAGAATTAATTAACTTTTGAAAAAGTACAACTAGCTTATTTTAAGTTAATTAAAATCTAGTTATAACTTAGAGTATAAGTAAAATTTAAGTGAAGGTGTTGGTATAATTAATCACACATCAAGATCCAAAACCATAGTTATTGTAAACTCTTTACCTTTACTATAGCAAAAAAAAAAACATATCTAGGTTATCAAAATAGAGGCTTCTATCAACTAAACCACGTAGTAAGGAATTAAGCCTTGTAGTAAAAATTATGATTTGATTGAAGAAAAGGAATATGTTCACAAACATGATAATTTAATTTTAAGGAATATATATAGTATTTTATACCATGACATTATAATAAAGTAGATGTAGTATAGAGACGAGTTGAAGTGTAATAGCGAAGAGTATTAAGATCTTATAGACCAAAGTGCCCATTGTAATAACATAGTAAGATATGGTGGTGTAGTATAAATAGATCTAAGATACTCATAATTAGAGGTTATTATATTAATATAAATAAAAGATAAGTTATAGTAGGATCTACTGTCTACTGTGAATGAGCAAACCTACATATTTTTAATGAATGCATATTATAACAATTTATAATAAATACTAACCTATATGTCATATTATTATTATTATTATATGAATTTAACATAAAATGTATCCATGAGCTTAAGATTTTATGTTAATATTTAATGGTGTTGTATGGAGTTCAATTAGCTAATATCTAGGGGAAAGTATCCATTAGAATTCTAGAAACAAACACTAACATAAATTGAGGAGTTGTGGGAAGAGACACTATTTTTTCCACTCTAAATATAAATAAATTGGTGAGTCCTTGATTGAAGTGAAAGAATCATTATTTATATCCTAATAAGAGGAATTTTTGGTCACAATTATAAAAATCTTTTGGCCTTGGATATTGCACCAAGCTAAGCACATAGAAGGATGAAAAATCCACATTAAGAAACCTATTCAGTGGACTGTGGAAATATTGAGGTCTCAAACACATTGATACACCCTTAACTTGGGCCATTTATTACTATTTCAAGACTACACTTGACTCATTTATCATAGTTTGGACTAAACATGGTTGGAAAATCATTGATGAAAAGAAAGCTAAGTTTTTTAAAGTTGGCAAACAACTATTCTTGAGTAAAGTGTCACTCCTCATCTGCAAGTTATTTTTGGATATTAGGTTGGTAAGATAAGGTAAAAAATTACTTCAAGGGATAGGCACCTAAGACATGGTAAACAAAAATAAGGGGAGCCTCAAAATATGTGACCAATCTAAATGGTTAGGGGTGGTTAAATAAGATGTATGGGGCTCATAAATTAAGTATCAAGTTAAGATAAATTTAATTAATGAATAATAATATATAATTAAGAGGATAATTTAACCTAATTAGGATAAAATGGTGAATGAAAAGATAATAAAATAGGAAGATGATAAAATTAATACAAAAAAATATGAAACAAATGTAGAATAAAGAAAGATAAGAATTTTTTAAAATAATATAATGGATGAAACTAATATTATCTCTACTAACATAAGTCCTCACATTGAAAACCTAGATACTAGCCTTCTACCACAAGTAGATGAGTTAGCATTCACACCATTGGAAGGTGTAGATAAAGCTAGTGAGATAGTAGAACATAAAAATTACTATATCATACAATGAAAAAAGTCATGAATGGAATGTAGCAATAGTTATTAGCTTTAGTTGAACTATTTAGAATACACAAACTATTCAAAACCTTGGGTGCAGAAGACCAATTAAAGGAGAATAGTTTGTCCTAGAGAGTAGTAGAAGAATATACGAGGAGAATATTATTAAAATAGGATATGTTAGTTATTAAATGGAACCAAAGGAAGTAATTTTAACAATTAAAGGAGGTTTAATAGGGTTTAATCAGGAGGAAATTTATATAGAGGATCAAATAGATGTTGAAAGAGATATTAACCTTTAGCAAAGATGATTTATTAAAAAAGAGTTAGTAATCGTACTATAGAGATTCATAATAGAGATAAGAGGAAGTTATATTAACAAAAGAGAGATTAATTAATGAAAACATTGATGAATAAAATTAGCTAGAGATAAAATATAATGAATAAGAAATTCAAAATTACACAAACTCCCCAAAATCCGACTACAAGAGGCCTCTCAAGGAAATGAAGCCTTTAGAAAAATAACCATCCATGGTGCCACTTCACAATAGATGTGAACATCCATATATTAGACGAAGATAAATATATATTGAATAAGAAGTATTGGATAAATATAGAAGTTTTTGTGAAGAGATTGAGAATATAAGATAATTTGTAATAAATCAATAAAAAATATTAGAAATTATATATTTCCAAGATGAATTAAATAAAGATAAGGGACATAACCATAATTTGGTTAAATAAAAAAAATATGATAGTTTTTTTAATATTACTACATATGAAAGTACATCAATCAATCTAATAAATAATGTTAACAATACTACTAGTAATATTCATACACCACCTAAAAAAATTAAAATGGCACAGAATAGAATGAAATTGTCACTATTCACAAAAGATACAAAGTATGGCAAAGATTTTTTTTTGACGGAATCATATTGGAGGAGTCATAATATTAATGATGAAAGGGTAATGCTATTTGATGTCATCATAACACTTAGGGATGATAACCTTAAATGGTATATGAAAACTTATTCCGACCATGCAATTTCATGGTCCAATATATAGAAAGCATTTAAAGGAGACTTCCACTATCCTAACATTTTGACTAAAAGTGTTAGTAAAATGAGAGATTTTATATAAATGGAGAAGGACATAAGAAAATATTATGATCAAAGGTTCAAATTTATAGTGAGTAGATTAGAGGAATCACTAAATGAAAAATAGAGAATTGAATGGTTTATTTATTGACTAATCCCATGCCTTTGAGCTAATATGGATGAGAAAATATTTAATACATTTTTAGAAATTTTGGATATGGTGTCATGATTAGAATAAAAGGCATGGAGACATGAAACAAACACATAATTAAAATATAACATGTAAATACGACAATTAGAATTAAAACAAATAAGTCTAAATTAAGAAATTTAGTGGAAAGATGATGAGTTTGGTTCAGTACAAGTTAAAAATATCTCATTGAACACATGAATATGGTGTACTACTTTTGTGAATAAGGGCAATCTTGGAAAAAATTACCCCATATTGGCATGGTGGGAAGAGTGATATATATAATATAAATGCAAATACATGTGGGAATGTATCCTCCCATTAAATAAATGATACATGGTGACATTATGTACTATGGAATTTGTCAATTATATGTTCAACATCCTTAAAACTTATGCCCCATGATGGAAGTGGATTTAAGCATGAATCAATTGATGTATTGGACTAATTATGGGTCTTTTAATCACTATAATCATAGTTTCCCTACCATACATTCACTAATGGATTTACAAGATACTAATTATATAAGATCAAGATATTAATTATATAAGATAAGCAAGATTTCAACAAATGCCACCACCAAAATTACCTATGTGAAACCCTAATATACTAAACCTTGGTTAGTAGTACTAAACACCTCTAAAATTTAATATTTTAAATCCAAAATCACCCAACTAAAGTATTAAAAAAAATAAGGGGGTAAAGGGGAGGTGTCCAAGGAGAATATATGAGAGGATGCTGTAGATGATGGGGAAATTATCAAAGGGGGAGAGGGTATAGCCAAAATTATAATTATGGCTATAACCAAGGGAATAGCTAAGAGATACCACCCCCCACCAATATGTTACAAATGTAGAAAGGTTGGGCATCTTGATATAAACTAAATTTAAGAACCATATGAGTGTGGATTATGTCATGAAAAAGGAACACATGATTAATTCTCCTACCCTAAGGTAGAAAAATTATATAATGATGGTGAAACAAAGACTAAAGATTTAGCAGAATCTTCCCTAATTAATAGGAAAATCATTTGAGAAAATTACTAAAAGGATAATATACAAAAGTGTGATGTAATGATGTCCACTGAGAAGTAGGAGATGATAATATTATGTATAAAGAAGGTCATTTAAAACAAACATCTATTTTTTTTAAAATCAAATAATGCTAGGAAATAATGAAATAATATAAAGAGAGACCCCAAAAGAAGGCTCTCAATATTATTAATGATGAATCAAAACCATGTTTGGTGGTAACCACTTGTATTGTAATGAAAATAAGGAAAGGAAAATAATTATCTACTAATTCGAAAAAAAAAAAATCAAAAGTAGACAGTGATATGGAAAAACCCAATATACATGACCATGATTACATATTGGAGAAAAATAAAATAAAAGAAAAAAGAAGAAAATTATAAGATCAAATTTACTTACTTCGATGAGGAGGAGATTGGGAATTTAAAATTAATGATGAAACTAATAAAAAAATAAGACCTAGTGACTAAATAAACAAAATTCTCTAAATACTAGAATAAGAAACAAATAAAACATAAAGTACAAAGGATTGATAATAATAAGAAAAGTAAAAATAAAATGTTTATAATGAATAATACGTTGAATAAAATGAAATTTTAATCAATATGAAAATATATAGTCATGAGGTAAAGAAAAAATTACTAGATCTTGGCACATACACAAATGTCTTACTATGAAACACATGGGAGGTACTCGGTAAACCAAAAATACATGTCTATAATTATGATATTGCAATTAATAATGGCACACCTTGATCTCTAACTGGAATTTTAAGATTTTTAAAATTTAACTTAATGGGGATCAAAATAAAAGTATACTTTGAAGTGATTGATATGTAGGATACATGCTACCCAACCTTGTTAAACTTAGAATGGTTCATTGACTACAATGGTTCATTAAAATATGAATAAGAAGAGATTAAATTTAAAGGGAATGGTTTGATAGTCAAATTTACATTAGAAACATGAATAGGATATACATGATTAGAGGAGTTGTGGCTAGATGAGGAGGAAATTTACTTTGATGACCTCGCCAATGTGTACACACTAAATAAAATTACAAAACTAGAAGATGACCATGAACCGAATGATGAGGGGGAAATAATATTGGAAAATTGAGAAGTAGAAAAAAAATAAAATGATGATATTGAAGCATGGATGTATGGGGTTTCAAATAAATGGTTATAAAGGTATGCTACATGAGGAAAATACCCTCTAAGGGAAACAATATGAATTACATAATCAAATATTAAATAGGATAATTAATTACAACATCGAATGAGTTTCCCATGCCAAAATACCAAAAAAAACATTGTAGTTAATATTTTAGAAGATTACTTACAATAGATGATAGAATTATTTCCTCAAGTGGTAATAATGATGTAGACCATTGATGACACACTAACTATCACTATTGCAAGGTGGTAGAACACCCATAAAGCCACCATCTAAAATTGGAAAACCTTTTGGATATTACCTAAGACATGGTTTGTTATAAAAAAAATTATTTTATGAAAATAATAAATTATACACGAACAACAAATTCATGGATACACATTGAGAAGTGTTAGAAGTTTTGGATTATAAAAGGAGAAAATGATAGACATCTATGGGCTTATTTTTTTTAAAGACCCTAGAAGCTTATCCAAAAAAAATAGTATATGCATTAAAATATGTGGAAAGGAGTTTTTAGATGGGTGGAATAAAAAATGGATTAATATCAAACCTCCAACTTTTGGGATCCTAATACTATAATCTATAAACCATTTAAGAAGATAAAAACATTCTCAATCATGTAGGACTCCACTATAAAACAAAAATTTACTAGAACAAAATTAGTTTAAACAATGTTAGGCCATATGGATGATTGGGAAAAAAATGGTACAATCATAAAAAACATACCAAACAATACAAAAATAAATATTAAAATAAAATAACTTTAGAGTATGACACATTGTAGGAAAATCACAAAACAAGAGGAGGATGAGGAAAAACTAGAAAAATGTAAAATTATAAATTGATGACAAAGATAAGAAAATATTGGATACCATAGAATATAAAACACAATATTTTTACCAACCACTTATAATTAGAGAGGATAATATAGGTATAAATGGTAATCCAAAAATGGGAAAATTTAGAAATTATTGGGTAGAAGAAGTACAAAAGATACTAGAGTTGTTAAGGGAATATGAAGATTTATTCCCACCAAATTTCATGGAACTAAAAAGAATAAAATATGAATTTAGGACTATGAAATACAAATAAAATATGATATAAATATTCTATGGATATTATCATACATTTTCAATGCAAATGTAAAATCTTAGGTTAAAATTGATCTATATAAGATGTTAATTGATGGCATAATAACTCATGTGGAAGATATGAAATAGATCAACTTGATGGTTATAAAAAAAAGGAAGCTATATAAATCCACATTTGTGTTTAATATAATGAATATAATAATGTTTGTATACATGATCCCTTCCTAATTTCATTCACCGAAGAAATGTTTGAAAGTTTTACAGGAAGGAATAACTTTTATTTCATCAATGGATTCTCTAGATATCATCATGTGAGAATAGTAGTATAAGATCAACACAAAAACATATTTACAATGGAATAGGGATATTTCATTTACATAATTATTCCCTTTAAAATAAAAAATTCTCTAACTATCTTTATTTGAATAATGGGAATGTATTTAGAGACTTCATCCGTGAGTTTTTAGAAGTATATCTTGAATATTGGATCGTGTATGGCTTAATAAAGATCATGTCTAGGTGTGAGGGTTAATGTTACAAATATGTTGATAATGTAACATCCCTCTCATTTTAATAAATTCATATTTAGTACATTGTATGGTAAACTATCGGGACATATATTTTTCAAAGAGAGCCTGATCCTAGATCTACTCAAAACTAAAATTATCATGACACTACCACCACCTAAGAAATAATAGGTGGCTATTTAAATATTGTGTTATAGTAGATATCACCACTAGTTTATAGTAAATTACACATCCATAAGTACACCAATAGAATATGGACATAATAAGTGACATAACTAACCTCTAGATTGGTAAAAACAAAGTTAGGAATCATTTAAAAATTTGAAAAATAATATTCTATATGCCCCAATACTTGAGTTCCCAGTTTGGAAGATTCATTTCCATGTTTGTGTAGATGCATTTGGAATAGTAATAGGAGAAATGTTGGCACAACCCCATAGAAACATAGAACATCCCATCCCATTTATAAGTAAGAAATTAGTGAAGATACAAATAAATTACTCTAACAAAGAATGAGAAGAACTCATTATGGTGTATGTGGTGAATAAATTTAGACATCACTATTGGAAACCAAGTTTATATTATTTACTTATCATGAGCCACTCAAATATTTGATTAACAAGATAATTATATAAGGCTAAATTTTCCCCTGATTAATTCTATTCCAAGAATTTGATTTTAAGATTATTTTCAAAACTAGAAAAGAAAACAATAGACCTAATTATTTATCCAAAATAATTACATGTGAAAACATAGGACTAATTAAGGATGAGTTTTCTAGAGCTCACCTCTTCCATGTGGAAGCTATTCCAAAAGATATGGAAAGTATTACACAATTTATTTCTAGAATAGAGTTTATGGAAGAATATAACACATTGAAAATAAAAATATTAATGATCCAAGCTTTCCCCTTTACACTAATTTAAGGTGCATTGTATAATAAAGGAAGAGATAAAGCATTGCAAAGAGTATAATTACAACATGAGTAGAATAACATACTAAGAGAAACCCATGATGGAATTGTACGAGGGCACAAAACAAAAGAGAGTATGAGAAAGAAAATAATGGTTGCAGATCTATGGTGGCCAACCTTCAAATATGAACATAAATATGCAAGGAATTATGACATATGTCAAAGTCTAGGTAAACCAAAATCTAGAGATGAGATTCCACTTTGCCTAGTGTTCATGATAGCCTAATTTGAGACATGGTAAATTGATTTATTCATCTAATTAAAATTGTATCTAGAAAGAGTAATGCTAGATTCATTATTACCAAAACATAATACTTGAAAATATGGGTAGGCATAATGCCTAAAAAGGTTTATACAACCAATAATGTTGTAAAGTTCATGTATGAGTGTTATGATCATTTATCCTAACCATTCTTTGTACTTTATTTACTTGATAAAATTCTAGATATGCTTATGATGTATAAGACATCCCTTGAATCCATTATAATAATCCCACATTTATGTGGAGTAGTAGTTAGCTAGTGTTGAATTAATATAAATAAGAGTATAGACTAAGTGATATGTCACCCATGAATTATATTAAATTGATTTCTATCAAAGGAGGTTGTCCCCTTAAAGAAGATAGAAATAATTTTAATGAAAATTTGATTTATTTTTAATATAATCGGTCAATTTATGTTATTTTTTGATTAAATTTTGCATGTTTATAGTCTAGTTCTAATCTCTTTCAAGAAGGATCTTATCATTTGATATCAGATCACTTTATAGGGTTAATTTTTTTTTAGCAAATTTAGTAACTTAGGTCTATTTGATTATATCCATTGTATGCTCTTACTTCACCCTTATGGGATTTTGGTGATCAAAAAGTGATAACATAGTGGTGGAAATAAGCTTTTACCCTCAAATGGCATTGAGACAATCTATGTTTTAAAACTAATCATCACTATGATCTAATTTTTAAAAATTATACCTGTGTAAGGATATTTACTTTTATAGTAATAGGTCATCATCACTACAAGATTTTTTTTAAAATACACCCATCTACATTGAATTTTTTTTTACATAAGCTTCTAAAACCATCGTGTCTGTGTCATATGTTCCTATTATAACATATAGAACAAGAATATATGCAATTGGCCATTTATGACATCATCAATGCCAAACTATGATAAGGAATTTCATTTGTAATTTGAAAAATGTAAGTTTTATTTTTATAAAATATAAATTTGATCTAGTTTGTCCATACTACCACCAATTAGACTACAATTTTTTTAATACATATTCTAATCTAGTTTTAGCCATACTACTAACTGATCACACTATAATTGTTTTATATATTCTGATCCATTTTTTAAACATATTTCCAAATGATTGAAATTTAATTTTTTGTTATATTATGATCTAGGTTTGGATTTACTATCAATTGGTTGCACTCTAATTATCTATTAAATTCTAGTTTAGTTTTGGCCATATTGCTAATTGATCACATTGTAATTATAACCATTATTAAAAAAATAATAGAGTTTAATTTTTTTGGCACCCATAGGCCAAATACACCATTCAATTTTTATCAACACACTGATCATTTCAAGGGGTATTTCAAATTTTTAAAAAATAAATCCCATAATTTCATGTTTTAAAAAAAAATCTACCTATAGCTCAGAATTATTTTTTCATTTATTTCACCTATGTGGAAACTAAAAAATTTTAATTTTATTGTTAATCCCAAAAATTTAACCTATAAATTCACTCATCCTTTTCCAAAACTTCTAGACCCTTTGGTGTATGGTTGTTACTTGTGGTAGGACCCACACCATGGCATATGACATTGCTTAACTCCAAACCAAATTTGAATCCCAACTATCTGAACTACATGATCACATCCTCAGCCTTAGTTATGAAAATATATCAATATAAATTAATGGGGATCATTAATCCAAAGTTATTTATTCCTCTAGAGCACCATTATGCATCCCTCAATTAGATTTTCCCAAAGTTGATTGTACAAAACCCATTGGATGGATTTATCATGCCAAGTATTATTTTACCTTGCATCCCATTATGGGGGAAGAAAAGGTACCTATTAATTCATTATAGTTAGATAAGGAAGTTGTACAATGGTACCAATGGTATAACAATTCAAATCTAGAACCATATTGGGTTGATTTTTCCAATCTCTTGCTAGTATATTTTGTGCCTAGTGCCTATAATGATTTCATAGGTGACTTGACTAAACTTCATCAAATTGGAACCATTCAGGAATATCAAATATATTTTGAAAATATCACTAATTAGACTAACGGGTTTCTCTAGTGATTTCTTAAAAATTTTCTTCATCAACAGACTCAAGGATGTGCTTTGAGCTAAGGTTAAAATGTTCCAAGATCACACCATGATCAAAGTCTTGGGCTTATCCAAACTCATAGAAGATAAAATCATACTAAAACATTGAAATTATAATTGGGTAGCCTCCAAGCCATATTTATTCTAGTGCCACAACACACAATCTTGTCTCAAGAAAACATCCATGAAATGTCTCAGTGATACATAAATTCAGACACATTGTGACAATGTATTATGCTACAATTGTGATAAAAAATGGGATAGGGACCACAAATGCATTAAAAAAAATGTATCTATTTAATGGTGATTCCCCACCTGATATAGACACATGTAAGGATACCTCTAATTCTAATTTGTATGTACTAGAATAGGATCCTAATGATTTACATCACTCTGATTCACATCTAAAACAATTTATGTATGTCTTGGTAGGGGTAACTACTCCATAAATAATGTGTAAAAAAGGGGTTTTCAAAAAATAAACCCTCACCATTATCATTCATCTAGGAATCAATCATAACTTAATTGACCATCAGGTAGCTAAGCATGAAAACCATTTTTTGCATCATTTTTCTAGTTTTGAGGTGATGATGGCCAATGGAAGAACATTTCCCTACAAGGGTAAGTGTCATAATATTAACATTTTAGTTGGAGACTTTAAAGTTAGTACTGACATGTTTGATTTTTATTTGGGTGGATGTGATGCTATTTTGGGTGCACAATGGATATGAACTCTTGGACCTATTCTTTGGGATTTTTTTGAGCTATGGATGCAGTTCTATGATAATAGACATCGACATACACTTAAAATCCTTATTCTTGGATCCACTAGGATCATAATATCTCATCATGATGTAATTTAGCAACTCTTTGCTCTTCACATTGGTCCATCAACTATTTCTAACCAAACATCAGACTTACAAAATATTTTGGTTAAGCATGTAATAGTTTTTAAGGAACTAATTATGTTGGCACCTTGCTACCTTGAACACCATCACATCCAAAATTTTATAGATAGTACACCACAAAAAACTTATCCATACCATTACCCATTTATTCAAAATACTGAGATTGAGAAGATGGTTTAGGATCTCCTACAAGTTGGAGTCATTTAGCCTAGCACAAGCCCATATTCCTCTCTAGTCATGATTTTTCATAAAAAAGATGGATCTTGGTATATCTGCATTGATTTATAATAATTGAACAATCTCAAAATTAAGGATAAATTAGATCCTTGATGAAATCCATCATGTCACATTTTTATCCAAGTTGGATATGCACTTTGGTTATTATGAAATTTTCCTACATGAAGCTGACATTTCAAAAATGGTCTTTTGCACACATGATGGTCACTATGAGTTCATTATCATGCCATTTAGGCTTACCAATTCCATGTACACATTATAAATATTAATGAATAAATTATTATTCCCCTTCTTAAATAATTTAATTATGGTCTTCTTTGATGACATCCTCATCTAAAACTAAACTTGGGCATCTCACCTCAACCACATCGAAATGGACCTAAAAATTATTATTGAGAATAACTTATGTGACAAATGTTATAAATGATGTTTTTTGCAATCAAATTTAGAATACATTAGAGATATTGTATCAACTACTAGTGTTCATGTCAACCCTACCAAAAATGAGGTTATGAGAAACTGGTTAAAACTGAAGACACTCAAAAGTCTATGTGGATTTCTTGGCCTAATATGGTACTACTAAAAAAATGTCAAATATTACATAAAAATCATGGCCCCACTAATAAATACACTTAAAAAAGACTCCTTTGATGTTTAACATCATTTGAACAAGCATTTGATAGCCTTAAACAAGAAATTTGCTTGCACCATAACAATATTGACCATGCTTGATTTATACAATCCATTTGTTATTTAATATTTTTCATGTGACACATGACTTGGTGTTGTGTTCATGTATGATAGATGCCACTTTGACTTCATTAGATATTTCCTTGAAATTAATAATTTAGAATGTTTCACATATGATAAGGAGATGATGACTATTCTCTATGTAATCAATAAAGGCATCCATACTTTGTAGGTTGACACTTTTCCATCAAAACTAACAAAAAAACCTAAAATATTTTAGTGATAAATGGGTGTCTTCCTTATATCATGAAAAAATGGTTTATAAAATCATAGGTATGATTATGAGATCACCTATAAAAATAGAATTGAAAACTTGGTGGTTGATACTCTCTCTCTCTCTCTCTCTCTCTCTCTCTCTCTCTCTCTCTCTCTCTCTCTCTCTCTCTCTCTCTCTCTCTCTCTCTCTCTCTCTCTCTCTCTCTCTCTCTCTCTCTCTCTCTCTCTCTCTCTCTCTCTCTCTCTAGTTTGAAGAAAAATCAAGATTGTATGTTGTACATATTCCCATTTTCACATGGCTACATGATATTCAATATGAGCGGCATCATGAAAAACCCACTCAATAATTCATTATCTAAATATTTATGGATTTTACTCCTAAACCTCACTATAATTTATATGGCCAAACATTGAGATATAAAGACTGCTTTGTATTGGTCATAGAGTCCAAGTTCAAACAAAATATTTTGCAAGATTTACATGCATCCAATTAAATAGGTCATTCTATTTTTATAAAAACCTATGAGTGCATCTATTTTAGTTTCTTCTAGCCTAGAGTCAATAAGGATATCAAGAGGTTTGTTGTAGAATGTGATACATGCCAATGCCACAAATGGGAAATATTTGCATCACCTGATTTAATCCAACTACTACCCATTACCAAACATAATTGGACTAACATTTTGATGGATTTTATCAAGGTTTTTCCTAAATTAGGAGTAAAATCTATCCTTCTTATGTTATTGGTTCACATTTCTAAATATCATGCTCATTTTTATGCTCTAGACCACCCCTACACTAATCATGTGCTAAAACTAATATTTATATAATAGTTTTATAAATATTATATACAAAGTCCTCCAAGAAATATCCAACCATATCCCAAACATTTCTTGATAAAATATTCTATCTTCATGGCATTTCTACCTCCATTGTGTTAGATCGTAACTCCACCTTCACAAGTCATTTCTAGCAGGAACTCTTCAAACACCTTAGCACACATCTAAAAATGAGTTCTAGATACCATCCAAAAACTAATGACCAAAAATAAATCATGAATAAATGTATCAAAACATATCTATGTTGATTTTCCATGGAGCACCAACGTTAATGGGTAAAATGGTTACCACTTGCCTAATGGTGGTACAATACCTCTTACCACATGACCACCAAGATCACCCTATATGAAGCTATCTATGGTCAAAATCCACCATCTGTTCTATCATATACACTAGGAAGATCTCAAGTGCAGGAAATATATACTAATCTCAATACACATGAAAATATCCTTCATATCATTAAGGATAATCTCCACCTAACACAAAATCATATGAAGTAGCAAGTATACCAACACCACTTTGAATAATCCTTTCAACCTAGAGATATGGTTTTATTTCACCTAAAACGTTATAAACATTCCTTGATAAAGTTGAAAGGATGCCAAAAAATAGCTCCTAAATTCTATAGGCCTTATACAAGTATCTAGTAGATTGGTCCAGTTGCCTACAAGTTATAACTTCTACCTTTATCATGTGTGCAACCCATTTTTGATGTTTTTTCTTCAATAAGGTCATTGGAAATAATCACCACCCATAAAATGCTTCCAAAGATTGATGTATAGGGGACTCTCTTTCTATAAACTACAATTCTACTAGACAAGTGATCTTATAATCTATGTAATCAGGTCAATACTAAAGTTATATAATAATGGGATGGGATGCAACTAGAAGATGCTACATAGGAACCTCTTATTCAAATCCAATAGCAGTTTCCTTACCTTCAACTTTAAGGGAAAATATTTTAAGCAGGAGGGCATGTTATAAACCTTCATCCTAACCATTTTTTGTACTTTCTTTCCTTAATAAAAGGCTAATACAGTTATGCTTTGTAAGACATCCCTTAAGCCCATTGTAATAACACTACATTCATGTGGATTAGTTGTTAGCTAGTGTTGCATTAGTATAAATAAGAGTCTAGACTAAGTGAGAAACCACCCATAAATTATATTAAATTAAGCTTACTCAAAGGATGTTTTCCCTTCAAAGATGATAACAATAATTTTATTTTATATCTACTTTATTTTTAATATAATTAGTCAATTTCTATTATTTTCTAATTAAATCCCATATATTTATAGTCTAGTTCTAATCCATTTTAGGAAATATCCTATAAATGATAATTTAAGTAGATGGTTCCTTATACCATTAAGTAAAAAAAATGATTAGGGAAATCATTTCATCAAGAATACAATTAAAAAATTACTTATGAACTTATTATCCAACATAACATGAGTAATCCTTACCACCCTTAATAAAATGGCATTGTTGAGTCATTTATTAAGATATTAGAGAAGGTATTGAAAAAAAAATTAATGTAGAGATTGGTTATTTGGATACTAAGATACTTATAGTACTATGGTATTATTATGTTACCTATAAAACATTGAAAAAATACTACCCCTTTTAGTTAGTATATGGTTCAGAAGTGGTAATACCACTGGAGTATATACTTCCATGTTTGAGAATAGTGATGACATTTAGAATGAATGAGAAGGATTACCTTCAAAATATATTTATAGTAGTAAAAAATAGATAAAAAATATCCTTGGTATCATATAATCAAAATCAATAAAAATGGAAAAAACAACATGGCATGACAAACATATAAAGGTTAAAGAGTTTCAAATTGAATATCTAAGGTCTTACTATATGATAACAAATACAAAAATCTATTCAAGTTAAAAATTAGATGGTTGGGTTCATATATAATCAAGGACATACTAAAATCAAGTGTAATAAAATTAAGAACACTGGTAGGCACTCAAAAAAGGATTTATAAATGGAGCAAGGTTGAAGATCTATATCATAGATAATTATGGTAATATGTAGTGAAAATAATATTGAAACTATAGGGGTGACATTACTCTTCCAATCATGTGAGTTGAGTGAAGGTATTTAGGTATCATATGCTAGATGTATAGGTGTTGACCATGTCATACACCTAGTGAAATATTACGAAAAATAGGTAAGATAAGAAGGGGTGATGAGAATAAAAAATGAGGAAAAAATATGAAATAAATTTAGAATATATATATATATATATATATATATATATATATATATATATATATATATATATATATATATATATTTTAAAAAAATGGAAAAACATAAAAACATCCTTGAAAACAAAATCGGATATGTATACAAAAAAAATTAAAAAAAATGAGAAAATGTATGAAGCATATTTACATATAATTGAGAAATTTCCATATCCAAAGGACATGATAATGTAAGCTAAGGAAAATAAAATAATAGACAAAAAAAAATTGTAGAGGCCAAGGCCATAATTCTGAACTAGGATGATTTTACTAAGAAAAATAGGAACAAGTATGGAGATAATCTACCTAAGGATGGATGATCCACCTCATGAATCAAATTTTTTTGGAGTAAATCTTGTATCCAAGTTTTGTGGATAGTTTTTTTCACATGTCAAGGCCAAGGCCATAATTTTGAACTATGATGTTTTTATGAAGGAAATTTTAAACAAATATGTAAATAATTTGCATAAGGATGGATGATTCACCTCACAAATAAATTTTTTTGAAGTAAAATTTCTAGATAAGCTAGATGGATTATGTTTTTCACTAAAGGGTTTCACATAATATTAAATAATGATAAAAAATGGTGGGCCACACAGTCATCTATCTACTCTACTTTCTTAAAAAATAAGAGTTCCTCTTCAAATTTTAGATGTTTGATCTAGCTATACTTGACTATTTAAAAAAAAAGTGTTTTGGAAGCTAGACTTGAATTGATACAATTAATTTTCTTATACCAAATTCAAATTTTTAGTGTAGCCATCTCAAATTATCTAAAGAAATTCATATTTCTAAAATTTTAAGAAAATCATGTCCATAGGTATGCCCTTTTTCATCCCCCAATTTATGTACCTACCCATAACAAATAATATTGTTAACATAACCCTCAACATCTCTACAATCTCATTGAACATTCCTCCCATATTGGAAGCAACTAATCTAATTGTTCTCATACCTTTAAGAGGAAAGCTTTGGACCTTGTCTCAACCTCAACCTACTACAAAAATATCTTGTTTGTAAACTCATGTAGACCACACTCCTTTAGACCACTCTTTAATCACTTTTCTTTCTAGTCAACTACAAAGTGAGAAAAACTCGCTTCCTCATAACTTCACTCATGTACTCTACCAATTCTTTTCATAACGTAGGACAAATAAAATATCAATTATCCCAAAGCTATCACTTTTGTCTAAAGCCAATTGGTATTTTCAAGGATTGGGGGTCAAATAAGGGAAAACATGACCACTTTAGTCTAAAAAGCAAATCACACACATATGCTTTAGAATGAACTATAATTCACACTTTATTTATATTTCTATAGGTATATACAAAAAAATCACATTCTCTCTTAAGATGACATCAAAATATAATAATGATCTCACATAGTTCTTTCACTAGATTGAGCACAACTCTTTGTTTTTCTTAGTTTCCTACTATCCACTCTTAATTGGAATTTCTTATCCTCTTGATTTTACTTTCTATAAATCCTTTCCTTCACTTTTTGGTCTTGTGTTATCACATTTTGGATCACCATCCACCTTGAAAAGGCTCCAAATGATACATTGAATTTTAGTGAGCCATTAAAGGTAATTATTAACTTATGTGGGAAAAATTGCAACTTATTATAGAGTGGCAGTTATGTAACCTCCAGTCAACAAAAAACCTAATTAACCAAATGTTTCATCATGATATAGAGAACATTTTATTCTTTGAGCTAAAACTACTCATTCTTCATTCAATTAACATTATGTTGGATGTTGATTAATTCCATGTGTGTTGATTTTGATTATTGGAAACACACACACACACACACACACACACACACACACACACACACACACACACACACACACACACACACACACACACACACACACACACACACACACACACACACACACACACACACACACACACACACACACACACACACACACACACACACACACACACACACGATATAATATACATGATACCACATCAAGGTGGGAAGAGGGTGTCATGTTAAATCATTAAAATTTTATCATGACTCTGAATTAGGTAGAGCTGTAGCCTAAAAAAAATTTCCACCATTTAATCAACCTAACTATGTTACATTAAATAGTGTGAATAGGTTGATTTAATTCATTTTTTCATTAAATTTATCCACTCAATGTGTAATTAAAATTAACTCATTGTAATACAGTAAAATAAAAATGATTTTTATTTTAATTTTAGTGTGGTAATATTAAATACATATATAGAGGAATATCTAATTTTCGTGTGAATATAAAAATAGATTTTTTAGTTTGAGAACAATATGAGAATTTTGAAGGAAAGATAGTGAGAACCCAAGAAACATGCAATGACTTGAGCATCTTGAAAGAACCATATACAAGAATTTTCTAATAAATAAAACTGTAAACAATACATTTATGAGAAATAGCAAAAAAGTATATAATAAATTGATGACTCTTTTTTCAAGTATGGGGATCCAAAAATATCCCTCATCTTTTTAAAATTTCATGCATATCCATAGGAAATTGATATCCTTTTTCAAAACCTAATACAAAAGGTGAACCCATAGAGGATAAGGAAAAAAATTACATGAGGGCATGTGTTTAGGATGAATATTATTTTAAATCACCAGCTACTTATCAATACCATCATTGGTTCAAAATATTATAAACAACATGCCAAGTATGATGAGATTCATCTACGAAAGAGTTATTATTCTATTCTCATCTTGATGACATTTCATAAAGTGTGATCTAAAACATCGATAAGAAATCATTCACACAATTTCATTTAGAAGTGTTTCTCTACATTTGCAATGGATTATGGAAATAATATTACTATTAATAGGTATTAATGTGGTAAATGACATCATATGGGCATAGGCTCCACACACATTATGACATTGTCTACCATGTGTTTCCCACTTACCAAATACAAACCCTAATTTCTTAGAACCCTAATTGGATATTTCAAAAAAAAAAAATTAATGTGGGGCTTACACCTCCATAAATAAATTAACAAGTTAGTTGGTTAAATGTCATTGGTAGTTAGATTATTCTTGATTCTAGAGGTGACATCTATATGGTGGAATGTTCTTTACAATATAAGCGATGAGAAACATATGAAAAATAAATACTTAAAAAGTCATTCCCAAATGCACCTTGGCTAATTTTTGTGCATGATAACATGTGATTAGGATTAACTAGTACAAACACCATACATAGAATAAAAATTATATATATATATATATATATATATATATATATATATATATATATATATATATATATATATATATATATAACAAGTTTTTTAATAATAATAATTATGTATTTTTTTACATAGTATTCCAACACTCAGACTTAAAAATATGGGTTATAATTAAGGATAATATGTTCCAAGTTTTTTAATAATAATTATTATGTATTTTTTACATAGTATTCCAACACTCAGACTTAAAAATATGGGTTATAATTAAGGATAATATGTTCCATGAAGATTAACACTTAAAACACATACATATAAATTAAATTGAAATCAAAATTTACAACTTATTATTATTTTGTTGAGTTATACACAACACTCAACTTTCATGTAAGACTAAATTAAAATATAATAATGATCACACATAGAGTCTCTTTACTAGAGTAGATAAAAGTATCTTCTCATTGTAGTTTCATACTATCCACACTCACTTGGTTGTTATTATCCTCTTTAGTTTGTTTGATTCAAATCCTTTCCTACTCTTTTGTGACTCTTGGTCTAAGTCTTATTTTCCCCAACCACCGTAAAAATAATACAAATAAGCACTTTAACTTTTTGGGTTATTATTAGGTGTGATTAAATATAGTTATAAAAATTACAATGCTAGTTTTGAAAGAATCAGTCAAATCAAACTTGCATTAATCAAAAGTTTCATATTTTATCTCATGGCCAATTTTTTTTTAATTATTTATTCTAGGAGAATGTTGAAGGGTGAATAATTACATATGAATTGATGCCATTTTTCAAATAAACAAACATAGAATATATATTTTTGGATGATGTAAGATTACTTAATTACCTATATATCCCTGCATCAAACACCTAAGGTAAGAGTTTGTTAGTATAGTTATCATAAACTTGGTCTATATGGTAGACACACCCTTTTGATTTCATGGGCCAAGCCATAGTGTAAACTTTAAAAGTATGGCATACATTTGAAGAATTTACTCCATGAATTAGTTAAGTCTTTCTATTTGGCCATCTATTTCAATGTGGTAAAAAGAAATTAAATTTAATAGAGTTTCAAATGTTGTAATCAAAATTTGCTAGAATAATGAAGTAAATAATTTATTTCTATCTAAGATAATTAATTACAACTTTCCATGCAACTGAACCACTTCCTTCAATTTTTTTTTTGCAAATATGGAAGCATCATTAGTCAAATTCACAGTATTGAAGTGACCAACTTTGGTAAGTTTGTCAATCACTACTAAAATGGTGTCATGCTTATTTGACTTTGGCAATTCAAAAATGAAATAAAGTCAGGCTACATCCTACTTAGTTTATGGTATTACATGAGGTATAACAATGATATAGGATGAAATGTTTAGTCTTAACTTGATGACATTCTAAGAACCTTGACACAAAAATAGTAACATTGTGATTTAAACCAGGCTAGAAATAATGCATTTTCAACTCACGTGTCACTTTTGTGACACTTGAGTGAGAAAAATGAGGTGATATATGCACTTTTTTGGCACTAAAATTCACAAGTATATATACTTGGTTATTTTTTAAAGGCCATAATTTTCAATAGAAAAGTTATAAAAATTATTTGCTAAAGGCTCATCAGCCAAATCTACTCTTACCTCATGGTATAATTAATTAATAAGTTGTTATTTTAAGGTTACAAATATGAAATTTCATTATAAAATAAAAAAGATATCAATACACATATATTGATTGATATCCTTTAATATAGGAAAAATACATATCTAAATTTCTCATAAATTTCAACCACCAACATTAGCCTATATTTTAATCATCTCAGGTCAAAAATGTTCTAGGTTGTAGTGATCATATTTTACCTTAAAATATTTTCCCAAAAAAAAATTGTTTTCATTGCTTAAGAGAATGCTCAATGGAAAAAAGCTCCATATCATGTATAGGATAGTTCTTTTCATGCTATTTGAATTTTTATGATTCATAAGCTAAAAGATTTCTATCTTGAATCAAAATTCCACCAAAGCCTTCCTTAGAAGCATCAACCCTAATTTTTAAATTACCATTGGGATACAGTGTGGTAAGTATAGGTGTTTTAGTTAACAAATCCTTATGAATATTAAGATATTATTCACATTAAAGATTTTAGATAAACTTCATACCCTTTCACTATAAGGAATTTATAGGATTGGCTAAGATGGAAAAGATATCCATAAACCTTATGTAATAACCAACCACACCTATAAAGTTGTGTAATTCATATACGTTAGTGGGAGTATACCACTCTTGAATAAATTTTATCATTTGTGGGTCCACAACAATACCATATTTAGAGATGATGTGGCCCAAATAATGAATTTAAAATTAAAATAAGGTACTTTTAGAAATATTCCCATAAAGGTTATGCTACCTTAGTCTCTACAAGACCAAACACATGTGTTACTCATCATTAACTTCATTATTAAAATAGATTAGTATATCATTTAGGAAAACTAGAACAAATTTGTCCAAATAGTCCTTGAATACACTATTCATAAATTCATAAATGTTTCTGATCTATTTTTTAAGCCAAAAGGAATCACCATGAACTCGTAATGAACATAGTGAGTACAAAAATACATATTATGAATATCATATTATTTGATTCTTAGGTGATGGTAGCTTTATCTCAAGTAAATCTTAGACAATACTTCTACACCCTTAATTTTATCAAATAAATCATCTATCCTTGGCAAGGTATAATGTTTTTTTTTTAATTTTTTTTTTGATTTAAAAAAAATAAAAATAAATAAATTTGTAAATCACATAGTAATAAACACATAGCCTAAGAGTTCCATCCTTTTTATTTATAAAAAAAATTGTAGCACCCCAAGGAGACAAACTCAGCTTAATGCTTCCATTGTCTAAAAGTTATTTTATTTGAAAATTTAATTCATGTATGTCAGCCACATTCATATGATAAGGAACATTACAATTAGGGGCATCTCCTAGAATAACATCAATGGAAAATTAATATTCATGCCTAGGAATAATTCCTTATATTTTTTTTACAAATACATATGAAAATTACTTTAGCAAAGGAAAATCTTAAAATCCTGGTTCCTTATCTTTGGGTAGCTCTTATATTTGGACACCATAGATATTAAAACCCTTTCACATAACATTTTTCATCTATAGATCAAAAATTAACTTTTGTGGTCTAGGATCGTGAATGCCTTAGATTTCTAAAAAAATTCTTAAATCATCAATACATTGCACCACTTTGACAAAGAAATCAAGTGTTGCTTCATATTATTATAACCAATATATTTTAAATACGATATCATAATAACCCATATGTGTTAAAAATAGTTTATTCTAGATTTGAAAACACCTAAGTCTAACTACATTTATTTTAAAAATTCAAAAATTGGTACCCTTTTTCCTGAACCAAACTCAACCTCCCAACCTTCTTTCATATGAAAATGATTGAAATTAAAATTATTAAAAATAATAGGATAAATTAATATATTTTTCACTATAATAAATTAAATTAGAAATAAGAAACAAGTTGAGGTACCTCTAGTTTCAATAGAGGTGGTTTGAAAATTGACATTTTGATTATATACAACCAGATGTACCCTATGATTAGCTAATTATCCAAATTTCAACTCAAGATAATCCTTATGGTAGTGGTTATCACCACATTCCTAACATTCAATAGTCATTTGAGGTGTATAGGGACAATATTTTATCTTGTGGCAGTTACATGCTAATTATTTTAGGCCTATTTTTTCTTAAAAGACTATATTTTAGGAGGATTTTAATTTCTAAAGATCTTATTTTGGCCTTGAAAATTGTTGAAACCACTCTTAATCCTACTGAACCTATGGTTATGATAATATTTATTTAAATTATTAGGCTTGGGATAAATATTTTTAGCCTTAGATTATTTCCTATTCAATTTAAAACCTTGTCTCCCTTTTTGATGAGACTTTTCCTTCTCTTCTACTTAGTGAATAGACTCAATGGTAGCTATACAATTTTTTAGGTTCATCATATTGACATCATGCATAAATATTTATTATATTCCCAACATAATTTTATTTTAATTTAGTCTCATCACCATGTATAAAATTCACATGACATAACAAATTCAAAAGCTTCTTTTCATACTCAAATATAGACATATTTTCTTACTTCAACAATTGGTAATGAGTTATCCTTTGTTCATTAAAATTATAACTTAGATACATTTTTTATAATTACCTTTCAAAAATAGGTTAGGTAAGTGTCATGGGTTGTTATCCATATAAAGCACAAAGATGGTTTCACCATAAAGCTACAAATCCAAATAGTTGATAAGCTACCATCCTAGATTTCACATTAGAGGGCATGTTATGAAAGTTAAAGTATTTCTACAAGTGTACGAACCATGCATCATCTGCATCACTAAACTCTTACCCTAAAAATATAGGTGGTGGAATATTTTTAAGTTACGTAATGATAGGGTCAACCAATATGATAGGAAACTCTTGGATCACTTGATCAACTCCTTGCCTATCATCTATTCTGAACAAATCTTTTTGGGAAACACCTTCAAGGTTACTCAATATTCATTCTTGGATTTCAATCTTATTTTACATGATGTTCAAGGATATAAAAATCTCATTGAAGACTTTGTCATGAATTTTAACATGATTACCCAAAACAATATGGACTTTAAGTTCCTCATTAATATTACCAACATTATTGATGTGAGGTTTCTCTCTAGCTTGGTTGACATTTCATTTCCCATGGCTTCTACCTCTACTAACATTGTTAATAACCTATTTTTCATTGTTGATAAGACCAAAATATTATGTTCTAACCATCTTGAGATGTTAGATAACAAAAACTTAGGCATATTTTAGAATAAAAAAGTTCTTTCCTAAAGTTCCCTAGAGCAATAAAACCTACTGTGATACTAAAATGTAATGACCCATGTTTTTAAACATCGATATCTACTTATATCTAGGACATGTTTATTTACAAAATATCACGGGAAGACAATCGCAAACTAACATGATATGACCAAAATTGTATTATATTGAATGCAAATATTTAACTAAGGTTAAACACACTTAAAAGATTATATAAGGAAGATGGTCATTTGGTTGAAGGTACATAGTTCTGATTGTATCAACACACTAACATACACTCATAAATTATAAACTAATTACACAATAAATGTATTCTTGATAGGACCATTTTAAGGTCCTTAACCCTTTTCAAGTGCCATGTACTTCCTAATAAAGTCTAGATCAAGGTTTAGATTGCTAAACAACTTCTCCCAAAACCAAGACTAAGTAGACAACCTTAATATTTTAACTTAGATTTGGGACATTAAGAACTAATATAAAAAATATTAAAAACCATAATAAACATATGTGAACATTATAATATTCATATTATTATCCATTTACACCCATATATATCCTTTAAAGCTAATATAATAAATGCCACTATACTGAATTAAAGCTACAAGCTATGAATAAATTAAATAATTAAATTAGTGCTACCAACCTAGATCATTATGAATAATCTCTAGATTTTAAGGTCACAAAACCAAAACAAATTTACTTAATACTTTGAGAATAACCACATGCTCTTTTACTTATGTTCTTGTTTTCTAACTAAATTTGATTTATGTCTAATTTGACAAGTAGTAAAGTCATAATTTTGTCTTCATTATAGTAGATAATACCACACAAGTGGGTGTCATGTTACTAAGATGAATATAGTTATATCAATACAAATAAATTCCTTACAAACAAAATACATTCAATGCTAAATATTATTTGACCTTTTTATAGATATGATATACTCAGTTCTCACTATATCTTATCCACTTGTCATGTGGTTGATAAAATTCTATATAAATAATAATATAATTGATAGTATGTCGAAAATGAGAATTAAAATACAACATTATTCATTGACATTGAATGCAATGAAAATCATAAAAATTAAATTAATGATAAAAAAGTGCTTATTAATCTTTTACATGTGCACAAATATCAAATTTCATAATTCTAGGCAACACTCCAAGCTCAAGCCTTCGTATGACAATCCATTAGTTATTCATTTAATTATGTCCTAAGAATAATACATAAATAATAATGCATTTAATTATGTAATATTACCTGATGATGCTAAAGGGATTAATTTCTTCCAAATGACCATGATGTTTATTCATAAGTTAATTAATCCATACTATAATCTATGGTAAAGTGTTGTATAATAATTTTTCAATCTACCTTGAATTCTTTGTTATTATTATTCTAATTAATTAAGGAAACCATTTTATCTACACCATGATATAAAAATAAAAAAGCTTCACATATCAACCAAGAATGTTTTGAATGAAATCAAATAACTTACAACATATTTCCATAGATAACACATTATACTTCCAATGAATCATATATTTTTTATAAAAATAAATTATTTATAAAGGTTTGATACATTGAGATTAAATATCAAACACCTACTTTTACAAAAAAACTACTTCATTTTTTATACAAAATTAAGTGGAAACATTTAAAACATAAATCCTCTAGCATTATAAGCAACATAAACTTCAATTATGAACCTAATTAATATAAAATCAAGAATAATTTAACTTGAAATGATAATAATCATTAATTAAATGCAATGGTATTACTAATCATTTAAGGATATGGAAAAACAAGATTCATACTCCATAAATGTAGAGGATAATCTTTAAGATTTAAACTTTACACATAATAAAAATTATTAATAATCTAATTAATCCCACTCACATTTATTGTCTAACATACATAAAATTCATAGTTTCAAGAAGCTAATTTGTCAACTATTATGAATAACAAATGTCTTAATGATAAGCCTACATTCATATCAATAAAGTATACTATGATTGAATTCTAAATCATGCAATATAATGATTAAATACAATTTCATCACCATTACAACTATGTTTATATAACATTATATTAAAATTGAAATGAATCACCAATAGGCCAATAAATAGAATGCTACAAAATGAAGTCAATATGAGAACCAAAATATTGTAGCAACAAGGGGACACATCTACCCTTATATCATAATGAACCCTCCATTGATGGCCCTACCCCCTCCATCTATCAAATTTATGGTGGAATTAGGTAGTTGCAATGAATATGAGGTTTTTATGAGTGATAAAAATATTCTAAGACAATAAGAATAATTTCAAAAGACCATGAAAAACTAGACAAAAATCAAGAAATAAATAGAGTAAGAGTTTCAAATAGAAATAAAAAGCTAACTAAACTCAAACACCAAAGCGATAAAAATCCATTGAAGAGACAAAAAATCATGGAAAAATTGAAATCCTAGTAAAAACACTATAAGCTTTCATATTTGACCTTCATGGATCAGTGAAGTCATTATCACTGAATACATCAAAACCAAACTTCAAAATAATTGACACAAGTATCATAATTTTTCTAAAAAACATATTATGTAATTCATGCTTACTCCTATCAATAAACTAACCAATCGATATTGATCCAAGTAATGAAGCACAAAAATGCTCCAAAATCCTCTAGCATTTTAATCAACATGAACTTCAACTACACACATAATTTCTGTAAAACCAAGTACAATTTTACTTCAAACTCTAGTAATCATTAATAAAATGCAATGGTATTAATGACCATTTAAGGGTGATGCAATACAAGATTCATACTCCATAAATGTAGAGGGTAAATTTTATGATTTAAAATTTCACGTAACTAAAAGAATTAATAAATTAATTAATTCACTACTTTAAAATTCAATATCCTACTTGCATTTATTATATAACATACATTTACATCATAGTTCTAAGAAGAAAATTTCTATTATGAAGAAACTTTTTTATTGATAATCCTACATTAAAATTAATAAAGTATACCCTAATTGAAATATTAAGCATGTAATTTAATGATTAAATATAATTGCATCAACATTGAAACTATGTTTATATAACATTATATTAAAAGTGAAATAAATCACCAATAGGCCAATGAATAAAATGCCACCAAATAAAGTCAATGCAAAAAAAAAAAGCTACAGTAACAAGGGGACACACCCACCATTCTAACCTAATGGTCCATTCATTTATGTCCCTATCTACCCCATCCATTAGTTCGGTGATGGAATTAGGTAGCTAGGATGAATAAGAAGGTTTTGAGAGTGACAACAAGATTCTAATCGAACAAGAATAATTTCAAAATACCATGATACATTAGACAACATTCAAGAAACAAATAGACTAAGAGTTCTAAATGGAAATAAAAATCCAACTGATCTCAAACACCAAGTCAATATAAATCCATTGAAGAGATAAGAAATCATGGAAAAATTGAGATATTAGTAACATGATTGTAGGCTTTCATATTTGACTTCATGGATCAATGAAATCATTATCACTGAATCCATCAAAACCAAACTTCAAAATAATTGACAAAATTATCATAACATTTCTAAGAAGAATCTTACATAGTTCATGCCTACTCTTCCTATCAATAAACTAACCAACTAATATTAATCCAAGTAATGAAGCCCAAAAGTTTCCTAAAATCCTATAGCATTATAATCAACATGAACATCAATTACAAGCATAATTGATATAAAACCAAGTATAATTTTACTTCAAACACTAGTGTTAATTAATAAAATGCAATGGTATTAATAACCATTTAAGGGTGAGGCAATACAAGATTCATACTCCATAAATGTAGAGGGTAAATTTTATGATCTAAACTTTCCACATAACTAAAATCATTATTAAATTAATTAATTCACTACTTTAAACTTCAATATCTCATTCATATTTATTGTATAACATACATGACATTCATAGTTCCAAGAAGCCAATTTGACAACCATTATGAATAACCAAAGTCTTATCAATAAACGTGCATTCAAATTAATAAAGTATACCATGATTAAAACATTAATTACGTAATATAATGATTAAATATAATTTCACCACCATTAAAACTATGTTTATATAACTTCATATTAAAAGTGAAATGAATCATCAATATGCCAATGTATATAATGCCACCAAATGAGGTCAATGCGAAAACCAAAAATATGTAGCAACAAGGCGACATGCCTACCCTTCCATCCTATCCCTAGCCACCCCATCCATCAATTGGATGGTGGAATTAGGTAATGATAATTAATAGGAAGGTTTTAAGAGTGAGAATAGGATTATGATCCAATAAGAATAATTTCAAAAGACCATGAAAAATTAGGCAAAAATCAAGAAACAAATAGACTAAGAGTTCTAAATGGAAACAAAAAGCCAATTGAATTTAAACACCAAAACAATACAAATCAATTAAAGAGACAAATATTCATGGAAAAATTGAGATCCTACTAACAACCCTATAGGTTTTCATATTTGACCTTTATTGATCCATGAAGTCATTACCATTGAATCTATCAAAACCAAACTTTGAAATAATTGACAAATGTATCATAATTTTTACAGAGAACATCTTACGTAATTCATGCCTACTCCTATCAATAAACTAACCAAATAATATTAACCCAAATAATAAAGCTGAAAACATGTTCCAAATGGTGGTAATAAAATAATCATAATATTTTGCATTATCATATCAACATAATCTAAGATTTAGATAAGTAACATATCCTCAATAAGAAATAATAACAAATCAAAGCATATAAGGAATTCATCACTCAATTAACAATTTAGGCAATCATATGAGACTTTTAATTTATTCCACATTTTCTATAACAAGTCACCCTAATTAGAGCCATACAAGTTAAAAGTTAAGCTTGAATGGAGAAAGAAAATGAACAAAAATCATTGCCAATAAAACTCACAAAAATACATAGCTTAAAATGGAGAAGCTTCATCACACAAAAAGTAAAGACTAGGGTAGTCTAAAAACCTTGTTTCCAAATAAAAACCCTCAAACACAAGGGAATCACCAACACAATCTTATCAACCCAAATACTCCAACATAATATGCTTAAAACAACTCAAATTCATATGTAAATAATCAACTATAATAAGTTCCAAGCAACCTTTAGTAATTCTAAACTAAATTGAATATAACTCAATAATTAAGACTAGAATTTAAAATCCAATAAAAATTGATTCTTGAATAAATCATTAATACTTTATTTCATTTAAAAACCAATGCAACCATTATATCAAATAACTATATTAATGTAATTAGGTAAAAACCTAACATAGTCATATACTTAAATAGTCACAAAATGCATTAAGGATCAAAACCCATCACAGTCATATACCTAAATAGTCATAAAAACAAATTATAGGTCCATTGTAAAGTCTTAATGACTTCACATTGTAATTATAGTGCATACCTAAATAAAATTGCTATATCCAACAAAAAAACAAACTCAAAAACATTACTTGATTTATAACTTAAAATGCATACAGTAGTGGGAAATTGTGTATTATTTTACCCACAACTTGCTCTCTTATTCCCCCTTTGTCCACACATAATAAAAAGTAAATAAATATGATCACCAAAAAAACCACCATAATTTTCATTCTATATTAAAGAAATCAAGATCATGGTCTAATAGTAAAACACTATGTTACTTATAACTCATTGAGTCCACAAAAAATGAAACTACAAAATGGCCATTCAACCTCTACAAACCAGTTAAAATCTATGCCAAGCTCCCATGGATTACACTAATAAAAGTGGCATCATCGACCTAAGATTGGGTCAAGCTCAACAAACAAAACAAAACATCCAAAAGATCTAAAGGAAGCCACTCAATAGAGGGAAACTTCAAAGGTCTTTCCATCATGACCTAATATCCACCCAAGGTCAACTCCCTCTCAAAAACAAAACAAAATAATTCACATGCCAAGGGTATAATCATGATCCCTTTTAATGGAAATTGACCCCTTACAAGCAAAAATACCTAAATGATTATAAAAAAACAACATAATGACACAATAACAACTCACAAGGATGCACAAAAAATGGTTAGGTTAAGCCTTCACTGTAAACCAATTAAAATTGAAACCAACAATATAAGCAAGGAGAATACTGACACAGTCAAAGAACCCATAATTACAACTAATATGACCTAGAAAATGGTCTAAGTTAATGCAATAGATTAAAAACCAACATAGTTAAAAAGGATAAATAGTACAATTAACAATGATTATGATAGTCTTAGTCAAAATCTGCACATTTGGAAATAAAACTTAAGAAAGAGTGAAAACAACAATGACAAATATGAATCACTCAAAAATACTTAGGAACAAATGAAGGATTATAATATAATCATGGATTAGAATAACTATCAAAATATTTTTGATACTCCATAGCCTCCTCATTTCCAATTTGCCAAAATCCACCATTGAGCCTAGCTCATTATCCTATTATTGTAGTCATAATATAGGACATCAACAATATCTAAACAAGGTACTAATATCCAAGTAATAAAGTAAATTATGAACTAAAAATAATATTCAAATATGAATTTATAATGCATCCAAGATACCTTCATATAAATAATCATCTAACACAATGATGAATCATAAAAGGTAAATAATGATAACAAAAATATAACATATGAATCAATCCTAACATTTGTAGTAATTTATCAAAGTGCCAACTATATCTAATAGCTCAATATAAAGTAATGTATCAATGGTAATATAAAATGCATAAAAATATGTGGCAAGGACACATATAAACATGAATTCCACACTAAAATAGTTTACTTAGTGTCTCTATACTTTAGTGAAGGCACATCATAAACACATGACCTCTAGACATGCATAATGTCTAGTTTTGTTTAATGATTTAGATATACACTTTAGTAAGAATCATATATATTTCACCAATTTTGCATAGATTTGAAACAATTTTTTTTCATATTTATGACATATATAATCTATCTCAGATATATTATAGGTGCATATGCCATGCTATTTCACTGTATTTTAAAAATTTACAAATCATACTACACACCAAGATGCATCAATTACACTAAGATGTTTTGTTATCAAGTTTTTATGTTGTAATAGTTGGTTCATTTTATAGGTTGAAGTGATTAAATAATTCAAAATCACCATATTTATGGATTCAAATTATTAAATCATCTGATATCATTATATTTATAGGATGAGTTGATTAAATCTCTCATCCTTACCATATTATATATATTCACACTTGAGTTGTGTAATTTAAATATACTGATCTCAATAGTTGTGTCACAACTCATCATTACACCAGATTGGGTACATAATACTTTTCAATCTCCATCTTCAAATATCTAAGGTTTAGGTTTAAACCACTTTTAGATTTGGTTCTTCATAATGAAATATATTTACCAAATCAAAGCTTTAAAAGGAAACATGGTGGTATCGACACAAAGGTTTACTCCTTCCTTACTTTTTTTTAGCATTTAAATTATTTAAAATTTAAAATTATATGCATAGATTTATATTATAATGTGCTCCTATTTATAGGCCATAAACTAATAAATCCTTCAAAGTGGGCTCAAGCAAAAGCAAGATGGGTTTTACAAACCTAGGTACATATATATTTTCTTTAAACTAGTAATTTCATCTTTATGCATTACTATATTAAATTGTTAGAAAATGTAGATAATATAATTGAATATTTATAAAAAATCAATATTTTACATTTGAAAAATATCAATGAAGTCTCTACCCTTCAGTTCTAGACCTCTTTACTTCCGAAAGACTCGCATTCACCATCTCATTGTGCCTAAATACATATCTCTTAGTCTAATTCATATCACTCTAATGACCTAGGTCTACAATAGTACACAAAAATATTAAAATCTAATAAATATCCTTCATTTTTAGTTTTATATTTATACTTATTTTCTATCCTTTTTGACACTACTAGCCACAAAGGGACACTACCATTGATGATAGTGTCTAGATCTTTATCTAGTGTCTAGTTACCAAAATTTATCAAAATTACACATATCATAAACCTATGGGTTGTATTTTTTAATATTATTGAATGCTAATATGAGATTTTTTCAATTTTTTTATATAAATACAAGTATAATACTTTTCATTCTATATCTATCAAAATACCAATCAAACATCTACTAAATCTAGATCAATCAGTTGTATAATCAACCTATTATTATGTTAGTATTATTTTTTATTTATGATAATTTATTTATCCTAAGTTCTCTTTGTGTATAATTTTATATTTATGTGAATAATAAATTCACATAAATCCAAATTTTATGAGGTGTCACTGATTTTTTTAGTTGCCTTTAGGATTTAGGGGTTACTTTTACAAATAACCCTTTCCCCCACTTGGCAAACACTTCCATAGCCTGTCTAAGGGAATAGGCTACAAGTGGCACACACAAAATACATTTGTAAGGTAATCATGGGATTCATTTTAAATCACATTATTTTATTCTTGATCTATAAAATAGCCTCCTTTTTTTTTATTTCCTCACTAGAAACTTGAATATCTCTATCTTCTTCTCAAATTGATCTTGCTTCTCATTGTTGTAATTGTAAAGATTTTGGTGACAATCCTTCTTATAGATCATATGGGTTTTTCTCCAATATGTTTAATTTTACACTTTAAAACTCTTGTCTCATTTATATTTTGCACCTTGAGAGATATTAATGTTTCTTGTTTTCATTAATTTATACACTTTTCAATGTCGTTGATAAATATTTTTGGTATAGTCCCTTCATGGTATCATAGTTATGTTCATCTTTTTTATATTGTTTTTTAATGCATAGGTTTTAAGATATTTTTTTGAGATAGTTTTATAAATTCTCTACCTTTGCCCTTTTGTCTAAATCCATCTTTTTTACTCATATTTGTTTTGATTGAGTTTTTACCTTTAATCGGTGGTTGTAAGTTTCTCATAAGGAACATTTTCAACTCCTCACCTGGTTTTGAGAGGCCCTTCCAATAGGTGTTTCTCTTCTTTTGTTTAACATTTTTTTTTTGTATTCTATTCTAAGTTTTTTTAAGTTTGATTGATATCAATCTTGTAAAGCAATATCACATAGATATAGATATTTGATTCATTTTTTTTTTAAATTTGTTCACTTTTACCTTTTCTAACCATTTGAAGGAATTAGGTGTATTTGTTTATTATAAATAAATAAATATTTTTTAATCTAAGTATCCTTTCCCTTGTTGTGTGTCACTCTTCATATCTGAGTGATTCTTTTCTTAGCATCTTCCTTTTTTTGTTTGGTATTAAAGGTGTCTTCCTTATTAGCATAGTTCAGCTTAGCATTTCTCTGCTTATAGTTTTTTCATCTTACTTTTCATTTCCTTTGGTCTATTTGTGTCAAGTTTTTGAGTAAGCATTATTAGTTAGAATAATCTTTTTTGGTCTAATATCTAGCTTGGAATTTTATTTTGCAAGCTAATGTATATGTGTTTCAACTACTAACCCAAGCATTATTATTATTATTATTATTATTATCTTTCCCTAGACTATGCATTTAGTTTTTATTTTTTGGTCACTTGTGGCATTTTTTTCAAATCATTGATGTTTTTTTTGCTAGCTATTATAGTACAAAAATACTAGAGTTTTACTTATTTTTTACATAAGATTCATTTCCTTTTCTTTTTTTTTTATTACATTTTCACAATTAAAGAGTTCTGCTTCCTCATCCCTTTTTTGAGGCATTTTTATTTTCTTAAGTGTTTATCTCCTATTTTGTTTAAAATATTTAATACGCTAGTTAAAATCTCTTGCAATTATGTTATCAAAGGTATTTTAATTCATTGTTTTTTATTTTTAAAATCATAATGATATCAATCAAGTTTGTTTCATGTAAGTTCCATTAACTTTATAATATTTATCTCATATTGGAATTGCATGAATTTTAAGGCTCTTCATCTTATTTTTATTTCTCATAGTTTATCAGAATCAGTGTGGCCTTACATTTATAAGTTCATTGATATCATTTTATATAATAAAAAATCATATCTTTTTTCATTCATTTCAATTAAAAATAAAAAAAAAGTTTGTAGTTTACTTAATTCACTTTTTAAGTCCTTTAAAACATTCATGTGGGCTTATTAATGATTTCTTTATTTGGTAATCAAAATAAAAATTAAGTTTGTTTTTCCTTTATAATCTTAAAAAAAGAAATAAATATTGTTTTTTCAAAAGTTATTTCCCTTTCCTTTTTTTTTTGTGTTTTTGTGAGAACTTAATTTTTAAAAGATAAATTTGGATAAAATAAAGTTATGGAAACCATTATAATTATCTATTTATTTATAAATTTGGTGTTTAATTTCTGTAAATTTATGCATTTTTTATGACCATCTTGTAGTTTTAAAAATTATTGTGTTTTTGTGTAATTCTTATGCCATTTAGGCTCTCATTTCTTTATTGATGATTTTTTAAAACTGAAGCTAAGTTCATTTATTTTGGCCTTCTTATCCGTTATCCACACATTATCTTTTCTGCATGATTTATTTCTTATTAAAATTTTGGTATTAGGTGAGTTTTTGAGGCACAATGACTCAATTATTATCCAAATTTAAACTCATATCCATCAATTACCATTTATGAAAATTGTAAATGCAATACATCTTCAATTTTAAACACTTGATGCATATAGTAGATGGTAATGACTCCAAACCTGATGAAAATACCACTACCATTAAAGTATAATAAAAATATAAAGTAAAATATGAAGAAGACTTAGGTTTTATTGGCATGGTCATGACATCCAAATTGTATGTGCACATTGATAGTTGTACTATTGCATCTAAAACTTGGTCTTGAATTTAGTCTATTTATGCTATTATAAATGAATCTAGATAAATTAAATTTAAAGATCAAGTTTGTAATTTCAAGTATGATGACTTTAAGGTTATGGATGATTTCTTGACTGAATTTCACTCTTTTCATTCCCAATTAACTGGTTTAGGTGTTAAACTTTCAACGTTGAATTTTATTCATATTATCATGAAAAAAATGTTTTCCTTGACCTTTTCATCATTTTATGACAAATGTTCACTCACACCTAGCTTTTACTACTTTATTTGCTCAGTTAATGTTTAATTATTTTGTACTTTATTGTTTCCAAAAGAATAAAAGTTAATTTAATTTGGTAATATTAAGAATAAAAAACATGATTTTATTTCTAAACAAAAACACAAAAATGAAAAAAATACTAATCTAACAATACTAATGATAAAAAAGATTAAATTTCTAACTCCAAACCTAAGAAAAAGTTAGTGTAATTATTGTGATAAAAACATGCATGATGAAGATCATTGTCTTAAAAAAAAGAGTGATTAAAAAATGGAAAGCTTAAGGCAAAAAACAATGCTAGCAAATTAGTAACACTAGGAAAAAAATAAATAGAAGTTCAATAATAGAGTTACTTTCACTTGTGATTTGCATGCTTCTTCTATTGAATGGATTGTTGATTCTGGTGCTACTCAATATATGGCATCTAATGCAAATTTTTTTACTTATTTGTAAATATATATTTTTAAAAATCATTTAGGTCTTGTAAATCATGTTTCTTGCAATGTTGAAGCCATATGAACTATTAAAATCGTTAATGGTAAATTGCATGATGTCTTACTTGTTCTCTATTTTAAATAGAATTTTATTTTTATTCCTAAATTATGTAAATAGGATTATAAATTTGAATTATTTAATGAAATTTATTATGTTAAATCTACTAAACAAGATTTTCAATAAGTTACTACTATTTTTTAGACAATAATAAATTGTTCAAGTTTATTAGATTCTTTTCTTCATCCTCCACTCATTATTTTCTTGCTTCTATTGATGCTAATTTATGATATGAAATATTAGGACATATTAATTATCAAAGTATTACACTTGTGAATAAATTTAATATGGTGTAAGGTATGGTTGAAATTCCACCCATTGACTTCATTTGTAGCAGTTATATGGCTGGTAAGCTTCATAGAATTTTTTTTTAATTAATAATCAATCTTGGCATGGTAATGAAAAGCTTCATTTAGTTCATAGTTATCCCTTAGGCCCTATGCAAACTCATTTTATCAATAGTTCTAATCACGCTTTAAATTTTTTTGATGATTTCACTAGATGAGTTTTGATTTACTTCTTGAAAACTAAAGATCAAGTTTTAGACACTTTCATTATGTTTCATGTCTTTTTTGAAAATCAATCTCATTACTATTTACACATATTACAGACTAACAATGGAGCTGAATATGGTAATAATGATTTTATTGTATAATATAAAAATATGGTACATGAGAAAACTATTTCTTACACACCTAAGAAAAATGGTGTTATCGAATGTAAACATATGATTATCACTAAAATGGATAGATGCATGTTGAACGCTAAAAATAAAAATTATAAATTTTTGTTTGAAGCTATGTATTATGCTATCTATCTCATTAATAAAACTCCCACTAAATATATTTTAAATATTACCCTTGAAGAATCTTGGAGTGGTAGAAAACCTAATCTAAAGCATTTATGTGTTTTTGGTTGTGATGCATTTATTCATATTCCCAAATAAAAGTGAAATAAGTTACTTTACAAAGCACACACCTTTATCTTTGTTGGTTATGATGAATCATATAAAGTGTATAGCGTCTATGATCCTCAAAAAAATAAAATTAAGATTAAAAGGGATGTTATAATTGCTGAAAATGGTGTACTTGATTGCACTTCTAATTTAGATTCTATTGATATAATTTTTATTTATTTTCATTTTGAATCAAGTGATGATCATAATAATGTTATGTATAATGATGTTGTTCCTGTAATTCTTTTCCCTTCCTTTAGTCTTGCTCTACCAAAATCTATGCCTATGTGGGCAAAGACTACTCTAGAAGATTTTGGAATTGATGTAGATCTTAATGATACGAGCATATAACTAGGTTATTTTTTTATAGTTATGTTTTGATGTCTAAAATTATGAACAATAATGATCCTACAAAAGTAAAATAAGATCAAGGTCACCCTCATTGATAAAAAGTAATGTCTAATGAATACTATTCTTTGATTTTCAATAACACTTTGGACGTCGTCCCTCTCCCCAAGCGAAATTATTTAGTATGTTGTAAATAGTTATTTAAAACTAATTTAAATTCTAATAATCAAGTTGAAAAATATAAAGTTTGACAAGATGATAGAAGTTTTTATCAGATTGAAAGAATTGACTAGAATGGAACTTTTTCACCTATATCTAAGATGCCCACAATTAAAATTATTTTAGTTCTAGCTGATCACATATGTTGGCCTATTTATCAAATGGATATTAAGAGTAATTTATTAAATGATGACTTGAATGAAATTTTTTATGTCTCAACCCTATAATTTTATTAAAAAAGGTAATGAAAATCTTATTTACAAGTTAAACAAATTCATTTATGGTTTGAAATAATCTCCTAGAGAAAGATAATCTAAAATTTATCAAATTTTTATAGCTCAAGGATTTACTTGTAATATTAATGATCCTAATATTTTTGTTAAAACACTCTAAATAGAATAATTATCATTGTTTTTTATGTTGATGACTTAATCATAATTGTTAGTAATAGTTCAATATTTTCTAGAATACCTTTGAAATAACTAATTTATGTCTCTTCCATTATTTTTTAGGCATTCACGTTTGGCAAGAAAAAGATAGCATTTCTATTTCTCAATATACATATGCATATGACTTGTTATCTAGTGTAATATGTTATATTGTAAACCTATTTATACCCCTTGTGAACTTGGTGTAAAATTACTTACTGACATGAAAATTAAAAATGTTGATCCAACCCTCTATAGATAATTAGTTGGTAGTTTGAAATATCTTATTCACACTCTTCCTAATATTACCTTTTCTACTGGATTGGTTTCTTGTTTTATGTATAAACTTAAAGCTACTCATTTTAAAGTTGGTAAATGAATTCTTCATTATATTAAAGGTACTCTAACTTTTTGTATCAAGTATACATTGAATATTAATTTATCTTTGGTAAGTTATTTTGATTCTAATTGGGTTAGTGGTCCTAATGAATTTAGATACACAAGTGGATATTATTTCTCTTTGGATTCTAGCACAATATCATGAAATCATAAAAATAATACTATTGTATATTTATCTTCCACAAAATCTAAGTATAAATATTATAATCAAGCTACTAAATAAGTTATTTGGATTCAAAGACTTCTTACAGATTTGGGCCACCCTCAATATTTCTCTACTCCATTTTTTGGTGATAATCAAAGTGCCATTGCCTTAGCAAAAAATTTAGTTTTCCATGCAAGTTCCAATCACATTGAGATTCAATATCACTTTTAGCATGAAATTATTGAATACAATCGAATTCTTCTCTCTTTTTATCCTACTAAATTTTTTTTACTGATATCTTCACTAATCCATTACGTAGATAAAAATTTATATTATTTTATAATATGCTAAGATTGAATAAAGTTTTAATAAAGGGGAGAGTTAGTAATGTTTCTTCCCTTCTTGTTTATTTGTATACTCCTACATAAAGTTTAAGGGGAGTGTTATTATTACCCTTTATCTAGGATAATTTATTTATCCTAAGTTTCATTTATGTGTACGATTTTTTTTATGTGAATTAGAAATTCACATAAATCTAGATTTTATGAGATGTCACTCACCTCTTTGTTCCCCTTTAGTATTTTGGGGTTAGTTTCATAAGTAACCTCTTTCTCCGCTTGGCACACACTTCCTTACATTATATAAGGGAAAAAGCCACAAGTGACACACACAAAGATGGATTGTAGGGTAATCATGGGATTCCTTGTAAATCCTATTATTTTATTCTTTCTCTATAAAATAGACTTTCTGTCCTTATTTTTGAAATTTGAAGCTATCTCTCTTATTCTCAAATTATTATTTATTCTGAAAGTTGTAACTGTGGAAATTTTGGTGACAGGCCTTCTTATAGATCATGTGGATTTTTCTTTAATACGTTCAATTTCCTACTTTAAAAATCTTATCTCATTTATGATTTTCACCTTGAGAGGTATTAATGTTTCTTGGTTTCATTAAATTTTTCACTTTTAAATGTCATTGATAAATGTTTTTGATATAATCCCTTCATATTATTTATTCATCCCTATTTTCATATCAAGCATAGGAATAATCACATTATAGGTCTGAATCATTTAAAAATAAATCCTAAATAATATTTATTAATTTAAAAACTATATCACTACATGCATCATCATATAATATATTTCATCCTTATGCACACACTTTCTCAAAAATTAGGGATAATTGAATAAGTAGAGGCCCTCCTTGGTATATTTTATATATAGGTAATGCCCATTGACATAACAGTATTTGGGGTTAGCTCAACATTGTAAGCCCACTAATCCATTATTAGCAAATTCATTTCAAGGGTGAATAAGAGTGAAGAGCTAATGTTTGATAAATAAACAAAGACTAAAAATATATATCCAAGATATAAATACATCAATAAAAATATGATAAAAAATATACAATATAAAATTTGGTTCCATCTAAATTCAACCACTATTTTGAATTAGACACTTGCATCATCATTAGACACTAACATCAATAGTAATGTCTTGATTAGACAATATTATCCATAGATATAGAAGTACAATGTGTAGATTATGGTAAATGATATACGATATTAATCATGCATACCTTATACCTATTTCTAGTCTAGATCTTCCTACACACATTAAATCCTAACTAAGTATCCTTTATATTTAATATTGTAATTAATTGAATATATTTCAAATTAAATAATTTATATATTTATCATATATTAATATTATAATTTAGAATATTAATTTATTTGATTTTACAATTAATCAACCTACTATAGATTAGTTTATTATCCTTGTGCTTGAACTATTTCTATAGTTTTAACCTTATACTTAATTATCTAAATTTAGGTTTAAACATGAATGAACTATAAGATCATCTAGATATAATTTAGTGGTAATTATAATTAGGTAATAAAAATCTACATGAATGGACCTTTAAAAAGTGTCACCTACATTTATTAATCTAAAAGACATTATGTTAAAAGCAAAAAAATAATTACCAATGAGATGTAGAAGGATTGGTGAAGTGGTTTGGTTATGCCCATCCCCACCCAAGTTTGAATATCATAAGGAACATATAGGCTAGATGTGGCAATTTAATCAGTGATTTTAAAATGTGATCAAGTGATCATTGTTTATATTGGTTTAATAATTCTCTCAGGGAAAAGCCCCCTAGTTTGTGCTCCAGAATCGGTTGTAGCTTTGGTAAAAAATATAGTATTGAGAAAAAAATGTGAAAATAATTTAAATGTAGTTAAGGTATATTATGTTTTTTTAATTTATACAAAAAAATAGTTATAACCTAAAAATCCATCTAATAGAGACATCATTTCACAATCAGAAACTTGTTAAAAATTTTGATTTATACTTGATAAAGGAAAATTATCTTCAATATTTTACTAATATATATCTATAAAATAAATAAAAAGGTGAATATAACTATTATTTGTGTATTTTATATTGATATTAACTAGCCAATGATAATATATAACTAAACAATAAAACTGCTATCCAAACTTTAATCTAGTTCCTTGTTGATGGTGTCTTCCAACAAAGGAATAATGCTACTAAGTTTATTCCTAATGATCCTTATAGATAATTTAATAATTATATCATGATGAATTAACACTTTAAATAATAGTTTAAAAATCCATAAATTATTTTAAAAAATTGGTAAAATTTATCTTTGCTTGGGTGGTATACTATATTCCAAGATAAACCTATTTTGGATCTTTATTAGTTCCATAATAAAATGGAATAGTTTCTCCAATAATCCTTATATAAGGTTTTTAAGTTATAGATAATTTAGCATAGTCATGTGGAGATAAATTTGATTCAAGGCCTACCAAATGCAAAGGTAATTTACTACCACTAAGTTGTAAGTATTAACTAGAATTCAAGATGTAATCATCATGGTAAAAGTAATTAAATTGTATCATAATTGTAAATATGTTCATCACAAACAAATAATGGCCAACTATTTTCCAAATAATGTATCTTAGGTTTAAAATTATAAAAAATGTATAATCCACATAAGGGTTTGCATTACTTAAAGCTAGATTAGAAGAATAAATATAAAGTTTATCAACACATGTTAATTGCCCTAAGAATGTGTGAAACAATAATTTATTAGAAAAATTATATTAGCAACCAAAAATTTTGTGTATACTAACTCAGACATGATTGATTAGTATTATATATTTTTCTTATTTTTATTAATAATTAATTCAATATCACCAAAAACATCTAAATATTTAATGTTTAATTCAATGGATTTTTAAAGACTAAGGTACACAACTAAATTATATCATTAGTATTTTTGATAGATAACTAATAATCATATCTTAAAATATTACATATGGAATAAATAAGGACAACACAATCATGACTTTTATGTTAGAAAAAAATTAATCAAAGTATAAAGACCATATTAATTATTTTGAAATAGTTCTTCCATATTGATGATCTGGTTCATCTACGGTTGAAATTTATAATGTTTCAATCCTTATATTTTTAAATTCAAAAAATATTTAAAATATATTCAATTAGTGTGCCATTCCAATATTCCCTATGCATAAAGTCTTTTTTTTTCCCACATGAACCCAAGTTGTATATTTACTGATATAAACAAGTTTAGTTTAACCAATCTCTTCATAATGACATTACATAATTATAAGGAATATATAAAACTAGAATGGTTTTTATTATGGGTAAAAAAGGTATTTTTGAATTAGGGACCTAACCATAAAAAAGAAATAAATAATATGGCCAAAAAATCCAAATATAATAATATATTATTGTAATCAATAGAAAACCAAACCACATAATAGAAAGAAAACAACAAGAACAATATAAATAACTACCTTGAAGAATGAACTACAACCCAAATCAACATATATTGCATCTAATCCTCTCTTAATCCATTTTATTTTTGAAATCAGAGAGATATGTTAAATGGTTATGATCCCTTTTTTTCCTTTTCCCTTTTGTCTATCTCCCATAATATTCCATTCATCCCTTTCATCATGTTTTGGCAATATGGGGATGAAATTTTCAAGTGCATGCACTAGATTCTATATCAACAAAGAATCTATCAAATGTTCCCCTACTCTAGGGACTACATAAATATTATTATCTTTTAGCACAATTGCCTCTACATCTAGTTCCTTATTTTTTTGATTTTTCTCCATTAATTCATTTAGATCCTTAATGAAATCCTTATTTTCTAACATAATATCAAAAAAATATTTTCCATAAGGTTAAACATTAATCTTAGCATGATTAAACTCTTCCAAAATTATTTTTGGAACCAAACAGGATCCTTACTTCAATAATCTCTATCATTAACAACTTGAACAATGACATGTTCAATCCTATAATCCTTCCACAAAGTAATATATTTTTTAAACTTAGCACTTAGACAATAATTGACTAGATGACTGTCTGAAAAAATATTATACATCAAAAAAGGCAGGTCTTTAAAATATAAGGTTTGGAACCAAGATTTTTTGATAACTTTAAATTTAGTATGAGTAGGTAAATCTTAAAAAAATCTACATTTACAAGATATGGTCAAAATTAGTATACCCCCTTTATTTAGTAACAAAATATTCCATACAAAATTTGCCAATAGTATTTCCTATATCCCTAAACATATTTTTATACCAAAATTGTAAAGGGAGGTTTGTTAGTTGGATCCAAAGTAGTTTGGTACTAAAGGTTTTAGTATATCAGTTAAAATATACATGTCAGGGTTTAAACATAAGAACATTCTCATCCCAACTGTTAAAAAACTCATTAAAATTACCTTTTTATCTTTAATAGAATCAAAAACTATAATGAAAATTACTCTAGGATATGGATAAATATCAATGTTACCTTTGACTAAATCCTGACAATTTTTTAATCCATTTAAGGAACACTGGTAAAGAAGGCCAAAAACCATTATAATGGTTATTCATCCCAAATTAAGAGAACCTTTCCTCCCTTTATGATATTATTTCAAGTTATTCCTCTCCAAATTAGATGACCAAAATGTTTATTGTAGGATCTAAATGCATAACCCATCTTTTTTTGATGACCTCATCAAAGGAGGGCTACTTATACTTTGCCCTTCCCTTTAGACTAGTTCCTTTCAAATCCCCTATTTTGGGTAGATCCCTAACTTCCATTAACATCAAACCTCTAAATAATCCTTACTTGTCCCTAGTCAAAACCCTAATTTCATGTTTTGATCTAGTTTGTAATGAAGGCATCTACAATGGAAGAAATGGATCCTAGATCCCATTTCCCATTGAAAAAGGAACCTTTGCTTCTGCTATATCTATACCTCCTCCTTCCAATTCATATATTTTGATGATACCCCAATGATAAATAAATATATACCATAATTTACATCCTTTCACATCTCCCATTCACCAAGTAATCTTCCCTCTCATCATGATATGTAGATTCTATTTATTCACACAGTCATCATTCCTATATTGGTGGTTGTCATGATCCCATTGGTCACCATCGTAACCTCAAATTTTATTTATATATTTTATAACCCTAATATGTTCATCATATTACATAAGCTATCAAAATTAATCTAAAATCAACACCAAATTTATTCAAAACTAGAATGTTACTAATTCATTTGAATATTTCATCTTGTGCTACCTTTATGACTATATCTAGAAATTTATAGCAACATTTTGTTGACAAGAGTCAAAATTAGTAACTTTTCAATGATGACATTCATAATGGAATTTTTTTTTAATCATCAATTAACTTAGGTATAATATTTTTGGATGTTACTATGTGAAGAATGAAACAATGCATAATAATTTTGGTGATTCTAATAGACACATTAAATGGAGGAATATAATAAAAGAGTTGATCATTATATTGAGGAAATGTAAATTTTTATAGTCAATTATTTCTTTTTTAATCCAAAAATATTATTTATATTAATATTTTTAATAGCTTCACTAATATTTTAAAGTTATCTTGGTATACCAACAACTTGAAGTAAAAAAATCCTAGATTAAGTATTAGATAAATCATTGATAATATTTTAAGGTGAATAATTAGTATTGAATGGTGTATAATTTATAGATATATAATTGGGATTATTATAAATATTATTGTATCCTATAGGAAAAATATTTATTTTATCTAAATTATTCATAGTTGTTCAATTTGTAGAATAGTTTTATCTTTATCTTGTGGCGAGGGTTTTTAATAATAAGGTTGGTTATTATTAAATTTTGTTTTACCAAAGTTTTTTGGATATGGGTAATTTTTTAAAAAAAAAAAAGGATTTAGATCCTTGTACGAAGGAGAAAAAAATCAATAAATCTCATAGACAATGTCTCTGCAAGAATATCATGCAAAATAATGTCAAAGTGACAAGGAAAAAGTTATATGGAAAATAACCAAAAAGTATAATGAAGGAAAAAACCCAATATAAAACCACACATAATAAACTAAAAATTTATTATACAACTAACTAACTATCCAATAAGGTTAAATAGAAAATTTACACTACAATCTGCCTCTATTAACCCTTTGTGAGGGGTAGTCTTCAAACCAAGGATTTTGTTGAGTCTTCCATTTATTTTCATACACACTAAAGTCCAACCCTTATTAAAATCAAGGTCTTAAACTAGATATAAAGGAATAATTATTTTGATTTGATTCCTTATATCTATCATTTGAATAATTCTAGTTAGAGGGTGATCTTGAAGCTCTAGATGGGGAGCTTGGGGTAGCTATTGAAACCAAATATTATTGCACCACTATATTTTATGTTTCATTATTTTTTGAGTTTAAGTCATCATTATTAGATTCATAAATTTCCACAAAAATATGAATGGAAAGTAAATCCTTCCAGCAGGTGGCTTCCTTCTTTATTTTATTGTAGCAGAGTTACCTTTAGCAACATAATTGTATTTTTTTTTCTTATTATTTATGCAAGGTAAGAATTAACAACCTTGACATCTATTAGAGGCTCATTATGAATACAAATTTTTATATTATCTACCAAGTTAATAGGGATACTATATTTTCATTGAATAAAATATTTAATTTTTTGGACAACAATGTAAATATCAAGATCATGATCATTTTTACAAACACGAAAATAATGTACTTTATTTTAATAATTATTTTTATGGTTATTAAGATTTATACCTTAATTTTTAGGTTTATCATATAATTTTAATTTTATGGTAACCAAATCATTCCCAAGGTTTCAAGAAACATTTGGCATTTTTACATTTTAAGAAGCTAAAGTAGTAGGTGCTCTATTTTTGAATCTAATGTGTTTGATATTATTCTCATAATCAATTAAAAAAATTAATGGTAACATAATATTTAGTTAAATTTTTATCTTATAATGTTATTTTTTAGTTGATAGGTAGTGAATTTTAATAATACAACCTTGCTATTTTCTTATGAGGTCTTATGTTGCATTTGATTTTCTACCAAAGTCTAGTAAACCTAGTAGTAAAACTATCAATTTTTTGACATAGATGAATGGAATTTTTTTAAGTTAATTAACCAATTATAATTATTATTTAGGTTTTTAGAAACATAATTAAATCCTAATTTTCACTTCTTTCCATTAACACGTAAGTTTAGTAGGTACACTATTAAATCTTTGATATGCTTTACCTGATAGATTTTTAAAAAAAGAGTAATTTATAAAATTTTAATTTTTAATAACAATATTTTAACATATTATTTTTAAATAATCATAATGATATTTCTATGGCTCACCTATATTACTAAAAAAATTATGAATGTTACCTCCTTTTAAGGAAGAAAATGTTGTCAGATGATTCCCAATGTTAAGAGATTTCTAGACATCTAGTGATTGCCCTGTTAGACATTTTCAACATAAAAATATGTTTCATTAACAGTCAATTCACAAATATATATACATTATTATAGTATATTTATAACATATCTAGATTTTTTTCTATTTTTATCAGCCATTTGTAAAAGTTAATAGTTTTTTTGTGGATTAAATGATTGAAACATAATAGAGATTAAGGATTAGTAGCCAATATTTGTTCTCCTTCTCATCTTATACGTAAATTTATTTGAACTATATAATATTTATTTTAAGTGTGAATAAAATTATATATTATTTTAAAAGGATTCATCTTCCTAAAATTTTATAACTATATGTATATGTAGCATATTTTCAATATGGTTAAACCAACTAAAGCATACCAAGTCAGATACAAGATTAGATTATTATTAAAAAATATCAATATCAAGATTAATCATTAGTGTAGAAATGGTGATAGTCATATAGTAAATGGAAATAAATATTTGATACAATATAAATAAAAATATTAAAAAAAAAACCCTTAGTGGAGTTTTCAATTTTTTTGATGATATTTTTTTATCATCAGTAAATATATGTTTTCCTCTAATGAAGGTTAAAGTAAAATTGTACTAGTTTAATAATAGGTACCTATGAGTAAAAATCAGTTATAAGGCTTGCAAAGAGTGTTTTTATGTTTAATATAATAGCTAAAACTTAAACAAATTCTAGGATTCAATGAGATATATTTTATTCAAAATGATCTACAATCTTAATAAAATGATAAATTTTTAATGAAGATATCACAATCGATATATAATATTCCACATCAATCTTTGTTTAATAATTGATATAATAATTTTATCAAGTGTTATTAATCCAATTTAATAAGTAAAATCTATTGAAAAGGTAATCCCTTGGATGTAAAAAAATTGATATTATTTCAAATATCTATTTATATGAATAATATCCTTTATTTTTTAATTTTTATTTCACACAATGATCCATATATATATATATATATATATATATATATATATATATATATATATATATATATACAAAAACTTGAGAAAATAACATGAATAATCAAAATATACATAATAAAACAAACAATAATCTAAAAATAAAATAAAACTCCATAAATGAAATATATGTTATCACTAATTTAAAAGTAATACAATAAGTAAAGAAGTGATATTGCATAAGAAAACTAATCTAAAGTTGGTCTAAAAACTAAATAATAAAATATTATATATAAAGAAAAGAAAATATTTTACTAAAAAGAATGAAAGTGCAAGTATGAAATCATGGATGAATTGAACTGTAATAAATATATCTATAAATTTTATTGAGAAATGATAAATTTTATATTTGATTTAAAACAATTCTAAGACAATAAAATTATAAATAATGAAAAATTAATTTTTTTTTTTATAAAATATACAAATTATTCTTTATTATATAAAAAATTAAAAGTATGATCCACCCATATAACAATGTTTCCTACAACCATAAAATTTTACTAATCTTGACCATAATGATATAATGAGTTTATAAATTCAATAATCAACCTAGATATACTTGACCATGCCAAATAAGACAATCATAAAATAATGTGTTATTTGGTCTTCCTATGAAAAGAAAAAAATATAGTATAGGGCTTGAAATTAAAATATATTGTATCTATATGAGTTCCTTTCTTTATATAGAAGTTAGTTGTATGTTACGCTATAATAATCTTTTTAGTTAACATAAAACTATGCTAATTTAAATTATTAAAATTTAAATACTTTATGTTTAGGAATTAGATAATTTGTTTATATAAATTGAACTTATTAGGACTTAAGGCTTAAAATAGTTAATACACAACAATAAATGTTTTTAATAGGTGGGACCTAGTTTGATTTTACCAATTGAATTAGAAATTAATACTAGCTGTCATGTGAAATAATCAATCATAAAATATTACACATAAGTAATTAATACTTCTATTCCATTTAAATTTTATCCATCCTTATTCTTCAAGAATGATAAAACATAAGAATACAACATATCAAAATACAAATCGAATCACCACAATTGATATTAATTTTATACTAAAAATTGCACACTTTATAATAGTTCTAGATTTTATCAATTATCACCATCATTAAATCTACTATATGCATATATGTATATCGTAATGTCATGAAAAGACATTATGAAATTGTCTAAAATAAACTAGCCATTAAAAATAATAATATATACTAAAAAATATAAATTAATGCATGTTGTGAAACAATCCTATTTAAAAATTTAAGTAAAATATCTAAATATCAACATCCATATGAAATATAAATTTAATCCTCATGAAAGATAAATTTTATTAAAGGTGTCCCTTTGATTAGTTTGAAACTCAATGTACTAAAATGGTGTCATTCCCTCTCCATATTTATTATGTACATTGGTTGTTATCATCGTTCTGAGTTATATACATTCTCTTTGGTGGACAATATTTAGCATATTTATGTTGTGTTTGTGGATATGTATTTATTATTGACATGGTTTAGGCTACTATTTTGATATATTATGATGAGATAAAACTATTTAAACATGATGAAATGTTAATTATTCCTTCTAGTTACCATGATGAGGTGATTATTGTATGTTATTATGCTAACTATGTATGCAACATATATACATTTAGTGCCATGATAGGGATAATCTAGATCTAGAGATATGAGTCCATGAATGAGATAAAATAAATACTATTGATAGTGGTTATGTGATCTTAAGAGAATTCTAGGAATCCCATGTTATATGATTATAATAATGTTATATTTAATTATGATCATGTGAACATTACGATGGATGATTTAGTATGTAGATGAGAGGGAGAATATAAAAAATGGAAAAGGGAAGGACAAGAGGTGAAAAATACCAACCCACACAATTATTCTAATTTTGCTAGGCCTTGAGTGTGTGTTGTTATGTGCATCAATGTTTATCATGTTCTTTTAACCATGTATCCCTAGTGACCTTTTTATTAATCAATTTATGGACCCATTTTTATCCTTCTCCATCACATTATTATAATTATATCATAATTAATTGTAAATAACCCTAAGTAGATCTTCATTGATGGTGAAATTCGGATTTATAAGAAGCCCAAATTTTTTTTAAAAAAAAATGGTCCTATTTGTGCTTGATTGGCCACACATGAGGCCCTTTGAACATTATGGCCATTGGAATATTAAATTATGTGCCAAAATAATGATCTCTCTTCTCAAAGTAAGAGGTGGAATTGTATCCAAAAAAGGGACACTTTCCCCACTTATTGTCCCCCTCTAAGTGGTCGTTGCATACAACAACCATTTAAGATGCAAAAATATGTATTTTTACCTCTATTATTCTAGGCTATAGTAGAATTTAGAAGAGGAAGGAACAAGCAAATTGGAAAAACATGAGAAATTGAGGAAGGGAATATATTTTAAGGTAACTAGCAAAACCCTTAGGTAAATGGTTTAATTTAAATGTCTTGTTTGTAGAAATGTCGATGAAAAAAATGTTAAGTTTGGTGTGTCTTGTGCTTCATACATGGCTATTAAAAAAGGATGGTTTAAATTGTTTAATGGAAAGTGAAGCTTTGGGATATTATGTTGTAAGATGGATTAATTTCCCCTAAATTGAAAAGTAAATCATGGGGATATTATGCGACAAACTAGCTTCCTTTCCTCTAAATTTAAAATATGAAGAACTTGGGGAGTTAGTGTTGCATGCTAGTTTCCCTCCTCCTTATTTGAAAAACTATAACTAAGGTGAAGCTTGAGCCCTAGGGTTGCTAGCTAGCTTCACTTTCACTACTATAAAAAAATTACATCCTTTTTGAACTTAAATAGACCCATGTATTAAAGTATAATTTTTAGTTGCATGAACCTGATGATTAATATTTTATGATTTTTTTATCATCTCAACCATGTAAAATGTTGAATTATACTACCTTAGTTGTGTGTGGGAGTCACCTCTTGGTCTTGGAGGTACCTAGGGATTGGAACACCCTATGATGTCAATAGGCTAGGAGGTGAGCACCTTACATTACCATATTGATACTATAGATGTGATGGGAATGCTAGCCATGGATGCAAGTGCAAGAATTATCATCAATGTGA
>JARHVA010000431.1:4897500-4907500 GCA_037957365.1 Torreya grandis
AGATTTGATAACCCTGTTTCTTCCTCATCATCATCCTTTGTTAGATCTACTCCTTATCCTCATACTCAAAGGATTCATGATCCACAGATTGACTCATACTTCTATCTTGATTGTAAGAATATCCTTAGCAAGCCAAGCCATTTTGTTGTCAACATGGCTTAAAGAGATAAAGAAATCCAAAAACTCTTTGAAAGAAATAGACAATTACTGTCTTCAAGAAAGAATATCCATATGACAGGAACAACCAGTTTTGATGATGGACATGTATGGAAAAATCCATTAGGTGATGAATCCTATACTGAAAAAGGATTTCCTAAGGCCTTAGATTTCAATCAATATTCTCCAAATGGTAAAACTAGAGCCTAGATGTATTTTGTCAGATCAACTAATAAAAGTATTGAGTAGTCTTCTGAGACTAAGCTATTAAACTGGAATAATACAGCTACTAAGTGTTTAAACACTAGACTCTCCAGTATTCAGTCTAGCTTAGATAAAATAGCTTTTATGATGAAAAGTATAGAGTTATACTACAAAGGAGATATTTCTCAAGCCTTGAAAACTTTAACAGTTACTTAGACTTCTAATGGAAATCAAGTTATTCAAAAACTAGATCAAGAAGTCAGCAGTATAAGGCAACAACAAGCTGAAGCTAATCAAAAGCTCAATGAAATCATCTAGAATACACAAGATGTTATTCAAAGTTAGGTTGATGTCAAAGTTAAACTCTCTTCTGTAGAAGAAAAGATTAGTATAGCCACATCTGAAACTTCTGCTAGCCTTGATAGTCTTACTAGAGAAGTAATTACTCAGCAACATCATACTACTCTTCTACCTGATATTCTACAAAAAGTATCAATTAATACTAATTTTAGTACACCAAATAACTTGACAGTCTCATCCCCCTCTGATTTTCTCAGTTGGGTAAATGTAGCCAAAACCCAATGAGAAATCAGTAAGAATAGAGAACAAAAGAAGAAAGTATTGCTGATAAGATATATCATGTAGGAATGGCCAAAATAGAAGAAGCAGAAAATTTTAGCTATTTTGAAGAAGGAAAATCTTCTAATGCTAGGCCTCCCTTAGATTCCTAGATAAGAACATTAAATTTCCAACCATTCTTCTAGAAGTTTAATTGTGAAGCTCCAGCTAAAAGGAAAGAGATGGCTCATGCTATGCTTGCATGGGCAAATGTACAAATATTTGGCCTCAAAAAGGACCTTGTCAGTGTCTCACAGAAAATATCTAATGGTTTCATAGGTATTATTAAGGACTGGTGGGGTGGCTGTGGTCAACAGTTTCAGGATGAAATACTCCGACATGATCAACGAATAGTTGCTCTGTGTGAAGCAGTTTACTCTGAGTTTGTTGGTATCATAGACAATGAAAAGGAAGCCAACAAATCCAAGTTTCTTAGAGCCCAATTATGTGATATGACTAGATTAGAAGAATATATGTGTCATATGGAAAATCTACTATATGCTGCAAGAGAAATGTTTAATCCAGCATTCAAGATCAGGTATATAGAATATTTTCCACAATATTTTGCTGAAAAATATAAGTCTACTATGGGTTCTGAAATATCTACAATGTCTTTTGGGTGTATCAATCAAAACATTAGAGCCATAAATGAAAAATTATGTGCTAAAATAAAATCCTATAAAGAGACTATGCTATTTCACAAGAAGATAGGTGTTAAGTTCTGTAAACCCTTCTTTGATCAGTTTGGCTGTACAGATACTTATCAGTACAGAAAATATCAAGAGAAGAAAAAGAAAAAGAAAAAGAAGGATTCCAGTCATTGTAAATGTCCTTCAAAGTCCTATAAATATAAACCAAAGAGGTTTCAAAAGTTTCAAGGTAATACCTTTAAACAGAAGAAAATGTTTAGAAAAAGAAAGAATGGATTTCAAAAATCCCCTGTGAAGTGTTTTTTATGTCAAGGAAATCACTATGCCAACAAGTGTCCACAAAAAAAAGAGCACTCTAAAAAGGTGAATTTTCTTTAAAGCCATGATATTAATGAGGAAGAATATATTCTTCTTTCTGATATTGAACCTCAGTATGAATCTGATATTCCATGGGAAGAAGATGAAGATGAAGATAAAGATTTAGAAATAAATCAGATAAATATGAATTATGAAGATATTGAATCAGATTCTGAATCTTTTGATTATGATTCAAAAATTGGCTTTCAAATTAACATGTTGAGAACTCAATTTGCCGATAGTCTTACTTTGTCTCAATAAATATAGTATTTGAAAGATAAATATTTGAGTACTCCTGCTTATTTAGTTTTTGAGAAGAAATATCTGCAGCAACAGATTATTGAAATAGAAAATAGGGATACTTTATATTTGTCTCAGCAAAGGCATCAGAAAGATATGCTTATAAAACAATTATCTCTAAAAATCTCAGAACCAGAAGCCAATTCATCAAAAGCTCCTAATGTGCAAGCTGCTCATTCCCCTGACACTCATGAAATAAAGCAATGGTGAGTCAAACACATTGCTCTATTACAAGGCTTTCTAGACAAAGCTCAAGAAGAACTTCAGCAGTTAATGAAAGAAGAAGCTGAGGATGCTGCAAATGAACAACTTTTTGAAGCAGAGTTAGCCCAGCTTGCTGACAGTTATCCTACAGGTATGCCAATTGAAAGAGATAACAGCATTAATCAAGTTCACTCTACTAATAATCTAGTATGTGAACTCAATATTAAATGGCCAGGTTTTAAAGCTTATAATCTGGATGTTTTACTTGACACCGGTGCTGATATATCTTTAGCAAGAGATCATTTTATTCCTACTGATAAGTGGGAACCAGATTTTTATAAGTTAACCTTCAACACAAAACTAGTCATCTCTGAATTCTCTGCTCATATTCCTATTATCCTAGGAGATACTGTCTATCACTTCAAAGTTATACAACATGACATGCCAATGTTTGACATGATGCTTGGATTTGATAATCTATCTAAATTTTATCCTATTACTATTTAGCCTCATGAGATTATCTTAGCTCAAAACTATTCTTTGTACAAAAAAAGTAAATATGAATGTCAATTTCCTTTGAAGAGCAAAAGTAAACCAGTGAATGTTCAATGGATAAATCAAAATATTAATCTATGTCAGGCACAAATAGAGCCTATGCTTGCAAAGATTTTACAAGATTGCTGCTCAGAAAACCCTTCAACTTTTCAGCATAGAAAGGTTCATAATTGTTATATAAAACTAAAATTAGTTACTAACAAGAATGGAGTACAGGTTGAGCCACAGTTTAAATCTCATCATTCAGGAATGTCTCCATCTGTCAAAGAAGAATGTTTCAAAGAAATTCAGCAATTGAAAGAACAAGGATTGATTAGAGACTCTCATAGTCCATGGGCATGCAAAGCATTCTATGTCAATAAAAGAAGTGAATAGGTAAGAGGTAAAATGCACTTGGTCATTAATTATATTCCTCTTAACAAGCATGTTGTTCTTGTTCAGCATCTTATTCCTGGAAAAGATGAAATTCTACAAAGAATTACTGGCAACAAGATCTACAGCAAGTTTGATCTCAAGTCTGGATTTTGGCAAATCCAAGTTGCAGAAATTGATCGATATAAAATAGCTTTTATTACTCCTTTTGGTTAGTATGAGTGGAGTGTACTTCTATTTGGTCTCAAAACTGCACCTAGCATCTTTTAGGAAATGATGAATCAGATATTTGGCAGGTATGGCAAATTCATCATTGTTTATATTGATGATATCTTGGTTTTTAGTAAAACCCTGAAAGAACATTTAGAACAGCTCTATAAAATTGTATATGATAATGGTCTAGTTCTTTTTGCAAAGAAAATGATTAGTTTCAAAATATAAATTGAATTTTTGGGTGTGACTATAAAATCAGGAGAAGTCAGTATTCAAGAACATGTTCTTCAAAACATTCAAAATTTAACTGATAAAATCACTGACAAAAAGATTTTACAGAGATTCTTAGGTTGTGTCAATTATATTGTTGGACACTATTATAATGTTGCTTAGGATAGAGGACTATTGAATAAAATACTATCCAAACATCCTCCAAAATGGAATCAAGAGATGACAGGGGTAGTACAGAGAATCAAGGCAAAATGTATTAAGTTTCCTGCTCTTCAGCTTCCGGGTACTGGTCTGAAAATTATTGAAACAGATGCTTCAGAGTTGTTTTGGGGAGCTGTACTTAAAGAAAGATTGTCTCATGGAACTGAGAAACCTTGTAGGTTTGCCATTGTAATTTTAATAATGCTCAAATCAATTACCATTCTACTCACAAGGAAATTCTTGCAGTTATCAAAGCCATTCAGGCATTTATGTTTTTTGTTAAATCTAAAAAATTTCTTATAAGATCTGACTTAAAGAATTTTAAGAGTATCCTGAGTTCTACAGATAATCAGAAGAAAGGTTCAGTTAGCCAACTCATTAGATGGGATACATACTTAGCATATTTTGATTTTTCTATGGAGCATATTAAAGGAAAGAAAAATTGTCTTGCTGACTTCATGACTAGGGAATATCATACACTAGAACATCCTGTGATGATAGTAACTACTAAGATCAGAGATGAGTTTCATGAACACCTATGGAGATCTTGACCATCTGTTACTAATCAGCTTTAGAATGAAATAACATTCCTCAAGACACAATCATAAGAAGTAGTTGATACTATGAATGTAAATAATATGGCATGTACACATTATGCTGAGGTTGATGGAAGAAATTCTTGCCATACAATTCTTCTGTACATACCTGATGACAGACCTAAATTACTTGGAAAGAATAATTTGTTAATAAGACTACCCTATCACCAAGGAACAAAATTCCATTTTCAATGGTCTACCTTTTGGCCTTCCTTTAATCCAGGAAGTGAAAAATTTTGGGCATAAGGTGAGATCGCTGATTATATGTATTAGTTCCTTGACTATATTATGCCTACTCTTCCATCTCATAGTTCTGATGTACAAATCCATCCATTTTAGGTTAGAAATATTTTTATTGCTCTTAGAATTCCCTTTGATATATAGTTTTAGTTATTTTTAGTTCAGAATCACTAGCAAAATCTTCATGCATCTCTTCGACCACCTATGCCTATAGCTTCACTATGGTGAAGAATGACTATTACACATGAAGCATTATTTCCACCAACACCATATGGACAACTATTCAAGATTCCTTCATCATTATATTTGGATCATACAGATGATGATGATATGGATGAGGGTCCCAACTCTCCTTATTCTCCAGCTGGTAGCTATGAGTTTGCTGATGATGACTAATCACGGGGTCTGTCCGTGATCATGACTATTGGGCATGATATCCCTTTAATAAATAAAGTGGACCTATCCACTATCTAAAGGTGGTATCTTATCAGCCGTGTCGATAAGCTTTTAGTTTTATTTTATTTTTAGTCGGTGCATAGTGGGCCCATAACCACTTGTAATTCACATCTTTTTTCTCAACCATCGATTACACCGCTTTGTGATATCCGTTGATCTACCAATATGAATTCTATAAATATGGGAAGCATACGAGATATTAAGCATTTGAAGTTGAGTCAGTCTTCAAATCTTGAAGTCTAGGATATAAGTCTATATAATTTTAGGGTGAAGATTTCATTAAGTGTAAGAGTTCTAGCATTATATATATATATATATATATATATATATATATATATATATATATATATAAATCAGTAAGATTGCTTCAATATTTGTTTCAATCTTTATTATTTTCAGGTACTATTGTATGGTGTTTTAAGATAAAGTAAAATGATCCTTTAAAATGAAACGATACATGATCTTGTACTGAATAGCAAGAGGAAAAGATCCTTGCAACATATGAAGACCAGAAGTCTGAAGAAACAATTTAAATATCTTATTGAAATTGGCTTCTTGATGGATAACAACTAGGTAATTAGGATAACAAGTAGTAAAAATAGGACCATCATGCAGACCAGTCTAGATAGCAGATTGTAAACAAGCAGAGAAAAACATGTCTATTATCTAACAAACATGCTAACAAAATGACTTTTAATCGTTAGCAAAATAGAGGATGAACACCTATAGAAATAGCTCCTATATGTAGAAACTTATATTTATGCTGAGCATGTAACTCAATGATAGTTTTATCATCAAAGATCTACAAATAGTATTTATCTTGGTCATGGGTTTTTACTTGCAGGACATTCTCTAAGATTTTAATATTAGTCTTAGTAATTAAATGAAAGGGTGTAAGCTTATCATAAACATCGGTTGGTTTTAGACTAGGAAGAGTCCATCCTGGACTAGGATTAGATTCTTCTATATCAACTAGAGCATCACTAATAGAAGATAGAGAGAGTTTCTAAGGAGTGCAAACGTCAGAGGTACCTGGTGTAACTTTTGTTATTTGATATAGAGATTCCATTGTTCTATCTATTTTCAATACTTAATCGGATCCAAACACGCCTTCCACAGCTTCAAATGACCACACCACTTCCTTATCTTCAACAAAAAACTAAACGCGATACTAGATCGAATGAAATAGAAGATAACCAGATAACTAGACTTTGATCTTGATTAAACTACTTAATAATTATAATAACATGGCTATGATACCATTTTACTAGATCATTTTAATTTATCTTAAAACACCATATAATAATATTGAAAATAGCAAAGATTGAGACAAATATTGAAGCAATCTTACTGATATATATATATATATATATATATATATATATATATATATATATATATATATATTATGCTGGAACTCTTACACTTAAAGAAATCTTCACCCTGAAATTATATAGACTTATATCCTAGACTTCAAGATTTGAAGACTGACTCAACTTCAAATGCTTAATATCTCGTATGCTTCCCATATTTATAGAATTCATATTGGGAGATCAATGGATATCACAAAGCGGTGCAATCGATGGTTGAGAAAAAAGATGTGAATTACAAGTGGTTATGGGCCCACTACGCACCGACTAGAAATAAAATAAAACTAAAAGCTTATCGACATAGCCGATAAGATACTACCTTTAGATAGTGGATAGGTCCACTTTATTTATTAAAGGGATATCATGCCCAATAGTCATGATCATGGACAGACCCCGTGATTAGTCATCATCAACAAAATCGTAGCTACCATCTGGAGAATAAGGAGAGTTGGGACCCTCATCCATATCATCATCATCTTTATGATCCAAAGACAATGATGAAGGAATCTTTAATAGTTGTCCATGTGGTGTTGGTGGAAATAATGCTTCATGTGTAATAGTCATTCTTCGCCATAGTGAAGCTATAGGCATAGGTGGTTGAAGAGATGCATGAAGATTTTACTAGTGATTCTGAGCTAAAAATAACTCAAACTATACATCAAAGGGAATTCTAAGAGCAATAAAAATATTTATAACCTCAAATGGATGGATTTGTACATTAGAACTATGAGATGGAAGAGTAGGCATAATATAGTCAAGGAACTAATACATATAATTAGGGATCTCACCTGATGCCCAAAAATTTTCACTTCCTGGATTAAAGGAAGGCCAAAAGGTAGACCATTGAAAATGGAATTTTGTTCCTTGGCGATAGGGTAGTCTTGTTAAAAAATTATTCTTTCCAAGAAATTCAAGTTTATCACCAGGTGTGTACAAAAGAATTGTATGTCAAGAATTTCTTCCATCAACCTCAGCATAATGTGTAGTCCATGCCATATTATTTACATTCATAGTATCAACTGCTTCATATGATTGTGTCTTGAAGAATGTTATTTCATTTTGAAGCTGATTAGTAAGAGATGGTTGAGATCTCTATAGGTGTTCATGAAACTCATCTCTGATCTCAGTAGTTACTATCATCACAAGATGTTCTGGTGTATGATATTCCCTGGTCATGAAGTCAGCAAGACAAATTTTCTTTCCTTTAATATGCTCCATAGAAAAATCAAAATCTACTAAGTATGTAGCCCATCTGATGAGTTGGCTAACTGAACCTTTCTTCAGATTATCTGCAGAACTCAGGATACTCATAAAATTCTTTAAGTCAGATCTTACAAGAAATTTTTCAGATCTAACAAAAAACATAAATGCTTGAATGGCTTTGATAACTACTAGAATTTTCTTGTGAGTAGAATGGTCATTGATTTGAGCATTCTTAAAATTACCAGAGGCAAACCTACAAGGTTTCTCAGTTCCATTAGACAATCTTTCTTTAAGTACAGCTCCCCAAAACAACTCTAAAGCATCTATTTCAATAATTTTTAGACCAGTACCTGGAAGCTGAAGAGTAGGAAGCTTAATACATTTTGCCTTGATTTTTTGTACTAATTTTATCATCTTTTGATTCCATTCTGGAGGGTGTTTGGGTAATATTTTATTCAACAGTCCTCTATCCTGAGCAACATTACAATAGTGTCCAATAATATAATTGACACAACCTAAGAATCTCTGTAAAATCTTTTTGTCAGTGATTTTATTAGGAAAATTTTGAATGTTTTGAAGAACATGTTTTTGAATTCTGACTTCTCCTAATTTTATAGTCACACCCAGAAATTCAATTTCTATTTCGAAAGTGACCATTTTCTTTGTAGAAAGAACCAGACCATTATCATATACAATTTTATAGAACTATTCTAAATGTTCTATATGTTCTTTCAGGGTTTTACTAAAAACCAAGATATCATCAATATAAAGAATGATGAATTTGCCATACCTGCCAAATATCTGATTCATCATTTCCTAAAAGATGCTGGGTGTAGTTTTGAGACCAAATGGAAGCACATTCCACTCATACTGACCAAAATGAGTAACAAAAGCTATTTTATATCGGTCAATTTTTGCAACTTGGATTTGCCAAAATCCAGACTTGAGATCAAACTTGATGTAGATCTTGCTGCCAGTAATTCTTTGTAGAATTTCATCTTTTCCAAGAATAGGATGCTGAACAGGAACAACATGCTTGTTAAGAGGAATATAATTAATGACCAAGCACTTTTTACCTCTTACCTATTCAGTTATTTTATTGACATAGAATGCTTCGCATGCCCATGGACTATGAGAGTCTCTGATCAATCCTTGCTCTTTCAATTGCTGAATTTACTTGAAACATTCTTCTCTGAGAGATGGAGACATTCCTAAATGATGAGATTTAAACTGCGGCTCAACCTGTACTCCATTCTTGTTAGTAACTAGTTTTAGTTCTATATAGCAAGTATGAACCTTTCTATGCTGAAAAGCTGAAGGGTTTTCTAAGTAGCAATCTTGTAAAATCTTTGCAAGCATAGGTTCTATTTGTGCCTTACATAAATTAATCTTCTAATTTATCCATTGAGCATTCACTAGTTTACTTTTGCTCTTCAAAGGAATTTGACATTCATATTTACTCTTTTTGTACAAAGAATATTTTTGAGCTAAGATAATCTCATGAGGCTGAATAGTAATAGGATAAAATTCAGAGAGATTATCAGATCCAAGCATCATGTCAAACATTGGCATGTCATGCTATATAACTTTGAACTGATAGACAGTATCTCCTAGGATAATAGGAATATGAGCAGAGAATTCAGAGATGACTATTTTTGTGTTGAAGGTTAACTTATAAAAATCTGGTTCCCACTTATCAGTTGGAATAGAATGATATCTTGCTAAAGATATATCAACACAAGTGTCAAGTAAAACATCTAGATTATATGCTTTAAAACCTGGCCATTTAATACTGAGTTTGCATACTGTTTTATTAGTAGAGTGAACTTGATTATTGCTATTATCTCTTTCAATTGGCATACCTATAGGATAACTATCAGCAAGATGGGCTAACTCTGCTTCAAAAAGTTGTTCATTTGCATCATCCTCAACTTCTTCTTTCATTAACTACTGAAGTTCTTCTTGAGCTTTGGTTAGAAAGACTTGTAATAGAGCAATGTGTTTGATTCGCCATTGTTTTCTTTCATGAGTGTTAGGGGAATAAGTAGCTTGCACCGTAGGATCTTTTGATGAA
>JARHVA010000431.1:4917500-5000000 GCA_037957365.1 Torreya grandis
GACATGTTAGTGGAGAGTTCATCAGAGTGAATGATCCCATGAGGACCATCATTGATCTAAATCATATAGCCTAGACTATCATAAATCATAGTTACCTTAATAGGATAAGTAGAATGGAAGAGACATTTTTAACATCATCTATAAGTTTCATAGATTGCAATTGCCTACATTTGTCAGGTGGATAAATGGAGTCGAGGTAGAGTCTTGGATGTGTAATATCACAAAATTATTTAGTACCTATGGATATTCTAGGAATATCTGAGATAGATTTTCCACTCACATTTTGAGAGGTTCAGTGTTGACCTTGTCAAAAAAAGAGGAGGTTAAGAGTGGCCTTAATTTTTAGACCATTTTATGGGAGTAATTTTGATGTTGGTTTAAAAACTAGTATCTCTTTAGAAACTTTCAGTGATGGAGAATTAAGTTTCATGCCCTATAACAATATGGGGGAATAGAAGTAGAATATAAGTCTAGATTTATTCAAATCCTCCCCTATGTTGAGTTTTCTCATGATGAGGAGATGATAGTGACTTGATTTATGAGAAGGCTTAAATCTGATTTAGCTAGTGCAATTCACCTTCTTTACCCACATACCCTTTAGGCAGTATTCAAAAAGGCATTGATTGTAGAAGATAACATAGGTATAACATAGGAGGCCCATGAGTGCTATATATTCGACAACAATGAGATAATAGATCACAAGGAAATTGAACACCTCCACCATAGTAGGGCCATTAGAGACATTTTTAAGGTCAACAAGGTTAGTACCAAGGCCAAAAGGGCTAACATCAAAGGCATCGACAATGATATCCTTCTTGAGGACCATAAAGGGATATAAAGATCAAGGCAAGGAGAGGGAATAGTTCAAGGATAGGGACCTCCCAAATAGAGGCAAGGTCAAGCACCTACACTGACTTAGTAGTTTGGGCAACGATGCACATACAAGTCATAACCTACTTATGGCTCTTCTTTAGGATTGGAATCACATACAGGATGTTTTATATGTGGTAGAACTCACTTTGCTAAAAATTTACCTTAGAGGAGTACATCAGCCATAGGTAGAGAGTAGATGAGTCCAAGCAGATAGTGGGAAACATTGGATGAGCACACAAGTTATATAATATAGTAGATGATCGCCAGGTTGAGCATTATAGCACACTAGTAGAGGTGATAGGTAAGATTGATGGGACACTGATATCAATTTTATTTGATCCTAGTGCATCAAATTATATTATTTTACCCTTAGTTCTAAACATTTACAAACTAGTGACATGTAGGCAGCCAAATCCTTAAATGATAGATATGGCTATTAGGGAACAAGGTTGATTACTTATCTGATCCATTATTATGTATTAGACTTCAGGGTATTCCCCACTACCCTAGACTTATGTATATTACCATTTGGATCATATTATGTTTTGTTAGGCATAGATTGGATCGAGTCTCATAGATCTTGTATTGATTATTATGTAAAGACTATCCAATGTCATGATGACTTAAATACATAAATGGTTATTTATAACTTACAGAGACCTATTTCACTACACATGATTTATGATATGTAGATTAGGTAGAATTTGAGATAGGGGTGTCATTTTTATGCTATTCAGGTGAGTGATAAAACTGAAGATGAGAAGATACAACTATATTGGATTCTCACCCTTTATTATGATAATTCACATACATTTTTCTTGATGAGTTACTTGATATATTACATAAGCATGACATTAAATTAATAATTAATTTAGTACTTGGGGCAGATCTTGTCTCAAAGGATCCTTATAGAATGACAAATCTCGAGCTCAATGAGCTTAAGATTCAACTTCAAGAGCTTTTGGATAAGGATCATATTCTCTCTAGTGTGTCTCATTGGGGTACACTAATGATTTTTATTAAAAATGATGGGTTTTTTTATGACTTTGCATTGACTACAAGTAACTGAATAAAGTGACCATCAAGAATCAATATCCATTACCTAGGATTGATGAATTTTTTGACTAGGTCAAGGGGGATAGAGTGTTTTCAAAGATTGATCTTAAGTTAGGATATCATCGGCTGAGGATAACTAAGGTAAATATCCACAAGACCAACTTTAGAACATGGTATTGCTATGATTTCACAATGGTACCTTTTGGGCTAAACAATGCCACAATAGTCTTCATGATCTAGATGAACAATGTGTTTTGTCATTATTTATATCAATTTGTATTAATTTTTATGAATGACATTTTGATTTATTCCCATACCATGAAGGAGCATGAAGAACACCTACCAAAAGTTATTTAATGTCTTCAAGAGCATAAATTATATGGTAATATATCCAAATTTTATTTCTTCCAAACAAAGATCTAGTATTTGGTCGATGCCATTTTAGGTGAGGGAATCTGAATAGATCCCTCAAAGATCAGGGAAATTATAGAGTGGCTAACACTTTATTTAGGTACTGAGGTGCATAGTTTCATGGAATTGATAGGATATTACTAGATATTTGTTCAAAAATTATCACATATATCACATTCCATTACCTTTATTAAGAGGAAAGGGAAAAAGTTTATTTGGATAGAGGAATGCAAGAGGGCCTTTCTGACTCTTAAGGAGTGGTTCAGTACTATAATTTTGGTAGTTATTGATCCTACTCAGGGATTGGTCTATAAAGATGCCATAAAAGAGGGCACTAGAGTTATCATCATATATAATGGTAGGGTGATATCCTAAGAGTCATTGAAGCTTAAGTATTATGAACTCAAGTACCCCACCCATGACTTGGAGTTTGTACCGATTATTCACACTTTAGAAAATTGGAGACATTTTTTGATGGGGAAATAATTTATCTTGAGAACTAAACATCTAAGCCTCAAATAAATTTTATATCATCTAAATCTCAATGCCCATCAACATCGATCAATGTAACTAGTGTGCGAGTACCATTTTAACATTGAACACATCAAGGGAAAAGATAATGTAGTGGCACGTGCCCTTAGTCAGATAAATCATCAACTAGACATGATGAGATCCAAGATAATTTTAGGGATTACATTTTGGATCATCTCCCTTAGGATTTTTTTTATCAATATTTGAGACTTCAGTTAGACTCATAGAGTACCCTAGAGGGAAAATTTACAAGTTTTAGTCCTGATGAAGATGGTCTCTTACACCATAATGGGTGTATTTATGTGCCTAATCTTGGAGGTTTATGTCAGTTGATCCTTTTAGAGGCACATTAAGATCTTTATTATAATCACCTTGGGGTGATAAAAGTCCATGTTGAGCTCAGATAATTGTATTTTTGGCTTGGGTTACGTATAGATATTATAAATTTTATTTCTAGATGCCTTGAGTGTCAACACATTAAGTCTAAGCATCAACATCATTCAAGATTACTTTATCCACATGATATTCTTGAGTTGAAATGGGACACCATTTTCATGGATTTTATTATCATTCTCCCTATGTTTTCATACCACCATGATGCCATCATGGTAATAGTGGACAAGTTGACCAAGGTGGTACCCTTCTCGCCCACCAAGACTACTTATAATGCCACAATAGTGGCTATAGGTTTACTTGATGATATTGTTAGACTGCATGGTATAACTTGAAAGATCATTTCTAATCAAGATCATATCTATACTTCTATATTTTGGACTACCCTATAAGGAACTTTAGGCAATATGCTCAATTTTAGTACATCCTACCATCTAGAAACAAATAGATATATAAAGTGGGTTAATCAAGTTTTGGAAAATAGTTACAAAATTATGTTATGTATCAATAGTATTAATGGGAAGACTACCTTTATTTGGTAGAGTTTTCTTATAATAACAATTTACCATAATTCTTTTAAGATGGCACCATTTGAGGCCTTTTACACCAGGAAGTGACAAACTCTATTAAGTTGGGACCACATGGAGGACTAAGTGTCCATAAGATCTGTGATGTTGCAAGACATGGAGATATAATTAGTGTAGATCCATCAACACCTACATGAGGTGAAATAATGTCAAAAGAAATACACCAATGAAAATAGATAAAATCAACATTTTTTAATGGGTGATAAAAAATTTATACATGTGTGACCTCTTAAGAGTCTGATCTATTATGGAAAAGACTCTAAGCTTACACCATATTTTATGGGACCATTTGAATTTATAGAGAGGATTGGGCCTATATCATATTGGCTTTCATTACCACCTAGTTTTTCATGGGTGCATGATGTTTTCCATATTTCTATTATATACAAATATATACTAGATATATAACATGTTTTAAATTGCTCCACCTTACAGGTGGTAGAGGATGATCAAATTTCCCTTGTACCCATCAAGATTTTGGAGCATCAGAGGTTGGACCATTGGGGATGAGACCTAGACTAGGTTAGGGTCTAGTGGGATAGATTTGATGAGGATACTACTACTTGGGAGGATGTAACAACACTTCAGACCTAATACCCTCATCTTTTCACATGACTTCCAAGAAGATTTTTTTTTATGAGGAAGGATGTCATGCCCTCTCAAGATCTATTATGCATTCTCTTTGATGTACAATATTTTGCATATTTATGTTGTGCTTATGGATATGGATTTATTATTGACATGGTTTAGGCTATTATTTTGATATATTACGATGAGATGAAACTAGTTTAACATGATGAAATGTTAATTAGTCCTTCTTATTAATATGATGAGGTAATTATTGTATGTTATCATGCTAACTATGTATGCATCATATATAAATTTAGTGCCATGATATGGCCAATCTAGATCTAGATATTTGAGTCCATGAGTATGATAACACAAATATTATTGATAGTGGTTATGTGATCTTGAGAGAATTCTATGGATCCCATGTTATATGATTATAATAATTCTATATTTAGTTATGATTATGTAAACATATGATGGGTGATTTCATTTATAGATGATAGGGAGAAGGTGAATAATGGAAAAGGGAAGGGCAAGAGATGATAAATACCACCCCAAATAACTATTCTAATTATGTTAGGCCTTGAGAGTGTGTGTTTCTATGCATATGAATGTTTGTCATGTTATTTTAACCATTTACCCCTAGTGACCCTTTCTATTAATCAATTTTTGGACCCATTTTTATCCCTCTCCATCTCATTATAATAATTATATCATACCTTGATGTAAATAACCCTAAATAAATCTTCTCTTGATGGTGAAATTCGGATTTATAGGAAGCCCAAAATTTAAAAAATTTAAAAAATTATCCTCTTTGTGCTTGATTGGCCAAAAATGAGGCCCTTTGGACATTGTGACCATTGGAATATTAAATTGTGTGCCAAAATAATGATCTATCTTCTCCAAGAAAGAGGTGGAGCTATATCTAAGAAGGGGACACTTGTCCCACTTAGTTCTCCTATAAATGGTTGTTTCATACAATAACCCTCTCATCCCTTTAAGATGTAAAAATATATATTTTTTTCTTTATTATTTTTTGTTTTACAAAAATTTAGAGGAGGAAGGAAAAAGCATATTGGAGTAGCTTGGGAAATTAAGGAAGGGAATCTATTTTAAGGTAAGTAGAAAAACCCATAGGTAACTGGGGAAATTTGAATGTCTTATGTGTAAAAATATGAATGAGAAAAATGTTAAATTTGGTGTCTGTTGTGATTCATACATGGATATTAAGAAATGATGGTTTAAATTATTTAATGGAAAGGGAAGCTTGGGGATATTATGTTACACAATGGCTTCCTTTCCCCTAAACTTAAAATAGGATGAAATTGGGGCCTTAGTATTATGTCTTGGTTCCCCTCCTCCACACTTGAAAAAACATAACTAAGGTGAAGCTTGGGGCCTAATGCTACTAGCTAGCTTCCTTTTCACTATTTTCAAAAAATTTCATCCTTTTCTAACTTAAATAGACACTTATATGTAAGTATGATTGTTAGTTGTGTGAACCTGGTGATTAATATTGTATGATATTTTATTTTTGGAACCATGTAAAATTTTGAATTGTATTACCTTAGTTGTGTGTAGGAAACACCTCTTGGGCTTGGGAGTGACTAGAGCATGGAATCCCATATGATGTCAATAGGCTAGGAGGTCAGTACCTTCCCTTGCCATATTCCTACTATGGATGTGTTGGGAATGCTTTATATGGATGCAAGTGGAATAATTATCATTGCTATGAAAGTGTTTTATTCTACAAGGAATTATAAAGTATAAAATTATAAATTTGGTGAAGTAAAATTATAGCTTGTGAAATTGTTGTTGTAGTAGTTGATTTATTGTGGTTAAATAAATTGTAGCTTGTGGAAGCATATAGGTGTTATTTATTATTTTTTCTATTTTACACATAATAAGTTATGGGGATATTATGTTATTTTTTTACTATTGTGCAAATAATACATTATGGAGATATTATTTGAAATAAACTACAATATAATGTTATTACTATTTTTATTTAAATATAATGGATATTCTTATTTTGTGGTGAATATTATAAATCAGTGTTGTTATTGTGTTACTTTTTTTTTATTTAAGTATAATAGAAATGCTTTTTATGGTGTATTTGGAAACAAATTTTCAATCTTGAGAACTGTAATCTATTGCACCAAAAAGAAACTACATTTAAATGAAAAAATATTTATTATTAAAACTGAAAAGAATATCTAATCATTGTTATAGAAAATATTTAAATTATTTAAGTTATTAATACTACACTATTGTACAGTTGAAGTATCTACTCTAAAATAGATAAATTAAAAAATAAAATGAAAAATGAAACAACCCTATAACTTCTTTAGTTATAACATATAGCTTATAGATCAATAAAATAAAATAAAATCATGGCTTCCCTCTATCTGTTGTAGAATGTACTTGCATCTATATTCTCTTGCATCTATGTTTTCCCTTTCTGAACCTGTAGGGAAGTAGGGAAATAAATAAAGAGATAGTTTGATATAAACTTCAAGCTATAAAATTGAAAAATATTGAATAAATAATAGATGCTTATGTAAAGAACACCCTATACAAAATAGAGGGGTATTGGAAATAAATAAGTATAACCCTTGCACAATATTTAAAAATAAATAAGCAAATGAAAAAAAAAAAGTGTATTGTAAGAGAATAAACCTCACTGATAAAATAAAACCCTTATAATACTTAAAATTACTTGCCAAAAATAAAAAATGATGTAATATTTATTTTTCATAATATTAATAAATAAAATAAAACAATGCAATATTTATATATGTATAATAGATAAAAATAAAAATAAATAAAAATAAAACAATATATAACTAAATAAATAAATAAGGAGGAAGGATGGGGACGGTGTGACAGCCACCACCCTTCCCATTATGGGAGAGGGATGGTTGCATCATTGCCCTTCCTTTTTTTATAATATATTTTAAGAAATATTTATATATTTTTTGGCTACAACCTCCATTAAAAAAGGAAGGGAGGTGATGCAGTTGTCCCTCTCATGTTGTTGCCATCCCTCATTATTTATTTATTTATATATTGTTTTTTCTCTATTATGATTAAATAAAAGTCATATATATATATATATATATATATATATATATATATATATATATATATATATATATATATATATATATATAGTCTATTATAGAATATTTGGAAAGAGACTGTCTTATCTTACATTAATGTATAATGAAATTAAATTTATAATTATCTTCCTTACTCCAAACTATCAACTACCTTGAAATAAATATCAGCTTGCACATTAGATGAGCTGACAAAATTTTGTTTGAATACTTACAAAAATATCTTAGTTATCCAAGAACCAATTTCAAATTAAATTCTTTATAAAAAAAAATTAGAGATATAATTATATAAATACATTCATGAAAAACTTATAATATGGTTCAAAAATTTATTAAATTCTCATTTATATATGTATACTAAGGCAACTCCACACATCAAAACAAATAAGTTATAGAGTTTATGATACTATTAATGATAATTTAGAGTAGGATTTAGGGTTTAGGCTCTAAGTCTAGAGTTTATAACTTGTGATGAAGAGATTAAAATTTAATTCTCAAATTACATCTTTAGATTCAAATGAGAATTAAAACCCCAATAAATCCAAATAGTATTTATATCTCAAATTTGTCCCATAATTAAACAATTGTGATGAAAGAAGTATTGGCATTGATAATGTTTGAAAAGCTACATGTTTTAGAGAAGATGACGATCTTTTTGAAAAAATCCTAAATATGTAAATATATAGAAATTTACACTAGCTTATTATTTTTATCATGATAAAAATGAGGCTTTTGACTGGCCCCATAGCTAGGAACAAAGAAAGATAAGCATTTTAGCTAAGCATGAAATAAATATGAAATATAGATACATATATGGAATCTAGACAAAACAAGGGACATGATAGAAAATAGTTTGTAAACCATACCTTAAACATAAACCATCCCTTAAACATAACAATCTATTAACAAATTAATACTAAAGAACAAGAAATATTTTACACTATGTCTTACCTTTATTGCTGAATTTTTAGAAGTTATTCATTGGCCCAGAGACCTTATAATGGCCTCCATTTTTTACATTGGAACTAAAATCTAATCCACCTTGTCACCAATAGTTGATTCAAGAGAGGGATCAAAAATTTGATCACACTAACAACTTGAAAAATTACACCTAAACCAAAATAAATTTTAGCTTTCAATATTAAAGTGTTTGGTTATGTTTTGGTTTCTTCTACAAAGTGATTTGAATTCATCATGGATTATAAATCTACATTTTCAATCATGTGATCTTCACTTGAGTAATCATTATCATCTGAGATTGAATAAGAAACATTGATATCATTTTTATCTCTAATTATAGTAAGATGACTAGAAAGAAAATCCTTCCACCAAGAGGGAACCCTCTTTCTTTTAAATCTCTTATACTCGAAGGTAAAATGACTAGTGTCAAATCAATTTCAACCACAAAAAATCAAATGCTCATAATCAAGAGGTTGAGTCCATGAATGGTCTCAATATTTAAATCTAGATTTACAACTAGATCCTTAGATATATCAATGTTGACAATGATGCATGAAAGTATTTTGAGAAAATAAAATTGATTCTAAATTGTTGTTAAAGAATTACCTAGGAAATTTCTAGATACATCATTTGTATAAAAATTATTTTTTATATTGATTTTGACTCACCACATATTTGAACTTATCAGTGTACATGTCTTCTATAGTTTTATTTAATCCTCACGTATAACTTATCAACAAAAAATTGTAATTATATCCATTTAAAATTTCATACATTTATAAATGATTCAATTATAATATATTTTAAAATTTTATGTTAAACATAATTAATCAAAATTAAATAACAAAAATGATGATGGTATATTAATTTTTTTATTATTAAAAAATATTTAATTAAAATATTAAATTCATGATAATAAAATGCAAATCTCAAAATAAATATTTTAATACTTATTTCAATTATATGTTTGATGTTAATATACTTTAACTATACCTATACACTTTATACACTCCTAGCATTATGATTATTACCAATTTACATGGAGAATCAATTGTAAAAGAAATAAATAATCATAAAAATGTTACTTATATATTTTTGATGATGTTATAAATTTGACACATTTTATAGGGAATGTTTAATATTAATATCTCTAATAATATAATGTTTCTTATCAGCACATGTTTACATATTATTGGCTCTACGTTTAGTTAGACATGTTCCAATGGACAATGGAAAACAAATCATTTAAAAGAAAGTTTCTATGCCACATCATTGTTAAATACTCACCAAATAATTCTTAGTGTAATTTATTGCTTACCCAATTCAATCCTCCGATTGGGGTGATATAATGAAAATGACAAGGTTAAACCTCTTATTCAACAAGAAAACATGTTATTGTTGTTGTTGTTGTTATTGTTACATGTGATTATTATAGATTTTTATGTAGAGAATGTTTTAGTATAAGATAATGAAGTAAAATAATTATAGATTTAACATCAATATTATTATATTAATCATATTTAATATGACTAAATAATAAATTATTTAATTATATTATTATTAGCTCTAACAAAATATATATAAAGGATTCCATTGTTGATATAATTTGTCTAATCAAGATTGGATTATAAGCATTTAGTTGATATTCATTTTTTTCATTCTGAAAAAGGAATCTAATCTTTAATGTGTATGAAAGTTGTTTAATTATTAAATTATGAAGCAAATTTTTATAAAAAATTCCAATAATAATATACATAGATTTTTGAAAATCTATAATAAACAATTTCATTAGATTTATTTATTTACTTTACATTAACATATAAATGAAAAACTTTAAGTAGTAAGGTTTTTTTTAATATTAAGTTGTTATTATATTCTATTTTTATTTTTTTAATTAAGACATTTTAAGTTAATTTTTATTACTTTATTCATTTAATATATATTTTTATTAGAGTTTAAATTAAATTTTAAAAATTTATATTAAAAATTTATTTTAAATTTTTTTTATTGGAGTAGATATTTATGTTAAAAATTGATCTATTAACTCTAATCAAGATTATTGAAACATATTGTGTAACTATTATATTCTATTTACACTCCATACTATTTTATAAAAACATCCACATTGTAATAAAATAATAAAACATAAAGAGATACACAAATATAAACCATACATATCATATATAAATTATCAGTTTAACACATTGATCTTCAATTATAAATGAAATGGAAATCCCAACTATTTAAACAATATAAATATATGACCTTAGGTTGATTTTGTCTCCTAATAAAATAAGACTCCTAGATTGTGAAACCTCATATATATGAAGAGTGTCCTTAAATAATTATTACTACACTAAACAATTAGTTATATAGGAGCAAGATAAAACAAGTTTAAAATATAATGTAAATTATAATTAATAAGTTATTAAGTTAAAAAATAGGATATATAGTTTAATTAAGGTTATTGGATATTTTTTTATTATAGAGGTTAAAAGGTCACAGGGTTTGAAGGTTTTAGAAACTTTTCATAATGGAGAGAATAATAATACATGCACACTTCATTGAAATACTTCTACTAGCAATAATCGAGTAGACAAAACCCCACTTGTCTTGGGATCTAAATAGAACACAACATTATAGTGAAAGCTACCATCCAAACTGGTAGCCTTCAATGAGAAATAAACAAAAGACAGGATTCCCCTATAGAAACAAAGGATCATCCATGAATCTTCCACCAATGGAGAGTCCAAAGAAATTTCTAATGGTAGAGGGCCTTCTGCCATGTCAACCCTTAGTTCTCATGCTTTTGCTTCAAGTCCCCTCAGAGCGGAAGGACATGTTGGAAGAATTATTGACCATAACTTGTCTACCTTTTTGGTTTTTATGTAGTTCAGTCCATTTTCCCTTATAATTAAATGATTCAAGAAGAATAGGATTGGGTATTTTAATGGATTCAATGGGTAGAGACATGTCTTTCGCAAGTGCAACATCCATAGTTTTTTCCTTTGAAACATGAATTTAATTCTCTGGGTCCTCTGCCCTAGGGATAGCTTAATCAACAATGACTAAACTCAGTTTTGGCTCTTCCCTCTCAAATTCTTTATCATCTAGATCCCCTTGAGAATTACTCTCCTCGAGATCACTACTAACAAAATTGTGTTCTAGAAGGGCATCCTTCCACCAAGAGACTCCCTTTTTTCCTTTAGAAGAGTTTCATGCTGAGACGTGATGCCCTATTTTGAAGTAGTTTCATCAACATCAAGACAAACCCTCGTAGTTGATAGGTTATTTGAAACTGTGATCTTGAACCCTCAATTCATTACACTCAAGAAGATCTACAATAGTCTTCAGGTAGCCCAACATACGAGCAAAAGTGGGATGGTGATACCCCTCTGAGGTTGAATCCACAGAGATACAATCACCCAAAGAGTTGCCAATGACTTTGAAGCAATTTTTTTGGTCCAAAACTGTAAAGGTAAATAAGGAAGCCTTAGCCAGCAAAGTTCAAGCTATAGAATATTTACTATGGTTATTTTTTATGGTTTTTTTATATTTGCAATTATATAAGTTCTCCTTATGATGAATAACACATTTGTGAAAGGACGGGTATAAATTTATAGACTAAAAAATGCCTAATATTATAAACCTTAAAAGAACTCTCCTTTTCTATATCATCACCACAATATCTAAATTGTACATAAAGAAAGAGAGAGCACACCCAAAAAAGAAAACAAAAAGAAAAAAAAAATGTTTGAAGATATTCCATCTAAATTAAGATGAGCGAGGTGGTGGAAATGGGAGAGGGTGAAAGAAGTGACGTACTACATGTGAATCAATTATCTGCATGATTGGATGCACTATATGCTAAATATAGAAAACTCGTTAAATTGGAGAAAATGAAACTTTCCTCCCAATTAAAAATATATTAATTTTATTGTAAGAATACAGTAAATGGAAAATTAAAAGGGTATTAATTATTATTTTATGGCTCGAAATACAGGTACATTCCCATTCTGACAAGAAAAAATAAAAATTAAATATACAGTTCATAGATTTTTAACTGTGCTTCAAATTTTAGGAATGATTATTCGCTTTTGATCATCAAAGAACAGTGGTATTAATATAAAATAAAATATCTTTGTTTATTAAATAATATAAGTTTAAACCAATAAGATGCATATTGTTATTATTTTTTCATTTGTGGGAGGAAACCATGATTCGCATTAAACTACTAATGTTTTTCAGGTACAAATTTACACTTGAAATGATTTGGTGTGATGGGAATATTTTTATAAAGCATATTATATAGCATAAGATCATGATTTCCCGACTTTAGAGAAATTAATACCAAAAATGTTATAACCGAATATCATGCTTTCCCAGTTTCGGATAAAACAAGTGCCGTGATGCGGCTGTAATACCTGCCATAGATATCCCAGCCAATGGCACTTCTGTCACCGAATCTGTCATCAGCACCTCTGCTAGTACTGCTGCCACTACCAATTCCTCTTCCATGTCCTTAGATGGATTTTATAGCATAAATAGTTTACTGTTGAGTAATGTGAACTGTTATTGTTTTCCACAATTCCAGCTTAATATAATGAGATAACTGTCATCGGCACCCCCTCTCCAGAAAAATGCCTCATGCTACAACATTCACTGCAATAGCTGCTTCAAACGTTGCAAGTGGCCCTAGGAATGCGCTACAGGTAGCATAACTGTCAGAACTGGTTGTTTTTGTGGGGTATATATGTGTAAACTGGTGCTTCATTTTTTTAAAGCTATAAGGCAATCCAGATAAATAAATAAGTTATAATTAATTTTATGAAAAACTTAATTTCACAAGTATCTAGGGCACAAATAACAGATTTTAACAGATATGGAGAGCCTTTAAGTGATTCTACCTAACTGTCAACAAGTAACAAGTAATATGATTATGAGGAAATGACAGGCAGAAAAAAACATATTCAGCAGTTGCATTTACAAATCTTAAACCCTAAAATTCTAGATCTTAAACTTCATAATTTCAATATATTTGGGATCCAGAGGCAGAAATATGTAGTATATATCACTAGACAGATGACCCACATGTAATGCCCTTCTCCATCCAAAATCAACATCAGTCAGCCCTAATCTGGACCACCGCGAAATCACTAGGCTCCCGGTAAAATCAAGGTCAGCGTTTTGAATCCCCTAGCGTATCCACAATCGACCGAATGTATTCGTCCTTGAGTATTTCCTTGGCTCTATGCACCACCTTCACTGCATACCATAGGGGCCTCTCTGTCAGTTTCTTCACAGTAGTTTGAGCGCAGGCTAACACAAACCCATTTTTGTCGAAGCCCTTGGGTAGCCCGGGTTCGAGTCTAGTAGACGGAAAACAGTAGCGTGATCATCTATTTAGCTGGAAAACCCATGGCTCTGATCCACGACCTCCATACGTGCATGGAAAGGACTTCGAACGAGGTGCGTTTGGAATGAGAATGTATCGTTATGAGGGTCTTCATCTCTAAGAGGTCGGAGCGGTCGAAGCAGACAGAGCTGGCGAGGAGATGTTCTGATCTGATCCTGGTGTTGAGATTACAAAGGTCCGGCACCTCCGTGAACTCTGGGTGTGAATATTCTACTCTTGGAGGGTTTCTGCTTTGGAGGAGATGCCTGTTCAAGCTTGGAGCTATGGAAGGACATTTCGCCCCTCTCGATATTTGAGATCATACCTCCAGGAACTGTGCACTTCCGAGACCATCACACAGGCAATGACTGAAGCCTGCGTAGATTATGAGTGCACCGCATCTCAAACGTGTTACCTGTCCACACAAAGAATGAGTGTATTTTAATGTAGAATCAAAAATAAAATGCAAGTGAGGTCTACAATTTCTATGGAATTATTGCAAGTAAATTCAGGACGTTTTGTCATGTGATTTGTAAAACTCTTTAAATTTTCAAGATTTTAATTAAATTGTCATTAGTTTTTTTAAAATTTAATGAATAACCAAATATTAAATTGAAAATCAAATCAGTTAGGGGAAAAAATATTTAAAATAGTTGAAAACATTAAATCCGCCATTCATCAAAATAATGTACAGATAAGGTAACAGGATTTTCCACTTTTGGATTCATCACAGATAAAGTAAGAGGATTTTCCAGGTTTAGATTCATCAATAGGCTTGGAGCGACCATGGTTCATATAAGCAAAAGAAGTTATAGATACCTTTGAAAAGTCCTGCGGAGCTACCCCAGGAAGATAAAAACATTTTGCATTCGAAGAAACTAAAGCGAATACGATGACACAACAGATTGGCTTGCAAAGAGATCATGGACACCATGGATCTCAGACAAGATCGAATCGAGTTTCTGTTGCACATGATGAAGTGAGGATATTTATGTGTAACGATTCTCTGCCCAAGCTGTGAATCCCAGTGCTGGTTGCTGTGTAAGCCTGCATTTCCCCCCCCGACTTCCTCCTACACATATTATTTCACAAAATACTTTCTCCTAATTCATTTCTAGGCGGCACAAGTTTGTGAAGAAATAATTCAAGATTTGGTTGTCATGCTGCTGCCTAGGGCACAGCTGGCCTTTCCTCAAAGTCCCTCCCATACAGTAAAATACAGAACTGTGACTTACGGGGAGGATTATTTTTTTATAAATAATTGTTTCGTATTAGATGTGACTTATATGTTTAATCCTCAGTTAGTAGTCAGTGTAAAAATTAATATAAAACTAAAAGCCATCCCTGAAACATTGGAAAATTGCCAATATACAAATGACGGAGTTGATTGAGGTAAATCCAGGAAGTAAATACGATAGTACCTAAAGGGCAGGTACTAATAATACACAAACATGTTATAACTATACATATTGTCGTCTACTAGAATCTTATCATAAGTCTTTAAAGTCTTTGTTAGGAAGATCTAGCGTTTAAATCATCTAACATTTGCTTCAGTTCCTGTCGTCGATGATTTTCTTTTTTTTTTTCCATATACCTCAAGAATAATTCCTTGTTCTGATTTTCTAAATTCATTCCATACTGCAAACAAAACAAGATCTTTGATCACACTATATTTGTAGTCACGCTGTTTTGACATCCATGAATTTATTGTTTGTCTATGGTGAATGTTAATGTAAAATTGTACGAGTGTAATTATAGTAACCTATGATTAAAAATCTTTTTTAAGATCTGAAAAGAGTATTTTAATAATTATGAAAGTTGTTGAACCTTATCAAATTATAGGATTCAATTAATTAGTTTACTCAAAATATTCCAACAATCTTAATAAAACCATAATGAAATTATTACAATCTATTAATAATTTTCCACATAAATCTTTGTTTAATAATTAATATTAAACTTTTATCAAATATTATTAATCCAATTTAATAAAGAGAACTTATTAAAGAGACAATTCCTTGAATTAATAAAAAGTCGATATTATATAAATGATCTATTTATGTGAATGATATTCTTTATTTTTATCTTTTTATTTCATCTAAAGAATCTTTTAAAAAAAAAAAAAAAGAACACAAAAAGGCAAATGAATAATGAAAATATAAATTAAAAAAAATAAACATTAATTTAAAAATAAAAGAAAAACTATAATAATAAAATGGATGTTATCAATAATATGAAAATAATTTTTGAAATTATTTTTCCCGCTCCTTTTCCTGCTCATGGTAGAAGGTCCTCTGTGTTTGATGATTCTGGACAGAGGGTGATTGTTGCGCTGAAGATTGACACTGCTTCCGTTCACACTCATGGCAGAAGATCTCTTGTGTTTGATGATTCTATATAGAAGACCATCATTATGTGGAAGATTGATGTTGCTTCCCTTTCCACTCATGGCAGAAGCTCCCCTGTGTCTGGGGATTCTAGGCATAAGGCCATTGCTTCATGAAAGATTGACTCCATGTGGATGTGAAAGTATGAAGCGATGAATAAAATGGATGTTGTGTAGAAGACGGACCTTGTGTAGAAGAATATTGCACAAGGCACAGGGCACGTAATTGACTCAACTCAAATCTATGAGTAAATCTGAAGTAGAAGGAAGTTTATACCAAATCTAGTGATGTAAATGGTTCCCTTGGCCAGTTTGGCCATAAAAGAACTAAATTTCATGAAATGCTTTCTCCTACTCCCATCCTAGACAATGGTTTAACCCTTTTTGTCAATAGAGTCTTGGACATCATAAAACTAAAAGCTACGGTGGACCCTAGAAAGCATATATCCTTTGTTGAGGTAGTGTCTCATAAGACAACTCCAAAATCAAATCTCAATGCTCTCAAACTTGCATCTTCTGACCCTATTGTGATCTTTGATGAGGATTCTAGATAAGTAATTAGATCAGAAGAATTCTTCTTAGCCAAAGTTCTTATCTATAGATTTGTTCATTAATAATAAAAACTTCAAGAGCTGCATGTTTGGATATTGAAGCATTGACAACCCCTCCTAATGGGTACTCTTGATATTTACCCTTGTGTAAAAAGTTTATTTATTATTGTCTTTCACTTATTAAAGATAAAGAAGAGATTCAAAACAAGTTATGGTGCTTGAATCACCACCCTTGGTCATCAAACCATGGTCCCCTGCCTTCAATCCCCTCACATAACCACTTAATGTAAAACCCATTTGGGTTCACCTGACTTGTCTTCCTCTTCAGTTTTGGACTAAATCGAGTCTAAAGGATATTAGTAAATCACTAGATGATTACTTGCAAGTACACCTAGATATTGATCATTTTTATCACACTACTTGCTAGAATTCTAGATAATATTGATACTTCCAAGAATTTACCTAAAAATATCACCTTGCATGTTGGGGATCACTCTTGGTCCCAACCCCTGGATTATGATAGTTTACTAATTCATTGTCATAGCTATTTTAATACATGCCATTTGACAAAAAGTTGTAGTTCTCTCTCCAAAAAAGAAGGAATCCACTTGGAAGAAAGATTTCACCCTTGACCATCTATAGGTGGATGTTGAAGAAGATTCGGATGGGTCTGATAGTGAACATGTATCACCTTTGAAATATATTGAATCCTTTATTCTAAATGAGGAACTTAAAAGTCCCCCTTAACCTAAACATGTTTTTTTGAAAGATCTAATCTCTGTAAAGAAATCCACGATCATAGTTGTTCCCTTCACTTTAGTCTCCTCCTTTGAGAAAAACCAAGGAATGGAATTATCTAAATTAGAACCATCTAAGAACCCAATAATGGAAGATAAATCTGAGCCCTCTGTTGTTTCAAAAGATAAGGAAGGCTGGACTAAGGTTCAAGAAAAGAAAAAAGGTATAAAAGCAGTGTTATAGCCCTCTTATATGACCTTCTACTCAGGGTTAATCTGGGCTAAAACTCTTTGCTCATAGAATCTAGAAGATAGTTGATGAAGGTATAAAGAAAATAAAAGTTAACTAAAAAATCTATAGAATGTGGTTGGTTAGAACCACTTTCTGGTTTAACTTGTTTGTTGTTTTTGGCATGTTGATCTTGTTTTTTTTATGCTTGCCCCATTTCTATTGGTAGAGGCATCTCATTTGTGTCTAAATAATTCATCTTTCTCTCATTTGTATTAAGTTATAGGATCTTCAAAACTCGTAACCTACCTTATCAAATAAAAAAACAATATGAAAATAATACAAGAATTAGAAATGGATACTACAAAAGAAATAAATTAATCAACAAAACTAAATAATAAGTTAATAAATATAAATTAAAAGAAATTAGTATGATGAACTAAATTATAATAAATAGATATAAGTTTTATTAAGAATCTATAAATTTAGAAATTAATTTACAATAATTCTATGATAATAAAATTATAAATAATTAAAACTCAACAATTTTTTATATAATCTATAGAATATTTTTTAATATTTAGTAAAGTATAAATATGATCCATTCATATAATTATAACTATGTTTTTTTATGTAATTAAAAAAAGATTAAAAATTTTAGCCAAATTTAAATAATCAATTTATAAATCTAATAATCAACTTAGATATATTTTGTTTTTTAATGTAATTACAAAAAGATTAAAAATTTTAGCCAAATTTAAATAATCAATTTATAAATCTAATAATCAACTTAGATATATTTTGTTTTTTTATGTAATTACAAAAAGATTAAAAATTTTAGCCAAATTTAAATAATCAATTTATAAATCTAATAATCAACTTAGATATATTTTATCATACCAAAAAATACACTTGACCATTATTATAAAAATAATGTGGTATGAAACTTGAAGTTAAAAGCTATTACACCTATATGAGTTCCTCTCTTTATATAAAAACTAGTTGTATGTTAAGTTATAATTAAATTTTTAGTTAACTAAAATGATGTTAAGTTACTTTATTAAAATTTATCCATTTTATATTTAAACCTCTAATAATAATTTCCTATTAAAGGAACTTATTAAGACTCAAGGCTTACAATATTTAATTTAAAAAAACTCTAAGGGATGGGGACCTAATTTCTAAATAACACTTGAAATAGTAATTAAGACTAGTTGTTAGTTGTAAGGTGAAATAATCAATCACAAATAACTAAATATAAATTATTAATAATTTTTTCCATTTAAATTTTATCATACTTTATTTTTCAATAATGATTAAAAAATAATAATCAGAGTTTGAACTGAAATTTCCTATTTCTCTTGATAATATTTTTGGGGGATCATTCCAAAGCTACATAGAGGTGGAGTCAATGCATCGCTTAGATCCAATAGAGAAAGACATGGCTTTTAAATTATGGGTACCATTTTATTGGAATAGGTAATTAGACTACTCCCATGTTTGTTATTTATGGTGTCTACAAGGGAGGTAGTTTCCATCTAGCAGGAATTAAATATTTTGTAAAAAGTGGAAGCTATGGTGAGGAACAATGATTAGAAAGTAGAGCTAAAAGGTACAAAAAAATAATGGAAAAAAGCATAAGCTAGAGGAGACTCATAGGAGTGCCCTGCCTTAGCCCAGAATAGGGTAGGGTGCTTTTCAAGAGCATGGTAAGAGTCAGTCAGTTTTGGAGGTTGTGGCCATCAAAGGAGTTCCTAGATCTAAGCTAAAGTCTCTAAACCAAGTCAAGTCATACCCAACTATGATTTGTTATGAAAAGGAGACTTAAGAAGTGATCAAAAGTGATGAATGGTTAATATCCAAGGGAATTATTTTTATATTTGTTAATCTTTATCCTAAAATCATTATTTTACATGTCTCGATCTCTTAAGAATGAAAAACTTTCCTAAAACGTAAGATAATTTTTTTCATTATGGTGTTTGAGAACACAGAGGATAAGGCTATGATTAAAACTAGGTTACAGAACTTGGATCATCATCTCCTTCTAATAAAACCATGGTTCCTAAACTTCAATCCACTCATTGAACTTTAAAACATAAGAACTATTTGAGTTTGTCTTCCTCATATCTTATAGTAGTTTTGGTCAAACCCTTGGTACAAGGTAATATAAAAATCTATAAGTGAGTTACAAAAAACTAACCATATAAAAAATATGTTATCCCATATAGTACCTACATTATAATTTGAGTTAACATTGACACTTCTAAGGATATACCTACAAAAATCGATATGAAAGTAGAAGATTGCACATGGACTCAACTCCTAAACTATGATGGCACGGATTTTTGTTTTCAATTTTTTTTTAGATAAGCCATTTAGACAGAGATTGTAGAAAATATAAAAGATGAAAGGAATCCACTTGGTGGAAGGATGCCCTTACCATCCATATTTCTATATAAAGTTCTTAAATCTAAGGCCATGTTTCAAACTCAATTTTGGATGCACTTGAATCCTTAAGTGACGACCTTGTAGCTGATCCAAAGAAAATAAAGGAAGAAATAGAAGTAGCCTCAAGCTACCCATTTAGAGGTAAAAGTGATTCTATTTTAAGTGAATGTTATTAGGGAATTAGTTATATTGAAATTGCTATTCCTATTTCTCATGTTTCATATCTTGATGAAAATAAGGATTGTACTTTAGTGTGGAGGAAGAGAAAAAGGAGACTAAAAAAATTCCATGATTTAAAGGATTTCCTCTAGTCAAATGTCAACAAAATAGAAACAATGTAATGCAAAAGTTTTGTTTAATTATGATGGGTAGTTTTCTGAAATAAAAAGGATTTTAAGTTGACTGTTTGCTATTTTTTATCTATTTTTTCCATCCAATTTTATGTGATGTTTGGTGTTTGGGCAGTTTATTTTTTGTTAAATAGATGTTATGTTCTTCGGTTTGCTAGTAGAAGATTTTTTATGAGATTAAATTATTAATATTTTTATCTTTATACAAAGCTTTAAGACCTTTCAAAACCTACAAAATCTAATTTTTACCTCATCTCAAAATAATAATTCAACACATCAAAATTGCAATTGAAATGTAATTTAATGATTATTTCTCCTAAACTGATATGAATTTTATACTTAAAAAAGGCACTCTTTGTAGATAAAGAGGCCATCATTGATTAATTATCACCAACATTAAATATACTATATGATATATGCATATCAAATTGTCATTAAATAACCATTTTAAAGTTATATATAATAAACTATCCAAAAATAATCATAATATCTACTGAAAAAAAAAATTAATGAATGTTTTGAAATGATTCTATTTAACATTTTAAAAAGATATATAAATGTCAACATCCATATGAAATATTAATTTACTCATCATAATTTTTTTATTAAAGTTGGACCTTGATTAGTGTAAAACTCAATGTACTCGAGGTGTTACTGGTAACTCATTTTTATTAACTCCTTTAGATGCTTTTGAGAAAATTTTGTACCATAGTTTGGGATGAAGGGATAGTAATATGTTTGAAAATTAAAGAGATGACTTTTTTTGGTTGAATTAGCAACAAGATTTTAAGTGGTTTCAATGTGGGATGTTTCAAAATTTAAAATCGCAAATTCATTAGGTGTACGAGTGTCATTATGGGCAATATAAATTTAAAAAAAGAAATAGATTGTGAATCATGTCTGATAGGATGAGATTTCTAATTGTCTCTCTAATCCTCTAAAAATGTTGTTTCTATGAGGAAAAAAGGAATTACGAGGAATCATATACAACATTTCATACAAATTAAGATCAACATAAAAGTGTAGGGAAACTCAAGTATGAAGATGAAAAATTCAAAAAAATGCATTAGCGGCTCTTCTACCCATGAAAAGTCTTTGCCAATGATTTTCCCAAGTAGGTGGTTCACTATCTTATTTTTTATTACAACTACCCTAATAAATATTTCTCCAAAAAAATATAATGTGATTGGATCCAACCTAAAATTTCATCCTTTATATAAATAAAATATGAAAATAAACAAGACAATGTTTTCTTGATAATTTTAAACTAAATTATTATTATTTAAAAAAAATATCAAACACAAGTAGATACAAATATATATAAATTTAATTTCAACAAATCCTACTGTGTAAGCAAATTTTCACCATACTTATGAAAACCAAAACTTATAATTTTTTAAAGTTTTAAGAAGTATGCATTGAATATCAAACAATCTATGAAAATGAATTTGCATAGTTTTTAAAACCTCTTTAAATATATATATATATATATATATATATATATATATATATATATATATATATATATATATATATATATATATATATATATATATATATATATATATATATATATATATATATATATATATATATATATTTAAAAAAACATATTTTGAACTCTAGTACAATGAATCAAACCATTTTCAATGTTTTATGCATTTATAAAGAAAATTTGAGGTGTCAATAAAAGTCTATAGCATAAAAAAAAACTTGATTCTAAGTAAAATGTATTTCATTAAAAAAAAGGTTAAAAAACATTTATATCCACTCAAATTGATTGTGAAACTTTTCTTTTTAAAACAATTTATATACTTCATTGGTTTCATTACAAATTGTAACAGTTAGTTTGTAGAATTTATATACTTCATTGAATTCATTACAAATTGTAATGATAGATTCCAGTTTCAAATACAATAAATTGAACCATGTTTACAACATACTTAACCACTTAATTTTCAAACACCTATGAATTTTCTGATAGAGACTATTTAAAATGAAACTAATTTGATCCTTTAAAGAAAAACAAAAAACAAACTACTAACTTATATTCATTTATTAATTTCATCTAAAGATTGATCCCTCATATTAAACCATTTGAAAATTTAAAACTAAAAAATCCTTCAATATTTTCAATAAAAATTACATGAAAACACTTTTAATTATAATTTTTATAGCATATCAATGAATTATCATTTATTCCTAATATTATACTTGAAACAAAATTTATGAAATGAAGCTCTAAAGCTTTAGAAAATGAACATAATTTCTACATAAATATACCAGCTCTAAAAATACTTTTCATGTTCATCATTAATTTTTTTTAATCAATCATTAATAAAAATATTAAATACATACGAGTACAATTTTTAACTCTTACAAAGGTTTATAAAAGTGAAAATTTAATTTATTAACTTATACTATCTTATTCTTGCAAGATCATGCTGTATGCATGCAAAATTTCTTTCCAAAAACTCACATTGTATTTAATCTTTTTGACCATTTAAAAAGAACTGAAATTAAAATCATATAGATATAGTTCATAAAAAAAGAAAATAAAAAATAACTTAAGCTCATATGAGATTCAAACCCATACTTTAAATTCACCAGTGCAAAATTAATGTCTATTAAGTGCTAAATAGTTTAAAACCCTGAGATACTACAACATCCAACAATGTATACAACCTTCGTGAACCTCCAAATTCTTCAACAGTCTCCATAAACATCAAACCAGTAAAAAAATGACTACAAATAGGTTCAAAATGTTATCAAAATAACAAATCCCATGATGCAACATTCACATACAACTTGGAAGATGAAATAAAATTTTCAAATGAAAATTAAATAATTATGGCTTCATTGAATTTCATCATGTACAACTTTTTTCTCAAATATGAAAATATTCAATATGTGTTATAAAAATAGTGGAAACACTCTATTATATATTTCATTGATGTAGCATGCTAATAAATTTAAATAGTGGAAACACTATATTATACATGTATGCTCGCTTGTGAGCCTTTAGGTTATTAAGCATTTAGAATTGTGAATGTACTCTATTTTACATGATATGAACTATGTTATGAATTTAAATTTAAGTAATGAAGAAGGATGGTTGCAGTAATACATGGTGTTATCTGTTTGAATGTCTTTCATTTTGCTATGAGAATGCACAATAAGTGTACTAATTAAAATGGTTTATGTTCAATACATGAATATTGTGTTTAATCAAAGTTCTAGTTCAAATTATTAATGGATTCCTCATGTTAGTTGATGAAATAATCATACTTTGCTGAAATAGTCTAAGTGAAAAAGGGGCATGCACCAGTTTTTGAGATCCATGCATAAAGCAAAAGCCTAATATGAACAAGTGAATTGAGTAGCCTTTTGACCCTTTATTAATGCTTGAATGATTCTAAGCTTAGTGAAATAGAGGCTTGAACTCATGAGAGTATGGATCCAACTTGATATATGCTTACACCCTAATGACCAGAACTAGTTCCCCAAATAGGCTCTGCACCTATAGACCATCAGCCTAGCCTAGAAACAACTTGTGCCAATGAATCTTCCAAAAACCTTATCTAAATGACCAAGTATTATATATGATGCTTTGTGCCATGAAAAATATAGCCTAACATGTGCCTCAATTATTTATTTGATGCACTTCAAGTGAGTGCACAAGGCTTGCACCTTATGTGAATAGATGCCAACACAAAAGAGTGATAAATGTTGAGCATTATAGAAACATAATATGGTTGTGCCTAGTTTTAATAATTATAGAACTAACTTAGACAACCAAATAAGTGCATGACCCCATGATTAAATAAATTGACCCCCTTTTCTACAACATTTTGGTTACATTATTGGGACTCATGTTGAATTTTGTTTTTATAATGGTATGATAGAACAATGCTCTGAATCTCCCTTAAGAACATTGACTGCTAGATGTAATAGGTGGAAGATAGATTTTTGCTAAAACATCCATCTTGTAAAGGATAAAATCCAAGGTAGTGGGTCAATAATAACCTATATGATGCTCTGTATAAGGTCTTCTTTTACAAACTACCTAAACATGTGTATTGATGGTTGGCTGTCTATGTGACCCATATAAGATGAAGCTATGTATACTGCATTTAGTGGATGAAAGAGTGATTAGATAGGTTTGAGAACCTAGATTCCACTTGGACTAGAGATATAGATAAATGGTGGTAAATGGCACTAAAAAATTATGTGCTTGAGTTCATAGTGTTGAAATACTCCTACCCTGAGAAAGTAGAGTATCAATTTATACATAAACCTAGAGGCACATTTGTGAAATATTTTTATGTAGAGATTAATAAGTTGATGGTGGATTATGAATTTGAAACCATGAGAATGGAAAGCTAAAGTCATTTTACATATGAGTAGTGCAAAGGGGGAGAAGGGGATGTGTAGGTGAAGTGCAATAGAAGGGGATGAGTAGATTGACACTTGAGAGCTCAGATGATAGACTTATTACAAGATAAGGTATAGGATGATAGAAGACATGGAATTGGGAAGTGCCAAGAGAACCCATAGTGAGTGAGAAGGGCATGGGGAAGGATATCTTAAATTACAGCAACACCAAGAGGAGAGAAACATTGAAGCCATAGATCAAGATAAATAGTTGACATGTGTAGAATGTTCTAGGTTCCTATAGAATTTGACCACTAAATATGCACTATATGTGCATACCCCCTTTGAACCTGTGATGCAAGCTCATGTATTGGATCACCCACAAGAAGAAATAAGAGTGATAACTGACCCTATTATCAACATTAACTTTGACCATTTTTTAGGCTTGGAGTATAATTTTGTGATTGAATAAATTGTTCCTTACAAGGAATTGAGTGAGGATACCTCAAGACCTTTGGGTGCTAGTTCGACAATATAGAGCATTAGTGCAAGCATTCTAGTTCAGTGAATGTTAGCTACACAGAATAGGCAAAAACCCATAGGAAGTGGCCCAATACCACAAGTAAGTAGTACCATGCCTTTGACATCAATGATTACAATAGTAACAATGGTACCAATGCCTAACTTAGGGGCTGGAGGCATTGGAGTACCATCACCAAGACAAACACCAGGGGGAAAGTATCTCAGATGCCTACTTCAACCCTATAATAGATTTACTATGAAATGGCCATGTACTTGATAGAGTATTGTGGTGTGGAAAATACCATAGAGCATGTGATAAAATGTGAACTATAATGACACGCTTAGGGTATAACCCAATCAACATGTAAAATGACATAGTTCATAACAACTTTACTTGTTCATTCTCATGCTTAGTATAGGAAATTTTATCCTAATCAGGATATTATTGACTACGACACCTTTAAGGAAGCATTCTTAAAGGAATTTAACATACCCAAGTTTTAACAATAGAGCATCACCATACTCAAAGATATTAACCAAATGATCTTTGAAATTATGCACCTATATGATGTTAGGTTCAAAATGCTTCTTTCCAAGATTCCTTATGACATTCACCCCTCATAGCATGCACAATGGTTCATTTGAGGATTGTTAGTACCATTTATAAGAGCAATATCTATGAAGACATTCACTGATGCTTACAAGGTGCTTGAATCCATTCTCGAAGCTGAGGCAGTTGAGAGCACTAATACTAGAATTAGCCCATTCATGGAGGCATAAATTGTGTCTATGGATAGCCAAATCTAATAGTTGATTGCTAGTTCAGTGCAAGATAATGGAAGTGGATTATAGTGAAATGACAATAAAACAAAAGGCCATAATAAGAATAACTACTCTTGAAGGAATGTGTGCACATTGATTCTAAGTTGTGAGGTACATGATGTTCATAACTTCCCTTTGTTACAATATACTAGTTAGGTTAACACAACCATCTATTACCAATTTTGATATGCTTACACTCTTACTACAGCTAACTACTGAGTGACTGATGAGATGCATGAGAATATGGAGAGAGGTAAATGATAGGTAACTATAGTAGTCTAAGGGAAAAATAACCAAGGAAATTAAAGCTATGACCAATAGAATGTAGGATATGGGATGCAAATAGGTGATAAAAGGTAAGGTGGAGGATATGACGGAATAAACTTCCCACCGTGTTTATGTTACAAGTATAGTTTGATAAAGCATTATCAGCACAACTACCCTACACATCCAATGTGTGGGTATTATTGAGGAACACATAAGGTTGATGAATGACTTGACTTGTACAAAAAATTAACTCGAGGTAGTCATGGTATAGACAAGGGTGTAGTAATGATCAGGTATAAGACAAAAATAGAGAAGTGGACTCTAAAGGCACAATTAACCCATATAGATCCAATCAAATTGTAGATAACTACTTGTATTGGATTCACCACTTAGCCACTAGTTATGCTAGTACTAGAGTTGTAACTAGAATATGGGAAATAGAGCTATAGTAAGTGCATAATGTGGAATGAACCCAAATTTTTACCTTACCTAAACCCTGCATGCCAAAAGATGTATTATGGTAGGTTATACATGTGATTCAAAACCTATAAGGAGAGATCTAACTGGCGTGAGACCTAGAGGCATAGTTAAAGCCTCTCATAAGAAGAAAGATGGATAAGAGACTAAAATCCAAGATTTAATACAGATCCTATGCCTCTTATAGATAGAAGGGATTCTATCCCTTTTGAATAATTTTCTCTTGGAATACATAGAGTAAAATCTAGTTGAATTTTCCATACTACACATGGAGAGAGTACAATAAATGAGGCATATATAAAATGTAGAGTACGATCAAGAAATCCTTGTGAATGCTACCATTGATGGATGGTCTCTATGTGAGGTTCTTCTAGACATAGGCATTGAGGTTAATATTTTAACCAAAAATGCATGGGAGAAGATGGGTAGGCTAGCCTTGAGTCCTTCCCCCATGTGATGTTTATGGCCATCAAGACCAGAGCACTGATGAAAAAAGATTGGTATCAGAGCCAAAGATTTATAATCTACTTCTAGAGTTAGTTTGATCTGTAAGAATTTTTGGCTTCAAATTTTTGAGTTCTCTGGTTTGAAAAATTCTTTGGGAAATTTTATTGCATCAAGTCTCTGTCCATTTTTAAAATTGATATAGGCCCTTTTATCTCTACATTCTCTTGTTTCCCTTACCAGAATTTTCTTGCTTACCAGACCTCAAATCTCTCTGCCATGGAATTTGGCAAAGCCCAAACAACCTCTACAGTATAAATCATGAATGAATATAAACTAGAAGGAACTTATGAACTCCCTTCCTTCATTCCTAAACAAATATCTGATTGTCCAGATATTGAGATCACTAAATAAAATCTAGAAAAGGAAAGTGGCCTTTACAAACCTCCGGCTATAAAAGCTTCACATGTATATAAGAAGTCTGAACTTCTAAAATCTAAGTTTGTCTATAATTCTACATACTTATCTTTTTTAAACCTCGAATCAAATCTATCGAGTTAATTCTTAGTTATAAGCCAAAGAAGAATTTCCAAACAAATTTACTATCTTTGTTACCTGAATCAAAGATCAATTATATCAGGGCACATGAAGATGTGAAATTTGTCCACTTTGGTCTTATCAGAATTCATATAACTCCTTTGATTCTAAATAATATAAAACTTGTCATTTATTTAGCTTTGTGTGATCATCGTCAAGTTAGTTTTAAGCATTCTTGTCAAATATCAAGTCTTGGTCACTTGAACAATGAAGTCATATGTTTTGAGTTTTGTCCTAATCTCTCTGTCACAGTCCACGATAAGGGATGTAAAGAAGTAAAGAATGTATCTTTAGATTTTTGGGGACTATTCACCTCACTTTTTGGTTTAGATATGTTTGGTGAATTTAAGTATTCTTCTATAAATATTTCTATTGTCTATAGCATGACAAATACTAATCACCCAAAGATCCTAGAAAATCTGCCTTATGCAAGAAGACTTAATGGTACTGTCCAACTTCAGAAAGGTCATATAGAGTATATAGAAATACATTCTGATTGGAAACTTGACTAGGTAAAAAATGTTTCTCCTAGAATGAAAGGTCAAGCCACAATACACAAAAGTGATGGCAGAACTATAAATATACTTCCCAGATCTTTGTCTGTTAATTCTTCTATTCTCACTCCATCCAGACCTTCAACTTCTTCTTCTTCCTATAGAATTGTCCAAATAGGTCACATTTTGATTGAAGATGAAGATATCAACCAAGGAAGTGATCCAAAGGATCCATTACCTTGTACAATGATGAATATTCCTAGAGAAGATAGTCTGGAATTCTACACAGAGAATTTTGATGATCTCTATCGAGATGTCTTGTATATTAGAAATAGTATAGAAAAGTTAAAAATTTCTAAAGACAAGATCCAAAAGCAATTGTCTTCCATTGATTCTAAACTAGATGCTTTAGATGATAGCTTGGAATGGCTTTTTAAACAAGATCAACAGGCAAAATCTTCTATCAAACAGATAATCTGTCCAATTTTTTTTGGCTCCAATTTCAAAGCTTGTAAAAAGTAGTCCAATACTACCCTTATGCAAAGGACACATGTCCAGTTATAGCCATGGTATCTAAATATTGATGATCTCCTTAATCCCTTGAAAGAAATCACTGCATGGTGTAATTATATGAGAGTCATCACAATCAATTCTCATTTAGATCCAGCTGGAACTTCCAACTTTGTTTCAAAGTTTTTCTGGGGTATTGTTGATCAATGGTGGAATGCCATGACAGAAGCTAAAAAATTTGAGCATGTACATAATTAGCTTGATACATTAGCCACATTATTTCATTTATTGATAAATGAGTTTGCACCTCCAGTTGCCAACAGAGAATTGGAATCTAAGAAATGGCTTCTAAAAATGGAGCTATGTGATTTCAAATAGTTTGATGCTTTTGCCAAGCAATTTAGAGAATTGGCATATGAAAGCAAGAGTTTTTCATCCACTGATATTAAGATTATGTTTTGGCATGAATTACCATATAATCTTGTTGATAGGATTATTTCATATATTGATCTTAAGGGACTAAAAAATTGAAGATATCTCTCTCTCTTAGATGTGATTGATTTTTCCAAACAACAAGCTATGTGTTTAGTCTCTAAGACTAAATCCATCCAAAAACTCACAAAGCATCAAGCCTCCCAAATTGCTCTAGCATTTCCAAAAATAGCACCATTTAGCTGTCAGCCATTTATACAGCCTCATAAATAGTAGAAACAACATTGTAAGCATTTCTATTTCCAGCGTCGCTCATTTAATCACAAGCATTCCTATGCACCTCCTCATCATTTCCTCAAGAAACGATGCACTACCCGTTCTCCATCCAAGCAGTCAATTTTCTACATCTGTCACAAACCTGGCCATATTTCTCCTCAGTGCCACTATAAGAAACCTAAAGATAAAGCTATATTTACTTCCAATGCAACAGCGTGGTGGGATATTTTTGATTTTGATGAAGACCTCTATCTACAGGATGACATCTATGAACCAATTCTAGATGATCTCCCTGAAGGTGATTTAGAAGATGACAATGATGTAGATGCTCTCGAGTCATTAGCCGATGACTTGGAACAATTGCTAACCAACATGCAACGTCCATGGTACCGCCCTCGGCACCATGATCACTCAAAGCTACATTATGAAGCAAATAGAACCTGGTCTAGACATCATCAAGAAGTCTTAGAAAGACCAAAAAGACCAAGGACAAGAGGATACTCTAGAGGAGAAAGAACATCTAGAGGGAGACAGCCCTCAATGCCTAGAATGCTACCAACATTGCATAGACCTCAACATCCTCCTTTCCAATTTTAGAGCTCCTTCAAGCCCAGTGACTCTTGGATCAAAAACAAGTTCACCAGAAAAGATCCTCCAAGAGAAATACCAAGAAATGAGCCACAGTGGGATGTATTCTTGCCTATAGAGGATAAAGAAGAGGATGAAGAAGTAGAAAGCTCTTTCTACTCAGACCAAGATTACTACCTGGGTGAATGCAGTAACCTTCAAGAAGTAGAAGCAGAACCAAAAACTGAAGACATCTACACTGAACAAGTTGTTTAGGATCCAGGGAGACAAAAACTAGTATGTACTAGTATACCTCCCTTAAAAATTCCACAACCAACTTACTTAACCCAACTGATTAATGGAAAGTTTGCCCAGTTTATTACCTTAGAGATTAATGGTAGACTTTTAGATGCTCAGATAGATATAGGAGCTTCTCTCTCCTTTGCTAAATCACAACTCATCCATGATTTTAAGACATTGGATGATGCCATGGCTTACAAGAGCCTAGATATCCAAGGGAATAGTTTTATCTATAACAAATATAAACATCAAAAAACCCTTCAGACACAAGATAAAATATTCCATGCTAAATTTTTTGCCTTAGTATGCCTATAGATATTCTATTAGGTGGTGCATTTATTGACAGATACTCACCCTATGGTTCAACCACCAAGAGTATCATGTTTACTATAGAAAATGAAAGGTTTAGAATCCCTCACCTCATCTATGCCACTAAGCAATTTCCCAGTTCAATGACTCAAATGACTGAGACAATAATCCCGTCTGAAATCCAAGAAATAGGAGAAAATATTAGAGCCACTATCTTTTCTGATAACCCTTGGCAATTTTGGTCAAAATCTATGCCTGAGATGGACATAAAAATCCTCGAAGGTAAACATATGAAGATTGGGAAAAAGATCCCAATACCAGCCCAGGATTATAATGATATGGAACTCCAAATCTAAGAACTGGAGGCTAATGGTTTCATTGAGAAATCAACTTCCCCTTTTTGTTGTTATGCATTCATAGTTAATAAACATTCTGAGTAGAAAAGAGGACAGAAAAGAACGGTCATCAATTATCGACCATTAAATGCTATCACATAACCATTTCTATATCTGATTCCAGATAAAAGTTGTCTATTGGAGAGATTTGTAACATGTAAATACTTCTCCCAATTTGATTTCAAATTTGGGTTTTATTAGATCAGAGTCAAAGAAGCTGATAGAGAAAAAATAGCATTCAACTGCACTTTCAGCCATTTTCAGTGCACAGTGATGCCTTTCAGCTTGATGAATGCCCTAGCATATTATCAAGCTCATATGGATAAGATATTCCAAGGCACTTCTAAATTTTTATGTGTATATATTGATGATATACTAATTTTTAGTAATTCTCTTACTGACCATTTTACTCATCTCTCCAAATTATTTCAGTTGGCTCAAGATGTAGGAATAATACTTTTAGAAACAAAGATTTAGTTATGCAAAACTAAATGTAATTGCCTCAGAATGGTGATCTGAGACTCCAGACTGCAAATACAGCCACATATCAAGGAAAAAGTCATCAATTTTCCAGAGAAGCTAGATAAGTCTAAGATTCAAGCATTTTTGGGATTGCTTAACTATTTAAATAGTTTTTATCCTAATTTTGATGAAGACAGGTTCATACTTCAATAAATTCTCTAGAAAAAGAAAGTTTTTTTTTGGAAGGATGAACATACAACAGCTATCCAAAAAATCAAATCTATAGTTGCTTCACTTCCAGAGCTGTATATCCCAAAATCAGATCAAATGAAGGTTTATACTGATGCCTCTGATATTGCATGGGGAGGAGTACTTGTTTGTTTGTATAATAATAAGGAATTTCTATGTGAATTCACTAGTGGAGTTTTTATTACTGATGTTCTAAAATGGATTTCTTCTGATAAAGAAATCTATGCTATAAAGAAATGCCTCGAGAAGTTTATGTTGAAGCTTCTCCATTTGCCTCATTTTGTTGTAATTACTGATTGTACTAGATTTTTGACCTTTAAAGAAAAGGATCATGGTCAGAAGGATGGTCACGGTAAATATGTTAGATGGAAAGCATTCTTTAATTAGTTTAATTTTTTAGTAGAACACATCAAGGGTACTGATAATATTATTACAGATTGGCTTAGTAGAAATCCTCCAACTTCACTGATGCATCAACCCATTCTTGGTTTTAATTTAACCAAAATTTATAACCAAGGATTTCCATCTTTGAATATCCTTGTCCAAGAACAAATTCTATGTGAAGGGTTGCATCCAAGATATACAAGGATTTCTTATGTAGCAGGACAAGATCTACAAACATCTTCAGCAGCCATTATCTAGGCAAACCGCCATCAAAATTTTGGAGTCATCTATATTAAAATATTAAACAGTGAATTCCTTTACCACCAATTCACTGAATTATTAAAACATCCATTATGGACATGGCTAATTAAGATAAGGTCTCCATATAATGAACATCTGTATCGATGGGTTGCTAGGCATGGCTCACATTGTATTCATGAAGAGGAGAACCATGATCAAGACATAGTAGTACATGCTATTATTCAATGATAGCTAGAGTTGGAATCTTAATTTTATATCACTCCATGATATCACACATGTGAAGCTGGACCCTAGCACTGGCATCTTTCTAGTACCTACCAGCTAAGATGTCTTTTCAATCCTATTAGTGAAGATGACTTGCTGACTAAAGCAGAAGCAATGTTGGACCCACCAATCCAAACATCATCATCATCTAGCACATCCAACAAAATTTCTCTGTATATTAACTTTTACGCTATAAAGTATGATGGGACATGACACTGACTTGGCAAAGATTCCAGGCAAGACCTCCCAAAATACTATATATAGCCCTTTACTCCATAGAGTTTGCATCAAAAAAATTCTAAGCTTTAGAAATCTAGTAGTCTTGTTTTCAATAGTATGCTCTTCTCTTGCCCTTTTTGAAGGATCCTAAGAATAATAAATTAAAACAAGAATTTGTAAAGTTTGATTTTATTAATAGAGTGAAGCTGTAGCCATTTGGCCCCTGCCTACTATCGCAGGCTTTCTTCAATAAAGCTGTAAAATAAGGAGGCATCTACTGATGCAACCAATCAAAATTTTGAAGAGCACCATCATATATCTCATGGGTACCAAGTTTTGAGCTTACTTAGAAGTGATCGAGTTAGAAGAGCAATATAATTATCTAGTGCTCCTGGGAAGGCCATGGTGTTACATGAATAACATAGATATGTGCATCAGGAAGTGCTATATGACCTTTGAAAATGGCAAGGAGAGGGTAGTGATGCCCCTCTCAAGTACCCCTATACATAGAAAGTGTTGATCTTGAAAATGAGATCAACCATATATAAAATCATGGTTAAAGGATTTGAGACTCTCAACCCCAATTATCAAGGAGTGATTTCTTAGGAAGATAGACATTCAGCCTCAGACACCATCAATGTCACTTGTAATTGATGGGTTGAAAAAGGTTATGAAACCACTAGTTAGAGGTGATTCTTAGTATGCATGAAGGCATGAAAAGCTATGAGGATTGGTTAGGTCTAGATTGATCATACTTTGAGAGGATGGGTACCTTGTGACAAGAAGAAGGGAAAGAGAGTTTTTTACCTAGGCAAAGGTAAACTTGTAGTGATACCAAGATAAAAAGGGGAGAAAACCTATGGAAGAGTATGTCTACAACCTTTAATCATGCATCCTAAAGGAGGTAGATAGGATGGGTGCACTAGTGTATACTTTGAGGATTACTACCACTAATTGTTGGGTAACACAATGACCTACCTTATTAACTTGGTAAGATGTGAAATTAACCATATGCACTAGATTTCAGATAAATAATGAGGACCTAGACATATCTTCCTATTCTAGTGATTATAACCTAGTAACACATATGTGCTTGTGCGAAGAAACATGGATTGTCTACAGTGAGAACACCCCAAGGAACCTATGTGTGTATGCCTTCTATATAACCTTGAAGATGTGGGCATGAGCATGGTATGTTATCAATGAGACACATTACAAGACAAAAAATTGGTTTTTAATTAAATATTGGTTCATGCACACATTTTCCTTTTCTTCATAGAACTTGGAATTGATCGAGTCACTACAATTAATTTATAGGGTAGTGTTTGAGGACACTAGAATCCTAGAGGAGCCCCTTAAAAACATGTTCAAGGAAAAAGGTGTGGTGATCCTAACATTCTTTGAAGAATAATTTATCAATAGTGACTTGAGTGAAGAGGATGATGAAACATGGAAGGAATGTAATTGGATGACCTTGATAGGCAAAAATAAGCTAGTGCACCAAGTGGATAATAGTGACCCTGATGTAGAAGATCTTATGCATCTTTGCATAGAAATAACTGAGGGAATTAGGAAAGTAAAAAAATCACATTAGGAAATAAATGAGCCCTATCATGGACCACTCAAAACTACCAAGGTAAACATTAGCTTAGAAGGGGAACCAAAGATGGCTACTTTGGGTGCATATTGGTTTGACATAGAGCTATCATGAGATGGCTACTTTGGGCATATTATGGATCTCCTACAGGAGTTCCAAGAATTGTTCCCTTTAAATTATCAAGACATGAAGAGAACCCACCCATCCCTTAGGAAAATTACTATAAAGATGGTTGATGGAGAAAAAATAGTCAAAAATTGCCCTTATAGAATGAACCCCAATCTCCATGCCATGGTTAAAATAGAGATTGATAGTATGCTAGTTGAAGGTATCATCTACCCTATACACGAATCTGAATGGGTAAGCCCTATGGTTATTATAATGAATAAGGGTGGGAACATCCATATTTTCATCAATTATAGATTACTAAACACTACCTACTTCACTAACGCCTTCTTGACTCCATTCACTAACAGAGTCTTGGATGGTGTCACAAGTTATGAGATTTACACCTTCAATGATGGGTTCTTCAAATACCATCATGTCCAAATCGAAGAGGAGGACAAGCCCAAAACAAACTTTACAATTGAATGGGGTTATTTCACTTATAACATGATGCCCTTTGGACTCAAAAATGCACCAGTCATGTTATCTAGAGTCTTGATCACTACATTTAAGGACTTCATCCACAAGTTCCTCCAAGTGTACCTAGATGACTAGACTATGTATGGACTAGAAAATGACCATCATGATAACCTACACCTCATGTTTGAAAGGTGCATGTAACTATAGATATCCTTGGACCTCAAGAAGTGCATTTTTATGACACCATTTGGAACCTTCCTTAGGCACATCATCTATAAAGATGGTATGCTCATTGATCCCATGAAGATCAAAATAATCATTCAGTTGTAGACCCTTTCAATTTAGAAAGACATTTGTGAATTTATTTTTCCTTACAACTATTATATAAAATTTATAAGGATTTATGCAAATATTACAATGCCACTAAAGGATCTTTTGTGCAAGGATGGCCCATTCCATTGGGATGTGATACAAGAGGATGCCTTTAAAACCTTGAATCTCAAAATGGCTAGCATGCCTATTTTATAATTTCATGACTAGGTAACTCCATTACACATCCATGTTGATGCATCTAGATCTGTAATGGGCACCATTATGGAATAACCTTGTGAAGAAAAAATGGATCATCCCATCTCCTTGACAAGTAGGAAACTGACCCAAGAAGAATAAAACTATTCAACAACTGAGAGTGAGGCATTGGCCATGGTCTATGCCCTAAAAAAATTCAAATAGTACTTGTTGGCAACCCCCTTCATCTTTTTCACCAATCATGAGGTTCTTAAGTACCTCATGAACAAGCCCATCCTCAATGGGCACATTTTTAGATGGATAGTTATGCTCTAATAATTCCAATTCTCCATTGTAATAAAACCTAAAAAATAGAACTCAAGCCTAGAAAATTTATCCTTCATCGACTCTGGTGATGTAACAACACTTATTGAGGATGAAATGTCAATTGCATAACTATATAAAGTCTGTCATGTCCCTAAGGACTTAGTAGAAATATAAGCTTTTATAACATCTAGATTTGTGCCCCAGATTATGACAACCAAAGAGAAGAAACAACTTGCAGTTGACACCACCCCTTTCTAGCTCATTAGCAGGGAAAAGTACAAATTGAGCTGAGATGAAGTTCTATGCCACTATGTCTTAGAAAATTAAAGATACTCCATTTTATGTGAGGTGAATGAAGGGATAGTAGGAAACCATTATGATAGAGATGTAATAATGTGCAAGGTGCTATAATCAGGCTTTTGGTGACCATGTATGTTCCAAAATGCAAAAGATTACATAAAGGTATGTGACATATGATAGCACATAGGAAAGCCTAACCATAGGGATAATATGCACCTAATTCCCATTCTTACCCAGGTGCCATTTGAAAAATGGGCCATTGATTTTATTCGGTTGATTACTCCTGCAACAAGGCACATAGGTGTAAGATACATTCTAGTGGCCATTGATTATTTTACCAAGTGGTTTGAGTTAGTACCAATGAAATAATTCACAACCACCATAGCTAAGAGGTTCATATGAGAGAACATCATAAGTCACTATGGGTTCCCACTCAGTTTGAATAGTGATAGAGGTACACACTTCATCAATGAAACAATGCAGGGCTTGTTGATCAAATACGTGGTGGTGTACCATGAGATAATGCCTTATCATCCATAAGTAAATGGCATAGATGAGGCATTTAATAATATATTAGGAAAATTACTAATAGATATATTCAAATTTGGTCATAAATATTGGGATGATCAAGTGTCGGTATTACTATGGACATACCACACAACCTACAAGTGCTTGAACAAGGCTACACCATTTCAAATGGTGTTTGGTCATGAGGTAGTTTTACCATTGGAGTTCATGGTACCATCATTGAATATTTCATATATTGGTCATCTAGATGATCTAAAATCCTTGAAAATAAGGTTGGAAGACTTAGAGTTCTTGGATAAGATGCATGCCCAAGCAAGATGGAGTCAATAGATAGAGAAGGTGTGCCTGAAGATCTAGCATGACAAGCATATTAAGTGCAAGGTACTGGCTAAAGGTACATTGGTCTTGATCTATGAAGCCAAGTACCTTAAGCACTTATGAAAGTTTTAGATCAAGTGGATGGGACCTTAAGTCATCCATAGTATAATGAAAACTAACACATGCAAACTGTGCACATTGTCATAGTGAAATGCTCCCTAGGCATTTTAATGACAACTGACTAAATCCATATAGATAATAGGATGGTTCTTATGCCATCAGACACTAAATGTTTTATCACAATTTGGTTGTGTTGTGTTGACTAAATAAATTTTGGTGTAATCTAAATATTTCCTTATACATTAGGTTGTTTTATGTTGTTATTTTTATTAGGTGAATAAAAAACACTTTGAGGCCCATAAGAGAACTATTATAGTGCTTCCATGCATAATACCTATTGGGTGAGTCAAGTAAGGTTTATTTATAATCACCTAAAGCCAAACACCTATGTTTCTAGGCATATGGATTTCACCAGACTTTGAAAATATAAGTACTAAGTGACAAATAGAGGTGCACACGCTGATAGTGTCCATGAAATGAAAGGAAGGTGTACTAGATGCTAAGTGCTTAAGATAACTAGAGAATGAGGTCTTAGAGGACCATCACAATGGATTTTTATGGGGTAGGACAGGCCAAGGCAAGAGATGAAAGCACAGGTAAATTGACCAATAAAAGAGAAACACACTTGGTAGAAAACATAACATTGAAAAATGGAACTATGGAGGTTGAATTGCATGAATATGAGGCACTGTGCTCAAGTTAACATAAGAAAGGTAGAGGTCATGCTAATGTGAATGAAGTGCATGAGGAAAATCATCCTGACAAGGTAGCATCCACCTAATGGTAGGTCAGAAGTGACTATTTGAAAACATCTGTCACTTCACGAAAAATACCATTTAGAGAATTTAATGAGGTGATAGTGGAGGCATAAAGATGCACATTAAATGCATAGGCAGTGATGTATTTTCATATATTTTATGAGTTTAACATATTTTAAGAAATCTAGGCACTGCCATACCATTACTCACCTATAATTAAGATGGTATTTGAGGTTAAGGTATAAAATGGCCAATGATGCGCTAGTTTAGGTTACAAACCTTAAGTTAATTTGAGTGCCAAAATGTAGAGAATAACTAGAGATAAACCAAAGCCAAAGTAAAAAAGAAAAATAAATTACTAGGGTGAAATCCTGAGTATCCATAGATGCAAAAAGAGGATGATTAAATAGGGAGTGAAATTTCATTCCCTTTGAGATTGAAATAGAGGCATGTGAAGAAGGAATTATTAGAGAACCAAACAATAGAAAATCCAAGTGACACCGAGGCCACCATTAAAGGTTAATAAATCTTGAGAGCTGAAGTCATAGTAGTAGACTTGCAATTGTGAGAAGTGATAAGAAACATTGGAGGTTTTAACATATTCAATAGACCATACATCAACACTAGCCAATTTAGAATGGGGAAGAAATAGGTGAGTTTTGGTCTATTATAGGTGAAAAGTAATGCCAAATAGGTGTAGATAGTTGAGGAGATAGACACTACAAAGAAGAAGGCATAGCCAATGGAAGGGGTTAACATCACCAAGGTTGATCCCGAGGTGCTCACCAAAATGTCCTATTTGGAAATGCAGTTTCCACTAGAGGTCTTAATACGGGAGACTTGGGTGTCTTTTGCATAAACCTTCTAGTTGAAATAATATAACCATCATACCCTGATAAATCTGCAAGAACTCAACCAAGACTAGATGGTTGACATAAGGGTGAAGATAGAGGTAGGTAGAACATTATTCAATGTCTCCATTCAAGATAGGATTACGACCATCAATGCAACCTAAATCTATAAGTTTCCATATTTTGGCAAGCCAAAGAAACTCATGTAGTTCCTCCTCTCACGTATTCATGGAGACCACTTATACTTTTTAAGGAGGCACATGTGGATATCGGTATGCCTAATTAGCAAAATTCCCAGGATTCTAGACTCAGGGATTGACATCCACTAAATGATGGTAGATGATGCAAAAGTGCAAAGGGTTTGGAAAATCCTTGGTTACTACAAGGGAGGGTTCACATTCTATATAAAATACATAAATGACCCTCACATAAGGGTAGTGATGTGCCTCATAAGTTACAAAATGTTTGATGATAGGGGATGGATGGACATCTTCAAGGCCTACTTGTACATCGCTTAGCATATGGCATAAGGGGTTTAATTCAACATTGCCAAATTCATTACTGAGGAGATGGTAAAGAACATGTCTAAGTGTCACAAGGTGTAGGAGACCTTCAGTTGGGGGTCATTATTAATATTAATAGTCATGGATGACATCGGCATACTTGATGGTGATTTAGATAACTTTTAGGTCTTCTTAGTACATAAAGACTCCTCGACATTGAAGTACCAGGACTTTACTTACCCACCTTTAATCTCATAGAAATACAATACCTAAGTTGGGGTGGTACACACAATACATTAAGGCATTCATGATAGAATGGTGCATCCTCAAGGATATTCCATAAAACATGTTTGGAATGGTTACCTTCACCATCATAAAACACTTCTATGTAGTGCACCTGGTGCTCACAGATGACAACTATTCAGGCGGGCTCAAACTCCCTTACATATTTTTCCTAAATTACTTTAGGGATGCACTAGGGATAATTTTAAATACATAATATTTGTACATCTTGGTGAAGGTTATGGATTTATAAAGGAGTAGGTTGTGATGCTAGTATGTGCACCTAGGAGGGAAAGCTAAAAAAGATGAAGAGGATGACTCAGATTACATAGACCTCCATCCCATTTAGAGAGAAGTCATCATGGGGCACATATTCAATACTTACTATGAGATGAAGTCAATGAATAAGGGTGTGGACCTTGAGAAGGATGATGATCACCCCCTCTAGATTGACAAAGAAGGAATTACTAGTGCCAGTAGTGTAGAAGAATTATCCCTATAAAAATTAGGGAGAGACAGTTGAAGAAATTCAAGAGTGCTTCAAGTTAAGGATCACATCTAGTGAGGAAGCAACCCCCTTACCTCTAAAGAAAAATAACATAACTTTCATACTAGGGACTACTTTTTCCAACAAGAAGGAGAAGAAAACTAAGTCTAAGGGCACTATTGCAATGCCAATAATAACCTGGGTAGAAATGGAGGTAGAAGAAGCTCACACATAGGAAATATAGGAAGAGACAAAGGAAGAAGGGACAAAGGTATATATTATCTAAGAAGAAGTAGGGGAGGAGCCTATCATTGAGGAAGTTCAAAAGGCCCTCCAAGGTGGCACTATCACCATGATTGGATAAGCAAAGAAGACAATAAGTGCCTCATTCGAAGAACTCTCCACACAACCTCTACAAATTGAGGAAAAGATAAAGGTGTAGAAGAAATTAGGATTGAGTGAGGTATAAATTCTAGGTGTTGGCACTAGAGAAAAAAAGAGAGTCTATGAAGAAATTTGACATGAATCATGATGATATTGAGAGTTGAAGCAGAGGAAAAGAAGGCCATAGAAGAGACGGCCAAAAGAAAGAATGCCAGGAAAGAAAAGAGAAAAGAGGTTAATGCAAGTGTAGAACCTACTGAGGAGGCAATAGAGAAGATACCTAGTGCCCCCACCAATAAATAAGAAAAAGAAACACAATAGGTGCACCCAAGTAGTAAAGGGACATCAGAAGAAAAGGAAGGCAATGCTAGTGCCTTGGAAACATAATAGACAAGGAGCACCGAAGAGACCTAGTAGAAGCATGAGGAGGGAAAAGTTGGAGCAAAAATAAAAGAATAATTAGACAAAAGGGACATGCTTGAATAAGAACCCCTTCAGGAATAGGGAGAAGAAACCTCTGAGGAGAGCTTTGAAGAAAGTAGTAGCACCAAAGAAGAGGAAGAAGAGAAAATAGAGCTGGCCATTGTAGAAGGAGAAGGTGAAAAGCTGAGCATTAGAGAGAAGATGTAAAAGGGGTTGATAAAGGAAGAGTTTTACATGTTTTAATACATGTCCCCCAAATATGCCATGGATAAGACATGAAAACAACTTTCATTTTTGTTCGATAGCTACATGGATGAACCTGACTTTGAGGTACCTCAAAATCCTATTTTGGGAATCAATAAACCTGAGGAGGGGTATGAATCCTTTATCCTAAAAATATACCATAAACCTAGTTAAGTTTGGCAATTCACTCATCTAGATGGCCATTGACATTGCATGAAATAATATCATCAATGATGTCAGGGAAAAGAAATAGAAAAAAATCACCGCAAATGTTGAAGAGGAATCACATGTCATGAAGTTCAAACTAAAACAATTAACTCAGTGCATAGAGGCCACCAAACCATCCCTTTTGGTTGATGTTGATACATATAACCTTTTAAATTTTGACAAAGTGTGTGTGTTATTAGAGCATATTCTCCCAAGGTTGAAAGTAGAGCCAACACAGGAAGAAGAAGAAGACCCATGCATCATGTTGTAGAAATAACTAGATGTCAAGCTCAAAGAGGTGGAATACCTCTTCATAAAGATACAAGATGACATAGACACAACTAACACCATCTTCATGAAATTTTCTAACAAAGCATTAGTTATAGATGCATGCTTTAAGAAGGAAAAGGGGAAAAGGAAGAGTTGATGGTACATGTGTACTTTAAAATTAGGGAAGAGAATGCATAGATAATGGTAAGGGTCATCATATTGAGTGCACAAATAAAGGACCAAGAGAAGAACCTAGAATAACTCTTTTGTGCCTTGTAAACTAAGGCCTACAACCAAGGAGTAATCCTAGATGGAGGAGTAAAAAAGGCTAAGGAAAGGATAGAATCCTTTAGGAAGGAGTTAGACATAATTGACTTGGTATAACTTAGCACCAATTCCATAGAGATAGATAGTTATGTAGATGAAATCAATCTCACTATTAAGGGCTTCTAGGGCTTCAACATTGAGATAAAGGAGAGTGTGCGCGAGTTTTGTGCACGTAAATATTGGGCAACCTAGTCTAAGGATGGAGTAGCAATTTTGTATGGGGTAATGTTGGGTCCTTATTTCATCTAAATATGTGATCCAAAACTTAAAATATTTGTTTGAAATATAATTCAAGAAATAAGAATAACACAATTTTAAAAATGTTATCTCTGAGAAGATATGTTTTATTGATCAAATTTGTAGACTCAAACATATGCCTATCTCTGAGAAGAGATGTCTAATTTCCATTTTGGGTTAGATATTTTTTTATACATTTTTTGAAGGTGGGAGGAGGATGTGTAAGGTCACCAATCTCGAGGGAGATTAATTAGCTCAACTTCCATGATTTACAACAATTTAGAATTTGAGGAATTACTATTTTTAGAAACTTACTATTTTTAGACTACACTACTAATATTTTAATTTGGGAAAATTCCATTGGGTTTTAAGGGTAAAAATACATTGAGAAGAGATACATTCCATCTCACCACATTCTCTTCATTCTTATCTTTCCAAAGGTTCAAACGGCGAGTCAATTGGAGCTACGGTTCAAAAGTTATGGCTCCCAAAAGTTCTGTCATCAATTAGGGTGGACTCGTCACCTGAATTATCACTTGAATTATTGCTTGGATCAATATGGATCTATAACATCTCAATATAAATTTTAGCACAAGGCAATCACTTGGTATGATTGGCATTTTGGTATCTCTTACACTAGTTGAAGGAATCACACACATCTTATGCCAATTGGTAGATAGTTATCTGGTGCCCAATTTTTTAGGGAATATTCATGAGTGAATACATATGGTGACTAAGGCGTAAAGGATACAAGGCGATGGAGCTCACAAATTGATCAATAAAGGCTCCATATTAGCACCTGATGTGTGCTCTCCACCCTAGCAAGGATTTTTTCCTATGTGCTATAAAGATGAGCTTGAACCAATAAAGAGAGAGACATAATTAGATGTAGTGAAGCTATGGAAAAATTAGTCTACATGTTTTAACCACCGTTAGAACTTGGATTTAGCTTGGATGCCTTTTAGGCTCTGTTTTTATACATCCATGCTTGCCTGTGAACCTCTATGTTATTAAGCATTTAGAATTGTGCATGTACTCTATTTTACATGATATGAAATTTGTTTTGAATTTAAATTTAAGTAATTAAGAAGGATGGTTGTAGTAATACATGGTGTTTTCCAGTTAAATGTCTTTCATTTTGCTATGGGAATTCACAATAAGTGTACTAATTAAAATGGTTTAAGTTCAATATATGAATGTTCTGTTTTATCAAATTTCTAGTTTAGAGCATTAGTAGAGTCCTTATGTTATTCGATGGTGTCATCATACTCTATTGAAATAGTCTATGTGAGAAAAGGGGCATGTGCCAGTTGTTAAGATCCATGCATAAAGCGTAAGCCTAATATGAACAAGTGAATTGAGTATCCCTTTGACCCTTTATTAGCACCTGAATGACACTAAGCTTAGTAAAATAAAGGATTTCACTCATAAGAGTATGGATCCAACCCAATATAGGCTTACACCCTAATGACCATAACTAATTCCCCAAATAGGCTCTACGCCTGTAAACCATCATCCTAGCTTAAAAATGGCTTGTGCCAATTAATCTTCCAAAAGCCTTCTCTAAATGACAAAATCCTATATGTGATGTACTATGTCATGGCATAACTATCCCAATGCATGCACCGGTTCTTTCTCTACTATGCTTCAGGTGAGCACACAAGGCTTGCCCCTTATGTGAGTTGATGTTAGTGTAGAAGAGTGATAAATGTTGAGACCTACAAGAACATACTATGGTTGCCGCTAGTTGTAATAAATATAGAATTGACTTGGACAACCAAATAAGTGCATGACCCCATGAATAAATGAATTGAACCCATTTTCTACAACATATTGTCACTGTGGCTATTTTTAAAGTTATTTGTTTTAGGGAATATGATGATCTTATTGTAAAATATTGAATATATAAACAAATAAAATTTGATTGTAGATTTTTTTTGGATCAGGGTAAAAATGAGGGTTTTTCATTGGCCTATAACTAAGTAATAAAAAATAATAAATACACACATGAAACCCAAATAGAATAGGATACATGCCAACAAACTATATACAAACCATCCTTCAAACATCAACAAGCCATTAACAACTTGCTACCAAATAATTTTTTTCTTGTTACATTATGTTATGTCCCCATTGTGAAGTTTTTGGAAGGTATTCATTAGGTTAGATACCATATTATTCCCTCCATTTTTTTTAATCTTAAGAACAATCCAATCCTGCTTTTCACATAGAGTTGATTTAAGATAGAAAGGGATAAAAACTTTTTTCAAGTTAATGCCTTGAAAATTTCCACCCAAATCAAAATCATCTTTACCTTTACATAAAAAAGTGTTTGTATTTGTCTTGGGTTATTACACAATGTGATTTGGATTCATCATGGTTCTAACTCTACATTTATGGTAGAGAGATCCGTACTTGAGTCATCATGATCATCAAATGCGGAATATAGAACATCGCTCATAGATTTGTCTCTGATCATAGTAATATGAGTATGAAGGAAATCCTTCCACTAAAATGGAACCCTCTTCATTTTTAAGATCTTGTAGTTCGAGGTAAAATGGCAAATTTCAAAGAAACTACAACAACAAAAAGGAAAACCCTTGTCATCAAGAGGTTGAGTCCATGAAAGGTCCTAAAACTTCATATCAAGATCTACAGGTAGATCCTTTGAGACATGAATGTTAACAAGGACGTGTGCAAAGGTAGTGTGGGAAAACATATTTAACTATAGATTGTTGTAAATGAATTATTTAAAGAAGTTATAGATAAATAATTTTTTTAAATATTATTATTTTCATTGATTTTGACTCACTTCATATTTCCACTTATCATTACATATACCTACCACTATTTAAGAAATCTATGTATATAACTTATCAATAAAATACTGTAATGTAATCCATTTCAATATTCTGTATATTTATGATTAATCTAATTATAATATATTTTTAAAAATTATGTTGAACATAATCAAATATCATAATTAATCACAATCATAAACTAAAAATTATGATGATATAATAAGTTTTATAACATTTAACAGGTTTTAGCTACGATATTAAAAGTCTTATAACAAAATGCAAGTCCCAAAATTGATATTTTAGCACTATTTTTTTATTTTGATTATATTCTTAATATTAATATTGATTAGCTATACATGTACATTATGTATACCTCACAACATTATGATTATTATCAATTTACATAAATAAATAATATAACTTTGGCACTAAAGTGAAAACCAACATTTGATGGGTCTTCTTCATTATAAATAAACTTGATCAAAGTGCAAGTAGATCTATACAAGTTGCTTACCCAAATCAATGGTTTGATTATGGTGATATAATAAAATTAACGTTGTTAAATCTCTTATTCAATAACATAAAATGATTCTTTTCTTTTTTTAATTTTTAATTTTTGATTTTTTTAATATATTATGGTTACATATTATTATTATAATTTTTTATCTAAATATTCATATAGATCTCATATTAATAATATTGAATATGATTAGGTATTTAATGATTTAATAATATTATTATTACTTTCAAATTCATAGGCACATAAACAACTCTATTGTTGAGAAAACTTGTCTAGATTGCATGCATTTAATTGATATTTTGACTTAGCTACGAAGCATAATAATCTTGAAGTAACTTTTAGTATATTCACATAAATTTTTATAAGGATATAGTAAACAATTTGTTTAGATGTTTATTTATTTATTTAATATAATTTTATAAATGAATTTTTTTAAATAATTGATTTTTTTAATATTAATGTTATATATAATCTTGTGTTCTTTTTTATGTCAAGAAATTTTAAAGTTAATTTTATGATCCTTGATGAAGAAGTGACCAAGAACATGATATCTTATGAGCTTTTCTATGAATCTCATGGCATCATTTGTAAATTTTCCAATCTCTAGCCTAAACTTCAAGTGCTCCATCCCTGGATCTCAGGAAATTGGCATCCCCTCCTTCAAGGTAACCTTGAGATTTACCCTAGTGCTAAAGTTTTTTTTATTATTATTTTTTGACAATTATGAGGATAAGGATTTTATTCAAGGTCAGTTTTGGTGCTTGAATTCTCACCCTTTGATCTTGAAACCTTAGTCCTCCCATTTTAATCCCCTCACTGAACCCCTACTTGAAAAACTAGTTTAGGTTCATCTTCCTTACCTCCCTCTCCATTTTTAGACTAAACCTAGCTTCAAAGCCATAAGTAACTCCCTGGGTAAATTCCTACTTACCCACCTTGACACCAATTTTTTTTTTCATACCACCTTAGCCAGAATTTTAGTTAATATAAATGCATCTAAGGATCTACTAGAAAGTATTGTTTTGCAAATGGGTGACCTTTCTTGGTTCCAATCTGTTGATTACTAAGGTATATTGCTCTATAGTCATTGATGCTTCAATATAGGTCACTTGAATAAAGACTACAAACTTCACAGAAGAAAGAAGGAATCTTCTTGGTGGTCAAAATTCAACCCCACCCATCTCACTATGAAAGCCCCTAAATCTAAGGATGATGATATAGATTTGCCTCTAGTTGAGCCTGAGCTGGTTAGAATGGATTATGCCAATCTTAAAGTTTCAAAAGAAGTGTATAAGGTAGAACCCCCTTTGTTAGAAACGAAGGGGCCCATTCTAGTTGTAGAAACCCCTTTTTCTAAGGATCTCATTCCTTTCTCTAAATCATCATAGGCTAAACCTTTGGTTGAGGATTCAATGACAAATAAATCGTAGCCCTTAGAATTTGAAATATTTTTACCCCTTGCCTTAGATCCTATGCAAGATAAGGGTGGGTGGATGAAAGTGCAAAAGAATAAAAGTGATAGAAGACATGAATTCAACATGTCTTTCCATTTAAGGGGGCCATCTAAAAAAAATAGGCTTGATTCTCTCAGTTGTTGGAGGGTAGTAAATCACATTTCATGTTTGCTACTCATTCTCTCTAACTCCTTTGGGGGAGCCACGCCTTGGATTTGTTTGGAAGAAACTTTGTGGAAGTTTCATGGGTGTCTTTTTTTGTCCCTTTCTAGTTGTTGGTAGAAGCCTCCTTTGTGAAGGTTTTTGGTCTCCCGTTTAGCAGCCACTGATGGAGGCATTATGTTTGAGTTTTATTTTTCATTTTTTTGGTTTTCTCCTTTTTATAATTTTATGGGCCCTTTCAATCCTGTACTTTCACCTATCAAATAAACATTAATTTATTTATTTAAAATATTTTTTTAATTAAAACATAAATAATATTTTGAAAATACATATTTGAATTTTATTTTAAGATACATTTTATATTTGGATAGATATTAATGTATTTTGTATTTATGTTTAGATAGATATTTGATTAGTACTCCATAAAATTTTATAAAAACATCTGTAATATAATAAAATGTAGAGAGATAAATAAAAGTAAACTACATACATAAATTATCATTTTAACACATTGATCTTGAATTATAGATGAGATGTAAATCCCACTTATTTCAATACTATGGACATGTAACTTTAAATTGACTTGGTCTCATCATAATATACTAATTATAAATGTTGGCCCAAGTTATAGTGAAAATAATGAAGAAATTACATTATGTCAAAAAAAATTCACACCAAAAATAATATTTTATTATTTTGAATTATTATTTACAAAGCACGTGAAAATATTTATAGGCTTTTCATAGGTGGTTACAGATTAAAACCAACTTTCCTGTGAACCAACAATTTAGTTAAAATGAAGCATAATATTAAATTAAATACTAACTAAACTAACTAAATATTAATCTAAAAATATAAAATAAACTAACTTTGGATCATTAAATGACCCAAGAAAACTCTCCCTTGATCTAAAGGGGTATAGAAAGACTAGAACAAAGAACTATGAGTCATCTAAGTAGACTCTGTCATAACTACAACTGGTACACTATGCATCCCAGACTGATCCACATCCTAATTGTCCATGTATTGTAGTAAAACATGATCACACACTGTCCAACGATATTTTTCCTCACACAGAATCCATCCAACAAGTGACTACCCTTTGTACTGTGAATGACACATCTCAAACTGATATCCAACAATTACCAACATCTCCCACAGGCCTTTGCTTAGCACTAACAATGCTAGTAACATAATGATGACTCATACCACACATCACTGATCACTGATTGAAAAATTAATATGCAATATCTTTTGCCCTTATCAGGTAAGAGGTAAGAAGCCATGCAAAAAATAAACCAAGTATAAACCACTAAAATGCTCCACATCAAAGATCATGGAAACACTACATCTTATGAAAGCAAAGTACATAGATCAAAATTACTATTCAAGCACTAAACCCATATTCTAAGAAAATAGCTAACTGGAGAAGGGAAAATATCCTCCAACCTCTGTAGATCCTCTAACCTCCAGTTTGCTCTATTTACCCTATTAGATCCTCAAGAACCTGAGTTTTAATCTCTGTATGATGTAAATATGGGCCACACTATTCCATTTTTTAAAAATGTCTTTCAAAACCTTAAAGTCTTCACATATCTTCTTTCTCTTCTATCCCATTCATCTTCATGTAACTCTTCAAATCTTTTACCAGAAAATTGATTTTAACCAGCTCTGATACCATTGTTGGCCCAAGGGCAATGGTGGAAACTTGAAGAAATTACATTGTGAGTAAAATATTTAACATAAATATTTTATTGTATTCATTCAGATTTTATTTACAAGTAGGGTACATTTTTTTATAAAATCTTTTACAGGTGGTTATGGGAGAAAACTAACTTTTCCAGTGAACTACCAACTTATTTAATAAAACAAACTAATAAACTAAAAACATTAAAATAAAATACTTTGTATCATTAAAAATAATCCAACAATAAATTATGGAATCCTAAATATAAATTAGGATTAAAATATAATGATAAACTAAAGAAAGATTAAAATATAATACAAATTAACACCAATAAGTTATTAAGCTAAAAATATAGGATGGATAACTTAATTAAGATTATTGGATAATTTATAAAGTTCTCTTTTATAATTCTTCTATATTTGAGAATATATAAATTAACCAAATGATGAAGAACAATTTTTTTAAAGGAAAGTTATAAATTTGTAAATTCGTAATAAAATGCCTAACATCATAAACTTTAAAAGAACTTTCCTTTTCTATATCATCACCACACTAATCAATTGAAGCAAAAGAAAGAACACTAAAAAGTGACGGTTGAAGACATTCTATCTAAACTAGATATAGAAAGCCCATTAAATTGGAAAAGAGGAAAAATTCTACCCAACTAAAAATATGGTAACAGAAAGTAAAAACAAGATAAGGGCCACCCAATATCATTTGCAAGGCTATCTCCCACTCCAAGATAGCACCCTGGTCTGACCTGAAGCTGCTCAAACCTACATCATTAACCCCAGCTGTGACTTTCATTGAAAAGGAGACTGAAGTTATGCTCTATACCGAAGGATAGTTAGATTCATAAACCTTAAGCCAAAACTACTGTACCTCCATGCGAGGATATGTAATCATTGGAAGCCTCTCATGCAAATAATATTGAAATTTACCCCTTCGCTAAAAGTTTCTTTATAGTAGTATGATTTTGTTGAGGATAAAGAAACGATCCAAAACTAAATTTGGAGCTTGCCTCATCACCCCTTGTCATGAAGACATGGTCCCCAACTTTAAACCCCCTAACCTTTTAACAAATGACACATTTGGGTTTTCTGGTATGAGCTCAGTTTCAATGAGATTGACAACTCATTGGGAGTGTTCCTGCAAACCAACCCTGCCACAAACTTGTTTATCCATGTTACCTTTGTCAGAATCTTAATTAGCATTGACAAAGGATCTACCCGTTTAAATTGATTTGGTAATAGAAGACCATTCATGGTCTCAACGTTTAAACTATAAAGACTTGTTATTGCATTGTCGTAATTGTTATGACTGCAACAAATTAAGAAGGAAGAATAGAACCTCTAAGTGGATTTAATTTATCTCCACTTATCTTACTGTGTACAATGTTGACACAAAGTATTGCTTCAGACTCATCTTCGAACAAACTAGGAAAATTCGGAAGAACATAAATAAGAATTATATATAGTAAAGGAAAAAACGAAGTTGGATGTTATTTATTATTTGTTTGCCTTCAAAACACAGGTAATTCGGAAAAACATAAATAAGAATTATATATATGGGTAATTTAGAATGATCATTCCCTTTTGGTCATTCATGAACAATGGAATTAGAATACAATTAAATGTTTTTGTTTATTAAAATAGAAAAGGTTAAGCCACATAACATGTTTTGTTTTGTTTTTTTAAAGTGTGTATTGGAGGAAACTATGATTCATATTAAATTGCTTATGTTTGTCACAAGCAATTTCACACATAAAAATGGATTTGGCTTGCTGTGAATATTTTTATGTGATCCTTAGTTCCTCTTATAAACCAGACTATTTAACAGAAGATCATGCTTTCCCGCTATCCGAAAAATAATACAGAAAACGTTATAACAGAATCTCGTACATTCCCAGCTTCGGAGAAAATAATACACAAAATGTTATAACTATACATATCGTCCTCTACCAAAACCTTCTCATAAGTATTTACATCTTAAACATCTGCTTCAGCTCTTGACTTCGATTTTCTCTTATTTTTCCATATACCTCGAGAAGAGTTCCTTGTTCTACTTTTCCAATTCGTTCCATACTGCAAACAAACAAGGTATCTTATAATACTATATAATTAGATGATTGATTTTATTATTGTACCATTCTAAATAGAATGATTGTATATTCAAAAAAATCACTAATTAACCACCTAATGTTTTAATTTAAAGAGACACTCTTTACAAAAGTGTATTGATTTCTTTCAATCAAATCAATATACTTTATTATGGAATTATGAATCATGTTTACATTTATATAATTTTAATTGCTATTTAACGTAAAATGATTATTAAAATATTCTACCTTAATAAAAATCAATAATTTAAAAAAAAAAAAAAAACATTTTTATTTTTAAGAGAGAATATTTCCCCAACCATAAAATAAAGGAAGAATATTTTCTCAATTAAATCTTGTACAAGATTTAATTGAGAAAATATTCTTCCTTTATTTTATGGATGAGGAAATATTCTCTCTTAAAAATAAAAATGTTTTTGTTTTGTTTTTTTTTGTTTTTTTTTTTAAATTATTGATTTTTATGAAGGTAGAATATTTTAATAATCATTTCATAATTCCATAATAAAATATACTGATTTGATTGAAAGACAAGATTTAATCTTGAAAATATTCTTCATTTTCTTTTTTATTTTCTCTAAACTTTGATGGATAAAACTATCATATTATGTAATTTACATACGATGCAAAATTATAAATTAGGTCCTATAAATTTTGCTTACTCGACTATTTATAAATTAGGTCTTATAAATTTTGCTTACTCGGCTATACTTATATTGCCACATATAAATTTGATTACTCGACATGCTTACCCATTGGATGTTAAGGTCAAAATGTTGCAAGTGTTTTTGCACTATTAAAAAGAGAAAAAAAATGAAATAAAATTTCATGTCCAAATGATCATTTCAATAAATCAACATTTACCTTAAATTTGTATGTTACGTTGGAAGAGATATAATATTTTATTTTCGTAAAATGGGTTTGTGTAAGTATGACCACTGACCCCATCATATTTTTTGAGTAAAGGTTAAGTAACAATATTTTTATATTAAAGTCGGTGGTGATAGTGGAGAATGAGGTTGGGTTTCTTCATACAAAGTGGCAATGTGTTTTGCAAGGAGGAGACATTCTATTTCATGATGATCTCCATCAATGCATAAGTAGTGGGGTAGGACAAAACCATACAAAACATGGGACTGATAATATATTTTAAAGTGAGTTGAGTAGTGATGGTGAGGGACAATGACAATGTAATTCAATGGATTTCATACATCAGAAGACCCATATCATTCATAAGACCTAGATTCAATCCAACTAGTGAATTTACATGACTTACATCCACTATAGAGGGGTCTATACTTGAAAAGGTGTTAAAATATTTGTTTTCTCATTTTATATTGTCAAGGGTTAATAAAGACTTCATGAGAGATGATTGTATTTCCATATGGATTGACCTCTGATTATGTTTGCTCCATTTTCTTGTCTTTATATAATTGACATCGTAGTACTAAGTTGAGTTGCACGTTAGACATGGAGCTTTCTTGTAATCAAATTAATGTCATTTTGTCCTCATTGACCCTTCACGATAGCTAATGTCTAATCTAAAAACCCTCCACATTAAATTTTGTGTACCCATTTATGATTGATACTATTCTTGTAAATCCAACAACTCCCTTAAATCTATATAGTTAGGCTAACCCAAACATGTTGGGCTCTTCAAGAAAATAATATAGATGTCACCTAATCAAAACCAAGGGAGTTACAATTTTTAAATAGAGATTACACAAACACGCTATCTCTTTACATGAATCATGCAAGTCATCATCGACTAAAGCATTATAATCTAAGGAAAGGCATGGGATGAATGAACAAGATGAATAACTAATTAGAAACCTAGCTCATAACACATGGTTCAATATTCACACCAAAATTTGTATTTTGTTTAACATATAATTATTTAATAATATTATATATAAATTTTTTTAATATAATATAATGTTATATAATATAATATGATATAATATTAATATTTTATTATGTATAATATATAAATAAATGAATTGGGTAAGTAACATACAAGAATATTGATTATTAGTCTTGCATTGGGAAACCCTATTCACAATGAAATGATCTACGATGACAGTTTCCATATAGAGGTGATGGTACAGGAGATCACTGAAGGATTAGCTGAGTCCTCAAAGTTGCATAACTTATTATTGGGTTATAGAGGGGATAGATCTGCTAACAAAATCCTAGGTGTTTCAGATAGGTGTAGAGGGAGAGTGGTGGCCAGTGTTCCTCTGTCATCTTGAAGCGTAGGGGCAAGGAATGGTCAACACTCTCCATAGAATCTATAAAAGACATAGTCATTATGATATGAAGCAAATCTTGGATTTCTAGGAGGATGGAAATAGGGGAGGACAACTCCCATGCTTTGAGAGGTTAAGAATCAATCTAAATTAGGGGTAAAATCTTTTATTGAAGCTATCAGAGGACACAAAAGTCTTCCTATGAATCCAACAAAGGAAACTCCAGTCCTACTCTTTGATAAACAAGAAATTGAAGTGATTACTGAAAGGGAAAAATGGTTAATGTCATAGGACTTGATTTGTAAATTTGAAGGACTATGGATAAATATGACAACATTGAATGAGAGGATCTCATCCTAGTGGCAAGAACTGGATGAAGGTAAGATTCAAATCTATCCATGTGCTAGGGTTTGTTTTTCTTTTAATTTTTGATTTTGTAGTAGATAAAGGCATTGTGTTTAAAGATGATGTTTGGAACTGGGATAAGCATAATTTGTTGGTTAAACCCTAGCACCCTGATTTAAATGCTTAGACAAAAACATTTAATGCTAAACTGATGTGGATTAGGCTTCCAAATATTCCCTTTCAATTTTGGGATGATCTAGTTTTTGAGGCCATTAGAAATAAATTAGGTAAATTTTGGGCCATCGATAAAATGATTGATGACAAGGGGCATTCCACTTTTACCTAGATTTTGGTTTATATGCATTTTACTAAAGATTTACTTACTCAAATAGAACTGAAAATGGGGGAAAAAATGGATGCAATCATTAGACTATGAAGGGATCCGCTTTAGATTTAGAAGAGGTTTCAAAATAGGGCATTTAGTTAATGAGTATCCTAGCTTCAAATTCAATAAACATGTATCATGGTGGAAAAACACTAAAATTAAACACAATATGGTACCAACAACAAATGATAGGGGGAGCGATAATGAGGTAATAGATTTAGAAATCCCTTTGGAAGCAGAAGAGTAAACTAAAAGGAATAAGACTCTTAGTTGTATGGAAAAGTCCAATAAGGGGGGGCTATATTGAAATAAGAGAGGTCAAAGGGAAGTGAAGAGATAAGTCGAGATCTATCATCCTAGAATCTTGTAGAAAGATAAGGTGTGTTTGTACCAAAGAAAACACTATATCAAGAAAAATATTTGGAAATATCCATCCCCATAATGTCAAATCATAAGGAGGAGAATGGAAAATTGTGAATAATAGAAAGAACAAAAAATTTAAATCCAGTTTAAATCCAATTTCAATGTCTCTTAGATCTCACAAATAAAATCATTTAGGAGACAACTAATTAGTTTCTTTTTTCTTTGGGCAGTAGACTTTGTTGTAAATCATGGCATGAGGCCATTTATAGTGTTATTTTTTAATGTTTTCTGGCTGCTTTTTAAGCTTTCATTTTGTCACTGAGTGTTGTGTGGCCTTGGTTTTTTGTTTCACTTCTAGGGTATTGGGTCCTTATTTCAAAAAAACCATGCTCTTTAACCTTAGTGAAAAATATATGAATATATATATATATATATATATATATATATATATATATATATATAATATTAAAGGAATATACAATATATTATTATTATTATATTATAAAGTTATATATCATTATAATAAATAACCTAATAGAATTAAAAAGCTATGGAAAATACAACATATTTGTTATTTCCAATATAGGACTGTTAATATTATGATTTGTGTTATATGACATAAAACCTCACATGTTATGATGAAGGATTGACATGTTTATTCTAATCCCAACTCCCTCTTCACATACATTTCCATCCTACTTAATTAAGTATTTTGTCCATCAATAAAATGACTTCATGCCTTGTTCAAGGAAATGATTTACCAATATTTTTTAATGGTTGACATAGATGCCTTAACAACTATGAGATCAAATAGTAAGTGGAACAAAATTATGAGATTTATGAGTAGATATTTACAAGAACATTGTCCATAAAAAAAAAAGAGAAGTTTTATGAATCTAGGTGGCTACCTCTTCAATACAAACTCTTAGCAAATAATTTTTTGACTATAATAAAAATGCTTATGAGGTATTTTTTTCAAGTGCATATATATAAGTTTTTAGCTATTTAGGAACTAAATATTGCTTCTCATAGGACATCTATTGATTTATATTGTTTGATTATCTCTAATCAAAGGTCATTTTTATTGGGTGTTAGATGACCATTTTTTGAAAGCTTGATAAAGGTATGCTACCTTATTTCATGTTAGTTGGTCTATGTGTCATATTTTTTAGGGTGTGGCCCCAATTTTCCTGACATAACTATAACAAATACAAATTCTCTATTTCAATAATCTAGATAGAGGGGGATAAATTATTTGGAAATAGACATGGGGTTTGACCATATGCTATCATGGGTGTTAGACTCGATCACGCATAATCAGCCTAGCCCTAACACATTGGGATATTTAACTAGTGAATATAGATGTCACCTGATCAAAATTAGGGAAGTTGTTATTTTGACATACTCGTTAGCAAAAGAGGCTTTCTCTTTTCATGAAGAATGGAAGCCATCATGTAGATAAAAGCCTTGAATGGTGATGTAGATCCTAATTAATCTACCTACCATTATCTGGTGATGGGATTGTGACTATGATAAATGTTGAAGGAGTTGAATCCATGAAACAAAGAGGCTATCTCTTTCCATGAAGAATGTAAGCCATTACATAGACAAAAGCCTTACATAGTGATTCAGATCTTGATTGGTCTGCCCTCCATTCTCCACTGATGGGATTGCAAATGTAATATATGTTGAATGATTTGAATGCATAACTTTATGTTGTAAAAACTTTTCAAGTATTTTATCAATTTTAAGAGAAATAAATTACCTTGAGTTTATGTTATTAAATTCAAATACAACTTTCACCATATGATTACTATTTTTTCCATCAGTAGAGGAATAAAAAATGCCCAACTAATGACCATGGCTCTTTGCATGTGTATTTATGTTGTAAATGAATATGTTTATGGGTAGATATGTTGGATTATATCCACCATGTGAGTGTTCATTAGACATTTTGAGTCATCAAGATGCTTAGAATTGTTTGATAGCACTATAAGTGACTATCCAATAATTTTAACCATGCACACATAATTATTAATTGTACCTATATTCTGGTAAAACATAGATGAAGCTTATTTGTTCAAGGTTTATTGTATTGGTGAATTTTTTTTATCTCTTTCTATGATCTAGGCAATAATTCAAGCGACAATTTGGGTGACAGTTCTACCCCAATTGATGACGGAACTTCTAGGAGCCATAACTTTTGCACTGTAGATCGAATTGACTCACCATTTGAACCATTGGAAAGGTAAGAATGAGGATAATGTGGTGAGATGGAATGATTTGACCGTTAAAAACCCAATGGAAGTTCCCCAAATTTCAATTTTAATAGGTTAGTCTAAAATTAGTAAGTTTCTAAAAATAGCAATTCCTAAAATTCTGTATTGTTTTAAATCATGGAAGTCAAACCACTTAATATCCCTCAAGATTGGTGACCTTACACATCATCCTCCCAATTTAAAAATGTGTATAAATAAATATGTAATTTAAAATGGAAATTAGACATCTCTTCCCAAAGATAAGCATATAGTTGTATTGTGATCTTGCGTAATAAAACATATCTTCTCAAAGAATTCATTATTACTATGTTATTTCTATGTTTTTGATATATCTACCAATAAAAAATTTTGAGTTTTAGATCAGTCTTATTAGAGCAGTTTATCTTGAGAGTGTATGATCATGAGGACGAGGTCAGGATACAAGAAGCTTGGGTGAAAAACAACAAAGCTTCCAAACTATCCACCTATTCGCTCCAAATGACTTCAAATGATAGATGACATTGAGACATCCAATCCTTTCAAGGAAATGGTGAATGAGCCCTCCAACAAAAACAAGCATAGATGTTATAATAATTTACCCAAATTCTCCAACAACTCTTGATGGGAAATTCTGGCTCCTCATTTGCACTTCTTAGCTCCTCATCCATGAAATGTCCTTTCAGAACCCCAACACCCTTCAAGGTTTAGGTGAATTTTGATATTCCTAAATTTGAAGGAAAAATCAATGTTGATGCAGTATAAAATTGGTTGGATCAATTGTCTTCCTACTTCTTTGTAAATAAATTCACCGATGGATAAAATATCACTTTTGATCTTTTGAAAGCATCATTAGTCATGAAAAATTGGTGGGAAGTGTACAAAAATAGGTTTAGCACAGATGACATTGGCCTTGAGGTGGAACCTACCTGGGATGATTTCATGGAAGTAGTAAAATAAGAATATTATCCCATTGGAGCATATGATGATTTGTACATACAGTGGCAACAAGTTTGCCAAGGTAAGGACCAATTTGTTCAAGATTACACAAACATTTTTCATTCTCTCTTTGCAAGATTTGGCATCCAAGAAAGTGAGAAACATAAGAATCTTAAATATCATGGTGGACTACAATGGTACATATGGGGGGAAATGGAACTCTTCAATTTGAAAACCCTCAGTGAGGCATACAAGTTCGTAGTGAAGATTGAACAAAATCATGGAAGAAAGAATACAAAGAGTCAACCTTTAAAATGGAAAAGTGATAAAGAAGGTCAAACATGAGGCCAAAATTGGAAGCAAAAGGAGTTTCAAGATAAGAAACCCCAGAAAGGGAAGGCTAGAAAATGGTTTGATTACCACAAAATTGGAACTCACTTTAAAGAAGAATGTCAAGCCATCAAGTCACTACTTTTTGAGTCACAATACTCAACATATACTACTCTATCTCATACACAACCTACAGTTGAAGAGGATGAAGAAGAGATTATAGATGCTAAGCCCAACACCATCATCACTTCATCACAGACCCACGAGGAAAGGCTAGATGATAAAGAAAGATTGTTTCACTCCAAATTATGGGTAAAAGGTAAGTCTCTAAATTTCATTCTTGATAGTGGGAGTCAAGAATTTAATCTCTACTAAAGTTATGAAAATTATAAATCTATCCATGAAGCCTCATCTAAAGACATATAATATTGGATGGTTGAACCCAGGGAGAGACCTCTGTGTCACCCATCAGTGTCTTCTTACATATGCAATAAAACCTTTCCAAGATGAAGTCTTGTGTGATGTGGTAAATCTAGAGGTTTGTGATGTACTTCTTGGTCATCCATTCATGTATGATTGATATGGCATCTATGAATCATGAACCTAAAGAATCACCCTCACTCTTAGAACGTGGTGCTATAGGGTACTAGAGGTACCACCTCCCACATTGTCTCCATAATCAGTGCCAAGCAATGTAAGAAATTGGTGGAGAAGGCAAAGAAATTCATTCTGATGGTGGTCAAACCACATAAATCTAAGAAGACTGATGTTGTAGTCCTAACTACATAATCAACTCAAAAATAAAATTAGATGGGATAAATCATAGGAGAATATGATGACTTATTCAAGTCACCCACATGATTTCCACTGCATTACCAGGTAAAACATTCTATCTATTTGATCCCATGATTACCTTTGCCTAACTGTCCTATGTATCATAGATCAGCTTTATAGAATGATGAGATAAAAAGATAGATTCAAGAATTGATCCAAAAGGGTCACATCAGGCCAAGCTCTTCACCATGTGGCAGCCCAATTATCATAGCACCAAAGAAAGATGGAACATGGAGGCTTCGCATTGACTATCAAGCTGTAAATAAAATCACTATGAAGAATTGCTACCCCCTTCCTAAGATTGATGACCTACTGGACTAAATCCATGATGTAAAGTTATTCACCAAAATTTATCGCAAATCTAGCTATCACCAAATTCCCATCAATCCCACTAATATCTGGAAGATTGCATTCAAATCTAAGGAGGGGCTCTTTGAATGGTTGGTTATGCCTTTTGGCTTAACTAACACACCTATAACCTTCATGAGGATGATAGATGACATCCTAAGACCCTTCACCAACTCATTCATGGTTGTCTACCTAGATTACATACTCATCTAAAATAGAACATGGGAGGACCATCTATAACATCTTCGTAAGGTGCTTCAAACTCTTCAGGAGCATAAGTTGTATACAAATCTTGACAAATGTACATTCGGGATTATAAAATTTAGTACCTCAGGTATGTTGTGAATGAGGAAGGGATCTAGGTTAGTCCAGAAAAGATTTAGGTTATTCGAGAATGGCCTACACCAAGGACCCTCATAGAACTTTGTAGCTTCTTGGGTCTTGTAAATTTTTATCATAGGTTTGTTCTTAGATTTTCACATGTTGCTTGGTCACTAACCTAAGTGGCTAAAGGAGGAGCTAAAGTTACATTTTAGTTGGGTGAAATATAATAAAGGGCATTTGATAATTTGAAGAATAGACTTTGCTCAACCCTTGTTCTTCCCTTGCCAGATTTGCATCAACCTTTTGAGTTGATGACAAATGCATCTGAATATGCCATGGGAGCTATCATCATGCAACATCTCCATCCTGTTGCATATCATAGTGAAAGTTTCATTGATATAGTCAAGAAATATATGACATATGATAAGGAGATCTATGCCATTGTGAAAGCTAGTAAACAATGGAAACACTACATCTTGGGGAAAGATATGGTCATCCACACTAACCATAGACCATTAAAATTCATCCAGACATAAAGCAAACTATGAAATGAGAAGCACCAAAAGTGGGTAACATATATGTAGCAATTCCATCTGATAATTAAACACAAAAAGGGGAGCTCAAATATGACTATAGATTGTCTGAGCCACCCACCAATTACTACACTTATAACAGTTCTTGACCTGTGTGAACATGAGACTACCACTTGGGGTGCTCTGTATGAAGTAGATCTTACCTTTAATGATACATATCAAGTGATTTTAAAAGGTAAACATTTTTATGATTTTTATTTCTAAGATAATGTCTTTTATCATATGGGGCACATCTATGTTCTAGCTGTAGAGTAACAGAAGATGAGATAGGAAGCACATTTTAGTAGGACAACTGGACACTTTAGTGTAGAAAATACATTGGCAGTTCTTCGAAAGCACTTATACTAGTCCCATATGTGAAAGGATGTGGAAATGTATCTCAAATCTTGTACCCCATATGTAATAGCCAATCTAACAAATAATAAGCAAGGATTGTACATGTCATTGCCTGAACCAACTAGGCCTTGGGAATCTATCTCAATGGATTTTATTAGGTTTACCCACTTTAAAATATGGAAAGGACTATATTTTTGTTATAGTTGATAATTTTTTAAAAATGGCTATCATGATTACTTGTAAGAAAAATATATCTATTGAAGAAACTAATCAACTATATTTTAGTCGTGTATGGATCCATTTTGGTCTCCCCAAGTCCATTATCTTAGATCAAGTTAGCAGGTTCCTGAGCATCTTCTAGTCCACTCTATGGAAGATGATGGATACCAAGTTGATGAAGTCCATAGCCTTCCATCCATAGACTGATGGTTAGATAGAGGTGGTGAATCTATTGATTTTTCACATGATTCAGATGTATCACTCCAAACATCCATGCACATAGGATGAGGTGCTTATTTTCATACAACATAGATATAATCGGGCCCTACACAACTTGACCAAGCACAATCCATTCCAAGTATGCTTTGACTTCCAACCCATGGCACCAATTGATATAGTCATTCCATTATCCATCATGGAATACATACCTCATGGAAGATCTAATGTAGCAAAAGCAACAAAGTTAATTGAACAAATGAAACACATCCAACAACAAGTTCATGACATATTGGAGAAGATAAATCATAAGTATAAGCAATGCCATGACAAACATAGGATTACACACCATTTTAATATGGGTGAGAAGGTTTGGTTGTGGCTTCAGAAGGAATGAATTATAGGCCAACACCAAAAAAATTGGCCTCTACAGTATGGTCCCTACACCATCACCAGAAAAGTTGGAAAACATGCTTTTGAGTTGAACCTACCAGCCTACCTTGGTCTACATCTAATATTTAATGTGGAGCTCCTCAAACAATATCATCCACCTTTGTTGGATACTTGGGTCATATAAGAATAACTAGACATTAACGAGCTTTATCCATAAAGTTTTTCTCCAGTGGAGAAGGATCAAATTGTGGACACATAGATGAAAACAATAAGAGGATGCTCTATTCCATTGTATCGGGTGGTCAAAAGGGGCTAGCTTAGCCACCAAGGTGAGTGGCTCACAAAGAATCAAATTAAGACACAACTTCCACAATTGATGAGGAATATTGATGTAATGGGTACCATAGCTTCTCAAAGAGGGAGGAAAGATCTGGGCAACAATTCAAGTGACAATCCGCGTGACAGTTGTACCCCAATTAATGATGGATCTTCTGGGATCCATAACTTTTGTATCGTAGCTCTAATTGACTCACCATTTGAACTGTTGGAAAGCTAAGAATGAGGAGACTACTGTGAGATGATATGGAGCTATTCTCAATGGATTTTTGCCCCTAATAACCCAGTGGAAGTTCCCTAAATTTCAATTATAGTATTGTAGTCTAAAAATAGTAAGTTTCTAAAAATAGTAATTCCTTGAATTTTGTATTGTTTTAAATCATGGAAGTCAAACCACTTAATCTCCCTCAATATTGGTGACCTTCCACATCCTCATCTTACTTTCAAAATTTGTATAAATTAATGTGTAATCTAAAATGGAAATTAGATATCTCTTCCCAGAAATAAGAATATAGTTGTATTGTGATATTGAGTAATAAAACAGCTCTTCTCAAAGAATTCATTGTTACTATGTTATTTCTATGTTTTTAAAATATCGACCAATAATTTTTTTTGAGTTTTGGATCATTCTATTAAGAATGCAAGCCATCATAGACTAAAACATTACAGGGTGTTTGAGATTATGAAGGCTAAGGTGGGAATGATTGTTTGATTTCATGAAAACCACACTATTAACACTTGGCAGAAACCTAAGACATGTGTTCAATAAAAAATAACATTTGTTTGCCTACATGGTTATTAGACAACATTTTGAATGAAACCAAGTTTTTGGCCTTTTTATCTACATCATGTGTATGACTCTATGACTTTTTCATAGCTCATTCAACTCCATATGATTGAATTTATGTGATAATTTAGAATTTATTTCATAAGAAGCAAAATACACATATAAGAGTTATACATTTATGGTGCTAGAGATTATCATATTAGCTACAATATTCCTTGGGGTTTCATTTATTTTTCTCTTTCCATGTTCGATCCCAAATAATGGGCAAGGTTTCTTAAGGATTTTATCATCTAGGAGAGAGTTAATTACAATAAATATGTACCTAAAGGAGAGCTCACAATTCAACCCCTTTCAAATCTAAGCATTTAGCAAAGCACATTGAATTCTACATCTAGAATTGGCAAGAAATGAGTTATTTCAACAAGATACCTCAATATAAAGTAAGTAAATACATAATGTTTTAAATTATGAAAACAAGGAACCTCTTTAAAAATTGAAAGTGATTTTATATATAGTACATACACTAAACTCTTATTTTATTAAATACGAGAATAATTTGAATTAAGCAATGCAAGAAATCATCTCTTAAAGGTTGAGAGAGATTCAACAGACACATAATCTCTCTATGGATCATATGAACACTTTTTGGAGGAGCTCAATTATTGATGGTTGTTTGTGCATTGCCTAATTCCTATGATTCCTCAGTCTTAAAACTAAAAATAGAAGGGTTATTACATAAGCAACGTTATTTGTATTTCAAACCTTGAACCTATTATATTCCCCTTTTTATACAAAGTGAAATCACTTGAATAATGCGATAAAATTTGGAGAGATAAATTTGACCAAATATAGCAAATTTTATTAAATGAAGTAATACTTAATATGTAAGGGATTCATCTTCACTTATGGATCAACTCCTTCATTCATCTGAGCAACAAGTCAATTTTGAGCACAGTTCGACTGAAGGCCAAAATATTATTAGGGCATTGAGTTTCATAACTCTAACATCTTACTTTTTGTGTTTTTAATCCTGGATATATCATCTACTTTCATTGTTCACATTAATTACTAACATCTAACAAAATCATTACATTATCAATATTTGATTTACACTCTTTTGCTTTACATTTTTTTTATATTCGATATATATTAATATTATACATTCTATATTATATATACAAATATTATATATATATATATATATATATATATATATATTAAACATTAATTATATAATATATATGAATATTATATTATGTAATATATATTTTAATTAATATATAATTTAAATTTAGATCATCTATTTATAAAATTTAATAATATATATAATATTAGTAATTAAGTCAAATTACTAACTACTAAGCTTATCATTCCCCATCATCAGTTCCACCCTCATTTACAGGCAGGTGGATATATTTAAATATTGAATAATGAAAAACATGTCATATTTTTTGAGCTTCTCCCACACCACCTATTTAGTTATTTAGCATTGCAATAGACATGTTGATTATGATGAGTGTTGCACCAACTCTTTCACCATCATTAGCTATGATGCGTACCCCACAACTCTGTTATCTTAGAAACCTATATCATAACACAAGCTTCAATTTTTTCTCCAAAGTTTTTACTTTTCATTTTCCATTTTTTATCTAACCTGTCATGAATCTATGACTTCAGTTATTTTTATGTTTTGCTTTGGTTTGAAATTGAATATCTAGAATACAATATAATAATTAATGTGTTGCATTTATGTGTTTAATTATTTTTTAAAACATTATTATAGATGATAAAGGATAAATAATCCATTTTCATATGATTTGTTTTATTGTGATAACATGTTGGTCATGTATCACCATTAATACTTATAATATTGATTACTTACCATAGGAAAGAAATACCCTTCAGTATTTCATGAATCAAAGAATATATATATGCAGTTGGATTGCATTCATACAAGAGATTTAATTATTGTGAGTGGTGTGGTGTTCAATGTAGCAATCACACATCCCATTTTTTATCCATATCCATATATCTAATATCTTAGATTGGGATGGTTGGTTTGATCACTTTCAATTTGCAAAATTTTCAATTTTGTAAATTTTTTGTTTATTAAAAAGGGCATTATATATATATATATAGACACACACGCACACGTGTTCACGTGCACACACACACACACACACACACACACACACACACACACACACACACACACACACACACACACACACACACACACACACACACACACACACACACACACACACACACACACACACACACAGATTCAGTTACATTAAAAGCATACATTTATTGTAAAAAACCAATAATATATTTTGCTATTTGATACGTAAATAATTTTTGCCTAAAAATGAAGACATCTTGATCTAAGTGTTAATAGATTTTAAGGTGAAAACCCCAAACATGTTGGTTACTTACACAGATTAACATACCTCAATTTGTTTGAAGCAAGATAATTGGATAGAATTCCTTGCAAGCTATAGAATTTGTCTAAGCTACACTTTTTATATCTTTATAAATCATATGTTGTTATTAGTCTATTTAGTGAAAGGAATAATTATAATTTAGTGTGGAAAAATAACTATAATGTATATTGATCACCTTTATTATTGGAAATCATTGTTTGTGTTTCCCCTAACTGCATACTTCAATAAGTAGCTTGTCAGACCATGTATACATGATAGTTAACATCTACTAGTCATCTTCAATTTCAATCAAATTTGAAGCCTAGTCATAATGAAGTGTATTAAAATTACCACATATGGCCACCCATCTGTAACCACTAACCAACATAATGACATAGATAATACATTACTTGGGCATCAAACAAGTGTCATCACATAATGACATCATTTCAAAATCAACAACTTGTAAAATTTAATCTATACTTGGTAAATTAATATTATCTTTACTATTTTACTAATATATATATATATATATATATATATATATATATATATATATATATATATATATAAAGGTGAATGTCATTATTATTTTTTTAGTTTGGAATGAGATTAGCTATCCAATCATAATATCTAATTGAAAAATAAAACTATTATCCAAACTTTTATCTAGTTCTTTATTATGGGATAATGCTACTAAGTTTTTTCCTAATTGGGTTCATACATAATTTAATAATTATATCATGATGAATTATAAACTTACATAAAATATTAAAGTCATATGAACATGAATAAATATCAATAAATTATTTTAAAAAATTGGGAAAATTTATCTTTCCTTGGGTGGCATGTTGGATTCCAAGATTCATCAGTTCCACAATAAATTTAAATAGTTTCTCATATAATCCTTATATATTTTTTTCAATTCTTGATAGTTTGGCATAGTCATGAGGAGAGAAAATTGATTCAAGTCCTAACAAACATAAAGGTAAGTTATTACTAGTAAGTTTTAAGTATTAATTGGAACTCAAGATGTAGTCATTGTCCTCAAAGTAATTAACTTGTATCAAACTATCAATATGCTCATCACAATCAAATATAGGCCAACTATTTTCCAAATCATACATCTTAGGTTTGAAAATATAATAAATGCATAATCCAATGAATGTTTTGCATCACTTAAAGTTGTATTAGAATCATAAATAGAAAGTGTATCAACACTTATTTTAACTTTCCTAAGAATGTGTGAAATATTAGTTTCTTATAAAAATTATATTAGTGACCAACCATTTTGTGTATACTAATGTAGACATGATTTATTAGTATTAAATATTTTTCATATTTTTCCTAATAAATAATTTAGAATCATGAAAAAACTCAAAATATTTAATGTTTAGTTCAATAATTGTTTTAAAACCAAGGCACAAAGCTTAAACCTCAATTATATTATTAGTATTTTTGATAGATAAATAATATATATTTTTTAAAAATATTACTTATGTAATAAATAAGGAAAACACAACCACCACTACTATGTTGGAAATAAAATTGATCAAAGTATAAAGACCATATTATTTAGTTTGAAATAGTTCTGCCATATTGATGATCTGGGTCATCTATGGTTGAAATTTTTAATGTTCAAATCCTTATATTTTTAAATGTAATAATATTTAAAATGGTTTCAGTTGGTGTGATATTCCAATATTCTCTATGCATAAGGGGCTTTTCATTCCCTAAATTAATCCAAGTTTTATATTTACTGACATAAACATTATTTTATTTTAACCAATCCCTTCATAATGATATTACATAATTATAAGGAATATATAAAACTAGAATGTTTTCATTATGGGTAATAAAAGTTATTTTTAATTAGGGACCTGGTCCTAAAAAGGAAACACAAAATATGACTTAAAAATCAAGATATAACAATAGACTATGGCATCCAACAACAAACCCAACCATAGAACAATAAAAAAAGAAAGAACAATAAGAATAGTTGTTTTGAAGAACAAACTACAACCCAAATCAACATCTATTGTGGTTAATCCTCTCTCAATATATTTTATTTTTGAGATCTGAGAGACATGTTAAATGGTTATGATCCCTTTTTTCCCCTTATTTTTGTTGCTCACAATCTTACATTCATCCCATTCATCATGATTTGGCAATATGGGGATGGAAATTTCTAATGTATCCACTAGCTTTTGTATCAATAAAGAATATATCAAGTGCTCCCATATTCTAAGGACTTTATAAACATTATTATCTTTTAACACAATAGCCTCTACATCTAGTTCCTTATTTTCATGACTTTTCTCCATACCTTCATTTGGATATTCAATGACATCCTTCTTTTATAACACAATAGCAGACAAATGTTTTCCACAAGGTTCCACATTAATTTGGTCATGATTCAACTCTTCCAAAAGGGTTTCTAAAACCAAATTAGGATCCTCACTTTCATACTCTCTAACATTAACATCTTGAACAGTGACATGATGTTCAATCCTAGAATCATTGCACCAAGTACTATATTTTTTGAATTTCGCACTTTTACAATCATTGACTAGATGACTAGTTTGAAAACATCTTCTACATCTGAAAAGTAGGACTTCAAAATCTAGGGATCAGAGGCAAGATTTTCCCCTAACTTTAAATTCAATCTGATATGGTAAATACTTAGACAAATAAAAATTTACCATGATCCACAAAAAATTATTATGCCCCCTTTATTCAGTAACAACATCTTCCATACAAAATTTCCCAATTGTATTTTCTATATCCCTAAATACTTTGATGTACCAAAACTAAAAGGGGAGGTTTGGTAGCCAGATCCAAAGTAGTTTGGTAGTAAAGTATTTTATATGTGGGTTAAAAGACAGATGTTAAGGTTTAAACATAAAAACATGCTCATCCCAACTCAAAAAAAATCATTATAAATTACCTCAGTATCTTTAACGTGATGAAAAAAACTACAATGAATATTCCTCTTGCACAGGAGCTAATATAAATGTTACCCTTTACTAAATCCTACTAATGTTTTATAATCCATCAATGGAGCATTGGAAAATAAGTCCACAAGAAATTAAAATGAAAGATCATCCCTAATGAAGAGAATATTTCCTTCCTCACTGATATTATTTCAAGCTTTTCCTCTCCAAATTGGATGGTCAGAATTCTTATTGTAATAGCTACGGCATATCCCATGACCTCAACAAAGGAGGGATGCCTAGTCTCTTCCCTCTTCTTAAGACTATTTGCTTTCAAATATCATATTTTGGGAAGAACCCTAGATTTAATTTATGTTTTGAATCAATATACAATGAAGGGATCTAAAATGGATGAAAGGAATCCTAGATCCCATGTTCCATTGAAGAAGGAACCCTTATGTTATAACTACACCTCCTCCTTCACCATTTAAGGATTCTTGATGAGACCCTATTGGTGACTAAAGGCTCTACCACAAATTTCATCCTTTCATAGTTACCATTCACCTTAATATTCCCTCTAGTCATGATCTTTAAAATTTGGTTATTCACATGGTCACGATTCTAATGTTGGCAATTTTTATGATCCTAGTGGTCACTATTGTTACTCCAATTTTTTTGGTCACCTTCACTAACCCTAATCAGTTCATCAAACACCATAAGCTAATAGTTTTAATCTAAAATCAACACTGAACTTATATAAAACTAAAATTTTACTAATGCATTTGATGCATTCCTCATGTGTAACCTTTATGTTTGTATCATAAATCTTCATAAGTAAATAAAAATAATAGGAACATAAGACAACATTTTCTTTATTTCTTAAAATGAAATACTTTTTCTAAATTTTGCAAAAATATTGAATACATGTAAATAAAAAATATCTCAACTTAATTTTAGCATATCATTTTATTATGCAAACAACCTTCACCATACTTATCAACAAAAAAACTTTTTATTTTTTATTTTAAAAGTTGTACGAAGTATAAAATTAATATGAAACACTCCATGGAAATGAACCTACAATGTTTCTGAAACTTCTAAAAAATTTTACTCTAAAAAAAACATATTTATAACTCTATTAAAATGACTAAAACCAGTTTCCATGTTTTATGAACTTATCAATCAAATTTTATGTGTCAATAATATTCTATAACCTAAATAAAATGATTCTGAGTAAGATATGTATTTCACAAGGAAAAAATATAAAGGCACTTATATCCATTAAAACTAATCTTGAAAATATACCTAAATAAAATGATTCTGAGTAAGATATGTATTTCATAAGGAAAAAAATATAAGGACACTTATATCCATTAAAATTGATCTCGAAAAAAATATTTTTAGATCACTATATATACGTCATTCATTTCATAAAAATAAGGTATACAATAAGTATTGAGTTTCAAATGTAGTAAATGAGTTTCATGCATATAACATATTAAACCATTTTGATTTGCAAACAGCCTAGGAATGTTCTGATGTAGGTTATTTAGAATTAAACTAGTGTGATCAAGATTCATTTCTTATAAAAACTATCAACTTATTTCCATTTATCAATTTTATGTAAAAATTTAGCCCATATATCTTTTTAACATTTTTAATAAAGAATACACACAATGTATTTCAATTTATGTTTATATAGTATATCAATTATTATTGAGATTATAAATGAAATAAAAATAAAATGCTTTACAAAATGAACACAATGTCTACATAAATATATCACTTTTAAGAAAAATCTCACGTTCTTAATTTATATATATATAGAGAAATTATTTATTAATTATTAAATATAAAATCTTAAATAAATACAAATGAGTATGCAAGTTTGCTCTATATAACATAGAATTGACCGCATATAATTTTTTAAAAAACCCTGATCACAAACTTTTGGTATTGAAATTAATTGAACTGAAGAAAAAAATCTATCGAAATAAATTATACCTAAAATAATATGCTTGCAAGTTAATTTTTAAGAATATTGAAGCATTCAACACGTAAGTATTGCATGCATGTTTTGTAAGCTTAGGGTTTTGTTAGCTTTTCATACAATATCCAAGTTTACCTTAAAATAAAATAAATTAATCTTAGAAAAACATTTAAAATTTGATATCAAATTGAAAAAATATTTCCTATAATAAACTCTTCTGTAATAAATATAAAATAAATAAAAACTCAATACTTTTAAAAGTATTTATTTGGAAACAAATAAAAAATAATTAAATGATATTTATATATATTGCATACTCGAAATCCTCCTGAAAAAACAAGCTTATAAATGTTTTGATAAAAAAAACTAGCTTGAATGTATGCAACAAGGAAAACAAGATAACTTTGAATCCTCAAACAAAGAAACTTTGAGTCATCATTTATATTTATAAATAATTTCTCTGTATTTGCACCAATTGAAATGAAATATGAACCTTTCTAAACCGAGAAAAAAATAAACAGGATCAATAAAAAATATTTACATCAAAAACCACAATGCACGACGATCAAAACATGCAAAACTATTTACACGTGTTTAAAACTTTATAAAACACCAAAGGTTTACTAAAGTGACTGTAATTTATTCAATTATACTCTCTTATTATTTAAGGCTCAAGTCGTGTCCGTGCAAATTTTATTTGCAAATACTCACATTGTATTCATTCTTGTTGACCGTTAAAAATAAATAAACTTAAAACTCTGATGAGACTCAAACCGATACAATGTAAGGTTAACGAGCTCAAACATATCTTAAATCGAGTGCTAAATAGTTCAAAGACAACATATACAAACTGGTGAACCTCGGAACACGTCAACAATCAAACTAATGAAAAACAAAAGAGTGAAAATAACTGCAAAAAGTTATCAAAATAACAAATGGCATGATGCAACTTCCATGGAGAGCCGGGAAAGAAAATTTACATCTATTTTATTTAACATTCCTCATCGCAATTTTATGTTGAACATGGATTCAAAAGCCAAATGGCTATATTGAATGCTATCACGTACCATTCTTTTTTCAAATATGAAAATCTTCATTGTCTATTATAAAAGCTTTGGAAAGACTCTATCTTATCTTCCATTAATGTAAAATGGATATTAAATAACGAAATTTGAATGCTTACTAAATTACCTTAGTTATCCAAGAACCACCTTCAATATTTTTATAAAAAAAAATAGAGCTATAAAGTTTTTATATACATAAAACATTCATGAAAAACTTATAATATAATTCAAAACTTTATTAAATTCTCATTTCCATATGTATGTCGAGGCAACTCCATACATTGAAATAAATAAGTCACAACTCTTAACATATTAATAATGATAAATTAGAGTAGGATTTAAGGTTTAGGCTCTAGGCCTTGAGTTTATAACATGTGATTAAGGGTTTGAAATTTAATTCTAAAATTACATATATAGATTCAAATGAGAATTAAAAACCCAATAAACCTATATAACTTTTATATCTCAAATTTTTGTCTCATAATTAAAAAATTATTATGAAAGAAGTATTGGTGTTGATATTGTCTTAAAAACTATGTGTTTTACAGAAGATGATGATATTTTTTCAAATTCTTGAATATGTAAATATATACAAATTTACACTAGATTTTTTTATTAGGGTAAAAATGAAGCTTTTGACTTGCCCCATAACTAGGAATAAAGAAAGATGTGCATTTTAGGTAAGCATGAAATAACTATGGAATATAACTATACACATGGAGTCTATCCAGACTAGGGGACATGTCCTAAAATAGTTTATAAACTATCCCTTAAACATCAACAAGCCATCAACAAATTAATACCAAAGAAAAAAAATATTTTACACTAAGTTATACTTCCATTGTTGAATTTTTAGAAGCTATTCATTGGGTAAGAGACTCTATTATAGGCTGCATTTTCTCCATTGCAACTAAAATCTAATCCACTTTGTCACCAATAATTGATTCAAGAGAGAAGGATAGAAACTTCGATCATGCTAGTGCCTTGAAAAATTATACCTAAACCAAAATACTCTTTACCTTTCAATATCAAAATGTTTGCTTATGTTTTGGTTTATTCAACAATGTGATTTGAATTCATCATGGTTCCTAACTCTACATTTTTAATCATGAGATCCTCACTTGAATCATCATTATCATCTGAGACTAAATAAGAAGTATCGATCTTAGTTTTATCTCTAATCATACTAAGATGAGTAGAAAGGAAATCCTTGCACCAAGAGGGTACCCTATTTATTTTGAATCTCCTATACTCAATGGTAAAATGGGTAGTGTCAAATCAACTATGAAAACTAAAAGGAAAACCCTCGTAATCAAGAGGTCAAATCCATGAATGGTCCTCAACATTCAAATATAGATTTAAAGGTAAATCCTTATATATATCAATGTTAACAAGGATGCATGATGCTAGTTTTAGAAAACAAAATTGATTCTAGATTGTTGTTAATTAGTTACTCAAGGAATTTATAGATATGCCATTTTTAACATTATAATTTATATTGATTTTGACTCAACACATATTTCAACTTATTACTATACAAGTCTTCCATGGTTCAATAAGTCCTCATGTATAACTTATCAACAAAAGAATGTAATTATATCCATTCAATATTCCATATATTTATGAATGATCCATTTGTAAAGCATTCTAAAAATTTATGTTAAACATAATTAAATATAATTAGTAATCAAAATTAAATAATAAAAATGATGATGGCTTATTAATTTTTGAACTATTAAAAAATATTTAACTAAGATATTAAAATTCATGATAACATAGTTCAAGTCCCAAAATTAACATTTTAATAGTTATTTTATATTTTAGTTAAATATTTGATACTAATATGATTTATTTATACTTGTACATTTTATACACTCATAAAATTATGATTATTACCAATTTAAATGGATAAACAATTGTAGAAGAAATAAATAATCATAAAAATGTTACATATATATTCTTGATGATGTTATAACTTTGGAAAAATTCATATGGAATGTTGAATATTAATATCTCTAATAATATAATAATGTTTTTTATTAGCACATGTTTACATAACATTTATTGTCTTTTATATTGCTATGTTTACATGGACATGTTGCTATGGACAGTGAAATGATATATCAATTTTTTATAAATATTTTATTCCACATCATTTTTAAATACTTCCACCAAATAATTCTTACTATAAATGTGGTTTTTATTTTAAATCACACTTGATCTTTTCATCATTTTTAATTAGATAGGGTTGAATTGGGTTTTGAAAGGCCCATATGCCGCGTACAAAGGAGGAAAAGATGGAATAATAAAGATAAAAAAGAACACCTCTACCAGTGGGTAAAGAAAGTGGGTGATAAGATAAAAAGATTATAGTATTCTACCAAAAATCAACTAGATTACCTAAAGATAATCTATTTTGGGAGAAACTATGTCCAATTTTTATGATTGATGCATTTTCGATCCCAACTGTGATCCTTCATCAGGAGAAAACATATGTTTTTTCTTGATGAAGGATCATAGTTGGGATCCAAAATGCGTCGATCATAAAAATTGGACATAGTTTCTCCCAAAATGGATATTTGTAAGTGTATGGATTGTGGAACCATAAAATCATTAACCAAAATACTTTCTAGAAAATAAACTTTTGAAAAACAATCACAAGTCTTCACTGTAAAAATAGGGGTTGGTGAAAAACCCACTAATTTTCCACTATATTTCCATCCATTTTATGCAAGTCTTTAACAATTCAATATTTCACTACTTTTCCATTGTGAGGGGAAATCCTTTGTTTTGACTTCCTTTCTTCTTTCTGGTGACCAGAGTCAAACCTGCCTTTGCTTCTTAGTTTGAATCAGGGGAGAGGGAAATTATTATTTCAATTTGGCTTAAATCTAAACCACAATGGGAGTCTCTTCATCTCAGAGAGTTTCATTTGGATAAAGGGTTCAAACTATTTCAAAGGAGATTCAGGCCCAAAGATATCTTATTCACCTATTTCCACAGTGAGGTGGTTAGAATGGAAGTCCTTCCATCAGGAAGTATCCCTATTTCTCACTTCATTTTTGCATTTTGAGGATAAATATCCTATCTAAAAAATAAAGTGACAATGAAAAGGCAACCATTCATAGTCAAGGGTTTGGTTCCACAAATGATCTACTATCTTTAGGTCTATTTTTATAGGGATATTCTTGGAGATGTCTAAGTTAACTAGTATTATATAAAAAATGGTGTGGTAAAGTAAATAATTATCTGGGTTAGTTCATAGATACTCACCTAGGGTGTTTCTTATGGCCTTGAAACAAAATTCAAACCAAAATCAAAGAAGTAGGTGAGGAAGGTGAACACAAATGGGTCAGATAGTAAATGGTTTAGTGAGGGGATTGAAGTGTGAAAACTAAAGTTTCAATACTAGGGGTGGTGATCCAAATCCTACTACTAGTTTTTAATGAAAACCTTATCCTCAATACAACTAAATTTAACTATGAAGAATATTTTTTCACGAGGGTAAATTTATAACCCACCTTGCATTAGTGGTTGCTAGTTCTCTAAAATCTAGACATGAAGAATAGGGATTTTTGGCTAAAGGTTGACAAATGTATACATGATGGCTCTAGATAATAACTAGGCTTATTTTTCCAACACTGAATCAATGTCTTCCTTTCCTAACTCCAAAACACATTGGGTTATGGTAGTCCTTAGAGCAAGACTAAAATATTTGGGCATGGATTTTCATGAGTAGGTCACCTTAACAAAAGTCTTGTTACTCTAGTGCACAATATATCCATTTTTACCACATAAATTTCACCTATTTATATATATTTTTTCCTTTCACATCTTCTATTCATTTTAGTTGTAGATATGTATGGAATTATTGCTCTCCTCAGCCTGTGCATCATTCTCGCTACATTGTTATTCTACTCCAATAGCTCCAAGTTGGAGGAAAGTTGTTTTAAATGGATTTTGAAATTTCCATGATCTTATTGGCATAAAGGCATACACTTAAGGTGTATTATTCATGTACCCTAATAGATTATCTTTGTGTAATACTACTATATAGAACTTATTTTAAATTATATTTAAGACTAGTAACTATAGTGTCTAAATGGATAGGAGTTATGTATGTATCCTTCATCATAAATTTTGGTTCCTAATTGAACACCTCTATAATATCTCCTTGTACACTTGAAATAAATGGAAAAAAATGATGATAAACCAAATATAATTTCATTGTAATCGAGGGAGCGTTTAGCCTCAAGAATGGACCAGACTGGAGAAAATGACTGAGAGGCACCTATAAAGGGTATGGTTAGCTGCTTGTTACTTCTAGATCTACCTAAACCAAGGTGAGAGGACTTATGGGGTAGCTCACTCATATGGAGAGATTATGTAATTCAATCTTCATGGGGACTATTGGTACAAAGAGATACAATGTTGATTCAAACACAACAAAACTTTCTCAATCAACATCATTTATGACAAAGATGTAGAGAACTTATATGTAAGATAATTAAACTACCATGATTGATTTGCCTTCTTACATTAAATCCATAAACCTAGGGTTCCCTAACAAGTTATTCAACAACATACTCCAAATAAAATGTAGAAAGGGATTTATAATCCAAAACTAAACCCATTATGACAACCCGTAATGAGCATAGAATAAGATATCCTATCAACAATATTTGTGTGACATATCATTGCACTTCATCAATAGAAAATAAAATAGAACCACATGCATTTAATTAACTTGAGAGAAAAATATTACATACACCAATGTTTTAAAATTCTTTCATGGGGATAAACATGGTGGATTTGATCCATGTTGGCTGGAGGAGTCATATTGGAGAGGATCTCAGAGCTTGCTAATGGTTGTGCAACTACAACTAGCTTAGCAAGAGAAATAAAACACACACAATAGTGATCCCAAAATGTGAAGAGCTTATACTAAGGAAGACATGGACAAACACAATGACCAACACAATGGCCAACCAACCTCAAGAATAGAGAAGAATCCATCTATTAATACATTTCTACCCTTTTCAAATCTAGGAATGAGGGTTGTAATTTGAAAAAGTGCAAAACACCCATCCAAGATTCACCAAGATGCTTTCAGATGGAAAAATTCCCTTTTTCATGCCTATAATCTTCATGTATTTGTAATATAAATGATTCCTCTAACTTTATATGCAAGAAATTATAAATATTTACAACAAATATCTCGATTTCTTGGTTGGAGATGCCCCTTACATGAGTTGGAAGAAAAATGTTCATTTGAGGAGCCACAAAACTATATTTATTCTATGTAACTACCTAAAGATGCTCTTGACCATTTACTTACATGACTAAAACCTCCTGGATAGATGGCCTTCCTCTTATGCATGCCATGGAACAACCTTCTCTTGCAATGACTTCTTGGGCATATTCTAGATCCATGGTTTCTTGAGAGATCTTCCTTAGAGTGGCCCACTTGGATCTTGCAAACCTAAAATATCCTTCCATGGAGGAGCTTGGACAAAAAAATCAAATGAAAATACAACAACTTAAGTTTATTTTACCTTTTTACTTTTTGGCTCCAAACTTGCATTTTCACATTTTTTATTTTACACATTTACTTTTTTACAAATTTGTATTTTCTTTGTATTTTACTCCATATTTATTTTTTAATGCATAAATTCATTATTTTTAGTTTTCACCTTTTAGGAGAATCCTAGTCCTTTTATACAAATTTTACATGAAGTGCAATTTGCATGAAGTGCAATTTACACCAAGTGCAATTTGCACGGTGCTTTTCCCACACACATTTCCTAGGAATATTCTTGATCCATGGCTGCTTGAGAGATAATTCTTGTAGTGGCCCACCTGGATATTGCAAACCTACAATATCCTTCCATGGAGGAGCTTGGGCAAACAAAGAAAATAAAAAGACAATAACTTAGGTTTATTTCACCTATTTACTTTTTGGCTCCAAACTTGCATTGTCACATTTTGCACTTTTACTTTTTGCAATTTTTCCCTTCTACACTTTTCAATCTTCACATTTAATTTTTCTTAGTTTCCTCCATGTTTCTTTTTTAATGCATAAATGCATTATTTTCAATTTTCACCTTTTGGGGGAATCCTTGCCTTTTTATGCAAAGTTGCATAAAATGCAATTTATATGGTGCTTTTCCCACACACATCTCCCTTTGCATCCTATAGGATATAGAGATGGTAATTCAATTTGTACAATTCAATTTATACTAAGACTTCCCAACAAATTTGGGGCCTCATGTTCAATTTTCTAAAATTTGCAAATTTTGGGTTTTTTTAATATTCTCCATTTTTGCTCTAGTAAAACACCTTGTACAAAATTTTACCTAAAATTCAACCCTTTTCTCCATATGATTCTTCAAAACAACAATCTGCACTTGAAGAGTTACATTGAGATTCCATAATCTTGAATAATTCATCAATGATTGAACCTAGGCTAGGAAAATATGTAGATTGCTACCCCATAACCAAACTCTAAATCTAAGGCTTTTACCATTGGAAACTAGTATTGCTCTATTTTCATCATCATTTCACATAAATAAATTCCCATCATGGAATATTTAGCACAAGCCACCATTGTCAAGCTATATGGGATATTACATAAAAACCACATTTTCATGGCCCCAAAATTTAAATTGTTTATGACAAGATGAACCACATGTTTAAGATGTTCCTTTGCATTCATGAGAGTTGAATTGACAACCATTAAAGTAACGAATACATTGTTAGAGAATAGTGCATAGTGATAGAGATTCAGATCCTCCAACTTGTCTTCATTAGGAAACTTACACTCTTTAAGAGGAAGCAAGTAGTACTCTAAGGTCAAACGTATGGATAGATAATGCACACCCTTGAGAATAGTCTTTGTTGTAAGCTAACTAAAAATTGTGATTTACTTTTTCAAAGCCCTTACGTGCTCATCTATAGACTAAATCATAAATCATAGTTTTTTTGTTATTATAGAACAATCATATAAATTTTATCTGGCCTTGGATAAATTTTGACCCATAGCCTTCATCTTTTCTAGTACACTGTAATGTAGATCAGAATCTATACTAGCCTCACCCAATGCATGTTGGCTTTCCTTAATCCACATTTTCAAATTATGGAATATATCAAGGTTATCCCTCGCCTGGGTAATGCTTGAATACACCCTAGACATAATATGTTGATCTCTCATCATTTTAACAGTGGAGTCAGAGTTTTCATTCTCATTATCATGCCTCCATATGCTATATTTTCCAAGCATAATAGAATATACTTCCTTGGAGTGGGAAATTATTGTATTTTCAAGATTAATTATTTCTTCCTCATCTTGTTGAATCATCTTTGTTAGCTGGGAAAATATTTCCCTTTACTATTTTCATCTTTCCCACTTATTAATTTATCTCCCTTTGATGAGGAATCTGGAACCTATCAAATAATCTACACTTTAATAAACTTGTAAATTGCTTTATCACTTCTCACTTCTTCCAGTCTATCCTTTTCCTTGTTTGCATGATCTGAGGATGGAGGAAAAAATTGAGTTTTTCACTTTTCCAAGTATAAATTGACTTTTTGGTTCCCATTTCCACTGAATTTATTATCTCGACAAACTTTACTACATTGTTTGCAATTTCTCTTCTAACCACTGACTTCTAACAGAAATCCACACCACCATTTTCACTTTTTCACTCATCTTCATTTTCATGCTACACAAAATGTTGATGTATGGGTGAATGTAGCAATTTACATAATGTGTTGGTGCAAAGTGCCTATAAAACTCCAATTTTTACCATTTTTCTTTTGCTCTCTATGGACCTTACACCACCACTTGCACATTTCATCTTGTACAGTCAATGGGTTGACCTCCACCACCTACCACCTATATTTCTAGATTTCTACAAACATTCACTCTTTTCACCCTTTTCCAATTAGGAGGGGTCATTCATGGTATGAAGGCTATGCCAAATGTTGAGTTGGATGTCTTTTTCCAATGTGGTACTGGTATGATAGTGTGGCTCCACTCTCAAATTAATTCTATTGTTTATCTAAAGTTCATAGACCATTTCCTCTATGATTCATGGTGAAAATCCAAGTACCAACCTTGCCTCTCACCCAAGGATGTACACCCCCTCATGTGTGCAAATAACCCTAGAACACAAGACCAGGTGCCAATCTATTGGGCCACAAAGTCAACACTCGAGAAACATATTAGTAAACACCCATGAAGGCTCAAAAAAACATGGTAGACTAAAAAACGTATATCAGGAGGATTTGATAATGAACACACAAAAAAAAACATGAAAGGAAACTATATAAACAAGGCCCAAAGAATAGGGGTAACATAAGCAAAAAAGTAACAAGATTATACAATATGTACATTATTTGGACTTAGTCAAGGAAATTATTTAAATATTTACCATTAATTGGTAGCTCTAAAATTCTACCATCTCTTAATATCTTAAAATTTTCTAGTAGCTTGGTGGCCAAGATGAAGTAAACCCATCTCTGCACTTACCTAAAAAATTTGTTGCTAAGTTTTGATAAGATGACACATTGAAGTAAATGCTTTTTGCATGATCATAAATCTAGATAATATCATGATAAAATATCTTGGTACCTTTTCAACAACTATAAATAAACTTGCTTCCCATATACAATCAAATGAGTACAAATCAAGATTGTGTTAGGATCAACAATGTCAATTGTGCACTCAAAGTATTGCTTGAAAGGGGTTTAGAAATTTTCAACTTCAAGGGCATAAAATATAACCCCATATTCATTGAATGACATCTTCCAAACAACATCTCCATTTTCAAACCCACTCTAAAAACATTTGGTTGTTCAACAATGTCCACACTCCCAACAGAGTCACCTAATTCTACATCCATCTTCAGTACTTCTATAGAAGCACACTCTGGATCTTCAATTGCATCATGATTTGGTAACTCATTTACTTGTGTTATAATATCATCACAAGAAAAATAATATATGGAGACTCTCTTGACTACACTTCAAAACTATTTTTTAGTAGTAACAAATACCATTTTTATGGAGGTAGAAAACTCACTTGAGATGTCTTGATAATTGAACATGAAAATCTCATATTTGGGTGATGCATACTAAGGCTCATCTGAATCTTCATTACTTAGTTCAACACTATCACATGGGGGTGTGGGAGGAAGTACATATCACACCAATAAATTTCAAGATAAAAGTCCACAACATTTACTTTGGCACTTAGCAAATCAAGTACTTCCATTCTATCCTCCAAACTTATCTCCTTCATCTTTGATGCAAACATAGCATTGAGACAAGGTTATGATGAGTCACCTTTGAAGGATGATCTCAATCCTTATAAATTTGTAAACAAGGAGATAATCAAAACTAAAACTTTATATATTTAAAATAGCCACTGATCTTCCTTGAAACTAGAAAGTAAATTTAGAATCACCACTAGAATCAAAATTATAGAATATAATAGTTAACAAACTATAGTGATACATGTTGAACATAAATTATTTTTGAAGCTTAATGATACGGAAAACAAAGACACTGAAAATTTCAAAATAATATTCTAAAGGGAAAAGACACCTTCCAACATGTAATATTTTCATCTCTTTATAACAAATATAATAGGAGTTAATTATCAAGCCTCAAGAATTCTTGGCATGTCCCCAGTAGAGTGCTACAACATTAACAGCCAAGATAGTCCAAATGTATAAAATAAAAAATATATATCCTTGAAATTTGAAACACTTATAGCTCTAGTTCTCTTCCAGAGTCCCCATCAACATGGGTGATAAGAAGTATCCCCGTAAATGGTGTTAAAAGAGTGTGCGACATTAGCAGACCAAAAATAATAAACTCAATGTAAATGGGTAGAGAACCTTGAAATGATAGAAGATATTTGCAATATTCCCTAGTAAAATAGGAGATAAGAATTGTTCCCTAGCAATAACACCATAAAAGTGTTTGATGTAGGTAGACCAAAACTAAACAAATTAGTGAAAATGGGCAGAGAACCTTAAAATGATAGTAGCTCTCTATAAGAGTCCCTAGTAACACAGGCAAATGGAATTATTCCATGGTAATAGTTCAATAAAAGTGTTGGTTCCTAGTTATACACCTCTCTAATTTGGCCTTACACACTTGAAATAAATAAAAAATAATGATGAGAAACCTGCTAGAATGTCATTATAGCCAGGGGAGGGTTTAACATCAAGAATGGACTAGTCTGGAGAAGATGATTGAGAGACATATAAAAAGGGTATTTTTAGTCATATAAAATGTAAAATTTGGTAACTTTAGTTTGGATAATGACACCCAATCCATAGGTCCATCTTGTTCACTCTCATGACCCTCATAGGCATGTTTTCACTGATTGCTGGTCATCCGTAGCCTCCTAGACTGAACCTTTGTAGACCTATATTTCTATTTTTATGCTTAATATATACTCTTAGGTCCCATATTCCATGGAAAAAAACACCCAAACTTGGATTATAGCATTGAAACCTAGGGTGTCCTATTTTTGGCACTATTGTCCAAGTGCAATTTGGCTTCTAACGGTCATATTCTTTTTAATCCTTGTCCTAATTCATGTTGGCCTAAGATGAATTAATTTAACCCATGATCATTAAATCCCATATAAAATGAAATTCAAAGTACATTTAGAAGGGTTGGTACTCATTTACAAGAGAGAAACAAGAATACAAGTAAGACTACTCAAGCACTTTTCCCTATTCTCTACATACGACCATCCAATTGTATTTTAAGCTTATTCAAACCTTTACAGCAGTCCCTAGTCATTCTAAGTACACCCAGTTTCACATTTACTTGAATTTTCATCACACTATTACACCAAGCACTTCAATGGGAGAACTACATATAGCTTGATCCCTCTTCAGAGTATTGGTATGTACGCAATATTCCCACACACGGGGTGTGAAGTGCATCTTGTTTATCCTTTACATACTAACCCCTCCTCTACTTTCTCCAAATTTTACATTCAAGTGTAAGTATAAAGAGTAGCTATGGAATTGAAGACTAAATTAGGTACACAATTATTTTCATAGACTTTTAGGGTTTGATTTTTCATAGGCAGGGTCACATATACATGACACATGAAACCCATAAAGCTTAGATCACTAGGAAAATAACACTGAGATAGGACTACCATGCTAAAACCCAAGGTGTCTCACTTTCAATGCTCCTATCCAATCAAGAAATTAACTCCATATTTCTATTTTGATAGTCTCCCAAGCCTGCACATAGATTTCCAAGCCCTGTCTCAGTCAGAATAACACAAAATTAGATAAGTTTAATTTTCTCTTTCTCACTACTATTTTTAAATATTCCCTAATTACAATAATGATTTAGAAATTAATAACCTAATTATTATACATTATTTATTGATTTTATCTACTCAGACCCATTTATTATTTAGGAATTAAACTTCTAATTTCCCAAAATTAATAAATCATTTGGTGAACCTGACTTACTTCAAATTTTACTAAAAAGTCCTATAAGCCTTAGTTTAAATTCCTAGTTGGTTTTTCATATTAAATTCTAAAATTTTTATTGAATATTAAAATTAGAAAACCCTCTC
>JARHVA010000431.1:5005000-5037500 GCA_037957365.1 Torreya grandis
TATGTCATAATAATTTGACTAGTTTACTATTGAGAGCATCCTAGAAAAGATAATAGACATGAAAATACAATGGCCAATTTCACATCCTTAATTCCCATTGACATCAATGATGATCAAGCAATATTTACAATTAAATGATTACAATCACCATCAATATCCAACATAGATTTGATAGCTTTTTCCATCTATACTACTACATGAAGTTTTACAACCCTAGAATGGTTATTTGTTATTTATAACTTTCTAAAAAAATCTATTACACCAAACACTTTCTCCTAAAATGACAAATGTAAGTTACAAAATAAGCAATCCATTAAGTAATCATTTGTGAGGACCTTTTTAAATTATCCTTCAATGGACACTTACTATGATGCTTAACCTTAGTAGAAGCCAAAATTACTCTGTCAAATACATGATAGTGAATGTGGTGGTCACTCTAGCATAAAAGCCATGTCACACAAATTACTTCAACAAGGGTACTACTTGCCTACCATGGAAGATGAAAGTTGACAATATGTGAAGCTATGCGATAAATGTCATTGACATAGTAATCAAGAACATGTACTATCACAATAATTACAACCTATCATCTCTCCATGGCCATTCAAGTTATAGGGATTTGATCTCATTGGAAAAATTAACCCCAAATCCATTGATGGACATAAATCATAATCACAGCTATAGAATACTTTACCAAATGGGCAGAAGAAGTTTCACTTTAATCTACCACAAGCGAAAACATTTACAGTTTTATCATGAATCATATTATTTCTTGCTTCAGCATACCGAAAGCTATGATTTTTGATAATGGAACATCATTTAAGAACAAAAATATCAAAATTTTTGGTACCAAATACAAAATTAAGCACACATTCTCCACTCCATATTACCCACAAGGAAATGGTCAAGTAGAAGCTACTAATAAAACTATCAATAAAATCTTAATTAAAATAGTGACAAAATTTAGAGATGATAGGCACAATCAACTTGTTCTAGCATTATGGTCCTATAACACAAGTATCCATACACCCATAGGAGTGACTCCTTATTCACTCATTTATGGTACAAAATTAGTTTTACCATTGGAATTAGAAATCCCATCTCTCTGTGTCTCCCTTAAAGGTAGTTTCACTGATGAACAGTATCATGAAAAACATCTACACTAGATATAAAAGTTAGATCATAAATGTATTTAAGCTATAGAACACCTTAGAATCTATCAACAATTTATATAATGATCCTATAACAAATAAGTTCACACTAAAGAATTTGAAGTTAACGATCTTGTTATAAAAAAAACCCTTTGCAATGTCAATGCCAAAGAAGAAATCAAAGGTAAATTCAAACCAAATTGGATAGGTCCATATATTATTACCAAAAATATTTTCCCTAAAGCGTATCATCTAGCCTCACTTGAAGGAAAGAAACACAAAAACCAAATGAATATTATGCATCTACACAGATTCCATGTCTAAAATGCCATTTTACATATTGCAATCGACATAATTTATGTTCAAAGCTTAATTGTACATAAATTATTTTAAAAATATAAAAACAATATCAAAATATCAAAAAAAACCCAAAAACATTCAAATAATTTCAAAAACACAAAAACATTTGAATTGTATGTATCATCCATGCTTTACATTGCTGCTACTATGCTAGACTTAAATTTGTTGTTCTATGATATGTTTTTGTTGATTTATCTACATTACCATGATTCACTTGTTATTTTTTGAGTATGTGTAGTGATATCTAGCTCTTTGATTGCTTCACTCTACCCATTTTAGGGGGCATCCTACTTCTATATTTGAGACACACGTCGATATAAATACCCACAGGGGGCATCTTCTACATGACTACACCATCAAAGTTATGAAACCACACACTCTAGTTATCATGTTGACATACATTGCCTACTAAGATTACATAGATTACCATATTGACACTCACTAGTATCTTGCACTTATGTATTTCTTAACATATACCTAGTCTTGTACTAACATGTCTTACGTACTTTCACTTCTTGATTTGATTAGTTAGATGTGATTGTAGTTCCATTAGATACATGCTTTCTTTTCTTGCTTACCATAGCTTGATGTGTTTGTATTTTCTCAGTTATTGTTCCATGCCTTAATGTGTTTTAGGAAATTTGCCAATGTCCTTTCCTTCTATTCATATGTGTGCCTTAGGACATTTGCTAATGTCCTTTGTTTGTAATCTTCCATGTTCATGTGGCCCTTGTGCCAACTTTGTTTTTTTCAATTATATGTTTATGTAGAATTTGGACATGCCTTGTATGATTACTTTCTAGTTTGAGTGACATGTGCCCATGTCCCTTGATTGCTTGGGCCCTTAGCCACCCTTGTATGCTTCTTGCTTCTTGTTTTGTGTACTTAATTAATTTTTAGTGATTGTAATGCCATGATCCATATCATTCATTTTTCTTTTCTTTCTTAGATGCCATGATGAACATCATGCTTCATCCCTCCTTGCTAATAACTAACAACTAACACTTTTAATTATAGTTCAGTACATTACACATGTTATTACATTTTTATATCTATCTAGGCATACCCATATTGATTTAAAAATCTATCAAATCAAACCATGCAATATCTTGAGATATTTTGTTGATTATCATTTCTATATCATGTATATTTATAGATTAACATAGTTAAAGGGCTCTTTTTCTTAAGGGTAGTCATTGCAACGTCTTCATTCCTACCCTTAGAAAAGGGTGAAACAAACAAGAGTTTTGTCATAGAGATCAGAGCTCCTAACAATCAAAAAAGAAAATTTTAGAACACTTAAAATAGAATCCAAACATCAGACCAGGTAGAATAGACTAAGCAAACAATAAAGAGTCTATAATAGTTTCCAAATTTGGCCTTAGATAATAATGCCAAAGTTGGACTACAACGATGGATAATAGGGTGTCCTATTTTGGCACTCCTATCTAGATAGTAGAAAAAATATTTTTTTTAGAAATAGATAGAAAATTTAGTTTTAGATTAGGTAGTTGATATAAATTCAAGATCAAAATCCATGTTCTAGACACTAGTGATTGGGAGAAATGTGCATGGCACATTGATCTTCCCCTTTTTCTGAGTTCAATTTATTTCCAAAAAAATTCTCAGCAGTTACGTGCCTTACTCCATTTGCAAGTGGTTGGCATCCTTTTTCAAGTTTGTCTTTCATACAAGCTTAGCTTCTTGAGTACCTGAGTTCCCAAGTTGGCTTCCACATAAGCTTATTACACTAGTTTTGGAGTGGATTTCATAAAAGCCTAATGTCCATCTTTCAAAATGGCCAAGAGTGGCCTAGTTTCCAACATACATTTGGCTATACATTCCAACATTATCAAATCATAGTACATTCATGATCTTCAAGATCCATCTCATATGAAATCTATTCCATGCTCATATTACTTCATAGCTTCAATTTACGAGGCAATGTTGGAGCCAAAGGACTAGCTAGCCTTTGTATTCTTGAGCCACCTATTCAGAGGGATTAGACACATAGTCTAAAGATCGATTGGCACACATATGTTTCATTAACTTCACTTAGTATACGATGATGGAGCCAAAGGGCTTGCCTTTGCATTCTTGAGCCACTTTTATGGAATTGAGAACTCAGCTCCATTCACGATATTACTTTTGTTATAGCACACACCCAACTCAATCCAACATCATAATAGGTTTTGTATTAGTTCATGTATCTGGTGAGGTGTATTCATTTCTTTCTCTTTATCTCTCTCTTACCCACATTTTATACATTCTTATTTTAGATATAGAATATCTAGTTAGGACTGATCTACTATATGTTTTTTCATTACAGATCTACATTTCACATTGTGCTCTCTCTGTGCACATCTATCATCACACATCTTCATGAGATTTACCTTTGTTGGTAAGTTCAAGTAATCTTTATATTTTTCCTTTCTCCTAGTATTTTGCTTTGATACATTATTATAATAAAGGGGGGGGGGAAATATAGTCATATAAAATGTAAAATTTGGTAGCTTGAGTGTGGCTAATGACACCAAATCCATAGGTCCATATTGCTTGCTTTCATGACCCTCATAGGCATGTTTTCATTGATTACCAATCATTCATATCCTCCTAGAATTAACCCTTCCAAAACTATATTGATCTTTCCATGCTTAATTTATACCCCTAGGTCCCATTTTCCATGGACAACAACATCCAAACTTGGACTACAACACTAAAACCCATGGTGACCTATTTATGGCATTATTGTCCAAGTGCATTTTAGCTTCTAATGGTCATATTATTATGAATCCTTATCCTAATTCATCTCATCCTAACATGAATTCATTTAACCCACGATCATTAAATCCATTATAAAATTCCATTCAAAATCCATTTAAAAGGGTTGGCACTCATTTACAAAAGAGAAGCAAGAATAAAAATAGGACTACTCAAGCACTTTTCCCTATTCTCTACATCCAACCATCCAATTATATTTCAAGCTTATTCAAACCTTTACACTAGTCCCTAGTCATTTCAAGTACACCAAGTTTTGCATTTACTTTCATTTTCATCACATTATTACACTAAGCACTTCAATGGAAAAACTACATATAGCTTGATCCTTCCTTAGGGTATTGTTATGTAGGCAACATGCCCACACATAAGGTGTGAAGTGTGTCTAGAGTATCCTTTACAAACTAACCCCTTCTCTACTTTCTCTAAATTTTACATTCAAGTTAAAACATAAAGAGGACCTAGGGTATTCAAGACTAAATCAGGTACACAATGAGCTTTATGAACTTTCAAGATTCGATATTTAATAGGAAGGGTCACACAGACCTAATGCATAAAACCCAAAAATCTTAGACCACCATCACAAAATGCCAAGATAGGACTACTTCACTAGAACCTAAGGTGTCCTACTTTTGGTGCTCCTATCCAATCAAGAAATGAACTCTAGATTCCTATTTGTGATAGTCTCCTAAGCTTGCACATAGATTTATAGGCCCTGTCTTAGTCAGAACAACAAAAAATAGATAATTTTATTTTTCTCTCTCACTAATATTTTTAAAAAACCCCTAATTATAGTCATGTTTCAAAAATTATTAGCCTAATTATTATACATTATTTATTGATTTCATCTACTCAGACCCATTTATTATTTAGGAATTAAACATTTAATTTCCCAAAATTAATAAATTAGTATGGTTAGCTCTCTGCAACTTTTATCTCTACCTGAACCAAGGTGAGAGGACATATGGGGTAGCTCACTCACATGGATATATTTTTTAATTCAATATCCATGGGGATATTGGCATAAAGATACACAAATGTGACTAGAACATAACCAAACTTACTCACTCCTCCTGATAAGGGTTGTCACAAGGAATGAGAAAATGTTTAAGGCGAAACATAAGCTAATAAATATAGATATGAATATGTGATTGTAACTTTCATCTGAAAATAATATTGAAAAACACAGGGGATGAATAAGAGATTGTAATCCTAGGCTTGAAATCACAAAATATAAACACATCCTAAATATGCAATGTTTATGCATATATAGGCAAATAACACTTTAGATATGTAAAGGGCATGTTATATGCACGGTAGGACAAGTTGATAGTTATAAAAAAGGGGAGGGTGGTATGATGGAGGTCTTCAATTAGTAGGGATTCTTTCAATCATTCATGACAAAGATGCAAAGAACTTATATGCAAGACAATGAAACTACTAAGAGTGATTTGCCTTCTATTAAATCCATAAACCTAGGGTTCCCTAACAAGTTATTCAACAACATACTCCAAATATAATGCATAAAGGTATTTATAGTCCAAAACTAAACCCAAAATGATAACTAGTAATGAGTATAGAATAAGATATAATATCAATAACATTTGCAAGACATATCACTGCACTTCATCAATAGAAAATAATAGAGAACCACATGCATTTTCAATAACTTGAAAGAAAAATCTTACATACACCAATGTTTCAAAATGTTGCCATGGGGACAAGCATGGTGTATTTTCTCCATGTTAGGTAGGGGAGTCATATTAGATATGCTCTCAGAGATTACTAATGGTTGTACAACTACAACCACCTTAGCAAGAGAGACAAAATACACATAGTAGTGATCCCAAAATGTGAAGAGCCTATACTAAAGAAGACATGGACCAACACAATATTTAACCAACCTCAAGAATAGAGGAGAATCCCTCTATTTATAAATTTTTACCCTTTTCAAATCTAAGAATGAGGGTTGCAATGTAAACTAGTGAAAAACACCACTCCAAGTTTTGCTAAGATGTTCATAGCTGGAAAAATGGTTTTTTGCACCCTTGCAATAGTCATGTATTTACAATAAAAATGATTCCTCTAACTGCCTCCTCAATAAATGATGGATATTTTCAATAAACTTCTCAATTTCTTGACTGGAGATGCCCCTTACATGAGCTGGAAGAAGAATATTTGTTTGAGGAGCCAAAAAAACTCTTTGTCTTTTGTGTAACTATGTAGAGATTCCCTTGAGAACTTATTTGCATAGCTGGAAGCTCCTAGACAACTGCCCTTCCTTTTATGCATGCCATGGAACAACCTACTCTTCCAATGATTTCTTATGAATATTCTTGATCCATGGCTACTTGAGAGATCCTCCTTGGAGTGGCCCACATAGATCTTGTAGACCTACAATATCCTTCCATGGAAGATCTTAGGAAAATAAAGAAAATGAATATACAACTTAGATTTATTTCACCTTTTTAGTTTTTGGTTCCAAACTTGCATTGTCACATTTTATACTTTTACTTTTTGCAAATTTTCCTTTTTGTAATTTTCAATCTTCACATTTGCTTTTATACAAATTTTATTTTTTGTAATTTCCTCCATATTTCCTTTTTAATGCATAAATGCATTATTTTCACTTTTCATGTTTTGGGGGAATCATGGCCTTTTTATGCAAATTTGCACCAAGTGCAAATTTGCATAGTGCTTTTCCTATTCACATCTCCCTTTGTAGCCCATGAGATATAGAGATGGTAATACACTTTACATAGTGCACTTTGGATACCCTTATTTTTTAATGGTGCAATTTCTACTAAGATTTCCCATGGAATTTGGGCCCTCATATGTAATTTTTCAAAATTTACAAATTTTGGGTTTTTTCAATATTCTCCATTTATGCTCCAGTAAAACACCCTATAGATAATTTTACCTGAAACTCAATCCTTTTCTCCATATGATGCTTCAAAACAATAATCTATACATGAATCATTACATTGAGATGCCATATTCCTAAATAATTCCTCAGCCATTGAAACTGGACTAGGCAAATATGCATATTGCTACCCCATAACCAAACTCTGAATCTAAAGATTTTACAAATGGAAACTAGTATTACTCTATTTTCATGGTCATTTCACATAAATAAAGTCCCATCATGGAATATTTATCACAAGCCATCATTGGAAAGCTACCTAGGGGATTAAGTAAAAACCACATTTTTATGGCCTAAAAATTTAAATTATCTGTGACAAGATGAAACATATGCTTTTGAGAGTTGAATTGATAACCACTGAGGTAGCCATTACATTGTTAGAGAATAGCACATAATTATAGAGATTCATATCCTCCAAATTATCTTCCTTAGGAAAATTATTTTCTTCAAGAGGAAACAAGTATTACTCTAAGGTCAAACACATAGATAGACAATGGACACCCTTGGAAATAGTCTTTGTTGTAAGCTAACTTAAAAACATGATTTGATTTTTCAAGGTACTTACTTGATCAACTGAAGACTGAAGTATATCTTCTAGTTTTTTTGGTTATAATATCACAATCATATAACTTTTCTCTAGCCTTGGATAAAACCTAAACCATAGCCTTCATATTTTCTAGTGCACTATGATGTAGATCAAAATATGTGCTAGTGTCACCCAGTGCATGTTGGCTTTCCTTAATCTGAACTATCAAATTATGGAATATATCAAGTTTATCCCTATCCTAGGCAATGCTTGAATAGACCCTAGCCATAATAAATTGATCTCTCATCATTCTAATAGTGGAGTTAGAGTTTTCATTCTCATTATTACTCCTACATATGCTTTATTTTCCAAGAACAAAAGAATATACTTCCTTAGAACATGTAATTGTTACATTTGAAAGCTTAATTATTTATTCTTGATCTTGTTGCATCAACTTTGTTAGCTAGGAAAATTGTGCCCTTTAGTCTTTTCAACTTCCCGCTTATTACTTTATCTCCCTTTGATGCAAAATTTAGAACCTATCAAATGATCTACACTTTAAGAAACATGGAAATTATTTTGTCACTTCTCACTTCCACCACTCTACACCTTTCCTTGTTTTCAGGATATAGGGATGGAGTAACAAATTTCATTTCTATCTCCCATTTCTACTGACCTTATTATCTCTATGGACTTTACTCACATTGTTTGCAATTGCTCTTCTGATTGCTGACTTCCACAAAACTCCACACCAACATTCGTAATTTTTTTCTCATATTCATGCTCATGTTGTGTGAAATGTGGATGTATAGGTGAATGTTTCACTTTACACAATGTGTTGGTACAAAGTGCCTATAAAACTCCACTTTCCACCATTTTAATTTTTCCCTCCATAAACTTTACACTACCACTTGAAAATTTGAACTTGTGCATTCAATGGGTTGACTTCCACCACCTACAATGAGTCTTTCCATATTTTATGCAAAAATTCACTCTTTTGACCCTTTTCCACATGGGATTGGTCATTTGTGGTATGGCAGGCTATGTCAAATATTACGTGTGATGTCCTTTTCCAATGTGGCACTGGTATGATAGTGTGGTTTCACTCTCAAATTAGTTATTTTTTTCATCTAAAGTTAACATACCATTTAATTAGTGATTCATGATACAAATATAAGCACCAACATTACCTCTTACCTAGGGATGTACACCCCCTACAAGTGTGCAAAGAACCCTAGAACATAACATCAGGTAATAATCCCTTTGGCCATGGAGTCAACACTTGAGTAACTTATCATTAAAACCTCATGAAGGCTCAACAAAACATGGAACACTGACAAAAATAGATAAGGAGGATCTGAAAATGAACACATGACAAAAAATATGAAAAGAAACTATACAATCAAGCCCAAAGTAGAGGGGTAATAAAAGCAACAAAGTAATAAGAATATATAATATGTACAGTATCTAAACTTAGTCAAGGAAATACTTCAAATACCTAGCATTAATCGATGGCTCCCGTATTCTACCATCCCTTAATCTCTTAAACTTTTCTTGTAACTTAGTGGCCAAGATGAAGAAAACCAATCTATGCACTTGCTTAAAAAATCTACTACTAAGCCATGATAGGATGACACATTGAAGCAAATCCTCTTTGTATGATCTCAAATCAAGATAAGACCATAGTAAAATATATTGTTACCTTTTGAGAAATTATAAATAAAATTGATTGTCGGTTGCAATCAAATGAGTACCAATCAAGAGTGTGTTAGGATCAAGAATGTCAATTGTGCACTCAAAGTACTACTTGAAAGGGATCTAGAAATTTTCATATGCAATTTTTCGAAATTTGCAAATTTTGGGTTTTTTCAATATTCTTCATTTCTGCTCCAACAAAACACCCTATAGAGAATTTTACCTGAAACTCAACCCTTTTCTCCGTATGAATCTTCAAAACAACAATCCGCACTTAGAAGCGTTACATTGAGATGCCATACTCACGAATAATTCCTCAGCCATTGAAACCAGACTAGGAAAATATGCATATTGCTACCCCATAACCAAACTCTTAATCTGAATCTTTTACCAATAGAAACCAGTATTGCTCTGTTTTCATGGTCATTTCACATAAATAAAGTCCCATCATGGAATATTTAGCACAAGCCACCATTGTCAAGTTACCTGGGCGATTAAGTTAAAACCACATTTTCATGGCCCCAAAATTTAAATTGTCTGTGACAAGATGAAACACATGTTTCTAAGGTTCCTTTGCATTCATGAGAGTTGAATTGACAATCACTGAAGCAGCCAATACATTGTCAGAGAATAGCACATAATGATAGCGATTCGGATCCTCCAACTTGTCTGCCTTAGGAAACTTACGCTCTTCAAGAGGAAGCAAGTAGTACTCTAAGGTCAAACGCATGGACAGACAATGCACGCCCTTGGGAACAGTCTTTGCTGCAACCTGACTTAAAAACGTGCTTTACTTTTTCAAGGTCCTTACTTGCTCATCTGCAGACTGAAGCATAGCTCATATTTATTTATTTGTTACCGTAGCATAATCATATAACTGTTCTCTGGCCTTGGATGAAACCTGACCCATAGCCGTCATTTTTTCTAGTGCACTATGATGCAGATCAGAATCTGTGCTAGCCTCACCCAATGCATGCTGGATTTCATTAATCCGCATTGTCAAATTATGGAATATATCAAGGTTATCCCTGGCCTGGGCAATGCTCGAATACACCATGGCAATAATAAGTTGATCTCTCATCATTCTAACAGTGGAGTCAAAGTTTTCATTCTCATTATGACGCCTCCGTATGCTATATATATATTCCAAGCACAGCAGAATCTACTTCCTTGGAGCGGGCAATTGCTGCATTTTCAAGCTTAATTGTTTCTTCTTCATCTTGTTGAATCAGCTCTGTCAGCTGGGAAAATCGTGCCCTTTACTCTTTTCAACTTTCTTGCTTATTACTTTATCTCCCTTTGATGCGGAATCCGGAACCTATCAAACGATCTGCACATTACGAAACATGCAAATTGCTTCGTCACTTCCTTGTTTGCGGGTTCCGGGGATGGAGTAGCAAATTGCATTTTGCACTTTGCTAAGTGAAAAATGCATTTCTGGCTCTTCTGACCGCTGACTTCCCACAGAACTCCACACGACCATTTGCCCTTGTTTCGGTCATCTTTATGCTCATGCTGCGCGGAATGCGGAGGTAGTGGTGCATGTTGCACTTTACACAATGTGTTGGTGAAAAGTGCCTATAAAACTCCTTTTTCCGCCATTTTGCTTTTGCCCTCCGTGGACTTCACACATTTCATCTTATGCAGTCAATGGGTTGACCTCCGCCACCTACAACGTGTCTTTCCGGATTTTCTGCAAACATTGACTCTTTTGACCCTTTTCCATGTGGGAGGGGTCAATCGTGGCATGGCAGGCTATGTCAAATGTTGCGTTGGATGTCCTTTTCCAACGTGGCGCTGGTATGATAGTGTGGCTGCACCCTCAAATTCTTTCTGCTGTTCATCTAAAGTTCACATGCCGTTTCCTCAGTGATTCGTGGAGCACATCCAAGCAGCAACAATAACTAGACTTTATTGAAGTGAAGTTGGTGTAAATTGATTGCTCACCCAATTCAAGAACCTGATTGGGGTGATATAATGAAAGTCACGATGTTAAATCTCTTATTGAAGAACAAAACATGATATTATTCATTTTCTGATTTTTATTATTATATATGTTATAGTTGCATGTGATTATTATAAATGTTTATGTAAGGAATGTTTTAGTAGCAGATAATGGAGTAAAATAATTATACATCTAATATCAATATTATTATATTAATAATATTTAATATAGTTAATTAGTATTAGATAATGGAGTACCATAATTATAGATCTAATATCAATTTTATTATATTAGTAATATTTAATATATTTATTTAGTAAATTATTTAAAGATATTATTATTAGCTCCAATAAAATAGATATTTAAGTGATTCTATTCTTGATATAATTAGTTTAATCAATAATGGATTATATGCATTTAATTGATGTTCATTTTTTCATTCTTCTTCATTTTGAAAAAAGAATTTAAGGTGTAATGTATATGAAAGTTGTTTAATTACTGAGTTATGAAGCACAATAACTTTGAAAAAAGACTTCTAACAAATCTAACATAGATATACTTTTCAAAATCTTTAGGGAACAATTTTCTATTTATTTTTTTTGTTTTACATTAACATATAAATTAAAAACCAAGTAGTAGGTCTTTTTCACTTTTAAGTTTTTATAATATCTCATGTGTTTTTTTTTTGTCTTTTTTATATTAGGACATTTTAATGTTATTTTTTATTAATTAATTAATTTATTTTATATATATTTTTATTAGAATTTAAATCTAAAATTTGAAAATATATATTTGAATTTTATTTTAAAATATAAATTTTATTGAAATAGATATTTATGCTCAAATATGATTTATTAACCCTAACCAAGATTATTGAGACAAGTTTAAAACTATTTTATTCAATTAACACTTCATAATATTTTTTAAAAACATCCATATTATAATAAAATGTAGAAAGAGAAACAAATATAAATCATACATATCATATATAAATTATGAGTTTAACACATTAATCTTAATTTATAATTATAATAGACATATCAACTATTTAAACACTATGGATATATGACCTTAGATTGATTTTGTGTCCAAATAAAATAAGACTCGTAGATTATGAAAACACATATATGTGCATAGTGTACTTAAATAATTATTACTACACTATATAATTAGTTATTTAGGAGAAAGATAAACTAAGTTTAAAATATAATGTAAATTAGTACTAATAAGTTATTGAGTTAAAAAATAGGATAAATAGTATAATTAATGTTATTTAATAAAAAATTTATTATATAAGATAAAATGTCACATGATTTGAAGCTGTAGGAACTTTCTACAATGGATAGAAAGATAAGACATGTAAATTTCATTGAAATGCTTCCACCAGTGATAATCAAGAAGACAAAAAATCATTTATCATAGGATCCAAATAGGTCACAATGTTACAATGGAAATTACCATCCAAACTAGTAGTCTTCAATGCGAAACAAACAAAAGATAAGATGCCCCCTATAGAAACAAATGATCATCTACGAATCTTCTACCAATGGAGAGTCCAAAGAACATTCTAATAGCAAAGTGCCTTCCACCACATTAACCATCATTAGCTAGGATTTGTTTTGAGTGCCCTAAGAGCAGAGGGACATGCTGGAAGAATTATCGACCACAACTCATCTACCTTTTTTATTTTTATGTAATTCGGTCCATTCTCCCTTGTCTTTAATTGATTATGCAAGAAGAAGAATGGGTATCTCAATGGATTCAATCGGTAGAGATATGCCTTCCATAAGTGCAATGTCCATCATTTTTACCCTTGAAACAAGAATTTCAATTTCTAGGTCCTCTGCCTTGGGGGTAGCTTGATCAACGACATTTGAAGTTAGTTTGAGCTCTTCCCTTTTATAGTATTCACCATTTAGATCCTCCTAAGAATCACTCTCCTTGAGATTACTACCAACAAAGTTATGTTCCAGAAGGGAATCCTTCCACCAAGAGAATCCCTTTTAGTGCTTAGAAGAGTTGCATTTTGAATCTAGATGCCCTATTTCGAAGTAGTTTTAGCAACATAAAGGCAAACCTTTTAGTCGAGAGGTTGTTTTCAACTGGGATCTTGAACCATCAATAAGTTGCACTCATGGAGATCTATAGTAATCTTCAAGTAGACCAACATACGAGAAAAAGTGGGATGATGATACCCCGCTGTGGTTGAATCTAAAGACATAAAATGGTCCAAAGAGTTGCCAATGACTTTGAAGCAGTTTTATATCCAGAATTGCAAGGGTAAATAATGAAACATTATCCAATAAAGAAAGTTATTAAATAATTACTATGGTTATTTTTTACGATTCTTTTATAATTAAAACTATATGAATTTTTTAATAATATATTTATAAAAAGAGCGAGTGTAAATTTATAAAATAAAAAAATCTTAACATCATAAACCTTAGAAAAACTTTTCAATATGTAAATTGTAAGAAACAACCCCGCCCCCGCCCAAAAAAAAAAAAAAAAAAAAAAAAAAAACAAAAAACATTTGAAGATATTTTATCTAAACTATTTATAGAGCAAAAACTAAGACTAAGATAGATATCCAAGTTAACTTGAGCGCCGTGGTGGAAAAGGGAGAGGGCGAAAGAAGTGATGTGCTACATGTGAATCAGTTGTCTCCATGATTGGACGCACTATACGGTAATTATAGAAAACCCGTTAAATTGGAGAAAATGAAAGTTTCCTCCTAATTAAAAATATATTAACTACCTTGTAAGAATACAATAAATGGAAAATTAAGAAGGGTATTAATTATTAATTTATGGTTCAAAATACAGGTACATTCCAATTCTCACAAGAAAAAAAAAAATATTACATATACAGTTTATAGATTCTTAACTGTGCTACAAATTTTAAGAACGATTAATCGCTTTTGATCATCCAAGAACAGTAGAATGAATATAAAATTAAATATTTTTGTTTATTAAAATAGAGACGTTTAAGCCACATAAGAGATATTGTTATTAGTTTTTCAATTGAGTCTGGGAGGAAACTATGATTCGCATTAAACTACTTTTGTTTTTTCGGCACAAATTTACACTCGAATTGAATTGGTGTGATGCGAATATATTTATAAAGCAGATTATATAGCATAAGATCATGATTTCCGGGCTTCAGAGAAATTAATACCGAAAAGGTTATAAAAAAATATTATGCTTTCCCAGTTTCGATAAAATAATACAGAAAATGTTATAAAATATTAGTTTACATATTGTCATCTACTAGAATCTTATCATAGGACTTTAACATCTTTGTTGGTAAGATCTAGCGTTTAAATCATCTAACATGCTCTCTTCTTTTTTCCATATGCTTTCCCAGTTTCAGAGAATAATCCCTTGTTTTCATTTTCTAATTCATTCCATACTGCAAACAAAGCAAGATCTTTGATCCAACCATATTTGTAGTCACGCTATTTTTATCATCCATGAATATATTGTTTGCCTATCGTGAAGGTTAATGTAAAATTATATTACTATAATCTTAGGGACTTGTAACTAAAAATCGTTTCTAAGATGCGGAAAGAGAGTTTTAATAGTTAAGAAAGTCATTGAAACCTAGTTAAATTATAAGATTTAATTAAATATTTTCTTTTAATAAAATGATAAAATTATAAGGAAATTATCAAATAATAATATTCCACACCAATCATTGTTTAATGATCTATATTAAAATTTTATCAAATATTATTGATCCAATCTAATAAATAAAATCTATTAAAGAGACAATCTTTGAAATGAATAAAAATTTGATATTATATAAATGATTTATTTATATAAATAATATCTTATATTTTTGTCTTTTTATTTTACTTTAAGAATTCTCAATATAAAAAAGAAACCACCAAAATAAATAAATGAATGATGAAAATATAAATAAAACAACAAACATATATATATTTTTAAATTATACTAATAAAATGGATTTTATCTAACACTATGAAAATAATACAAGAAGTAAAAAATGGATACCACATAAGAAAATTAATCTAAAATTAATTAACAAAATAAAATTATAAAATAAAATAAATTATTTTACTAAAAATAATGAAAGTGCAGAAATTATAGATAAATTATATATAATTTTTATTAAAAAATTATAAATTTACAATAATTATAGGACAATAAAATTACAAATAATTAAAATTCAATACTTTTTTTATATAATATATAAAGTATTCTTCAATAATTAGTAAAGTAACAATATGATCCACACACACACACACACACACACACACACACACACACACACACACACACACACACACATATATATATACATATACATATACATATATACACATATATACATATACATATACACATATATATACATATATATTTATACACACAGATATACATATACATATACATATACATACATACATACATAGACATACACACACACACACACACACACACACACACACACACACACACACACACACACACACACACACACACACACACACACACACATATATATATATATATATCTACACACACACACACACACACACACACACAAATTTTGGTCAAATTTAAGAAATCAATTTATCAAATAATCAATTTAAATATTTTTGATTATATCAAAAATACACTTCACTTTTAAAAAATATATTATTCTTTCTTTTTAAAAGTAATATTTGATCTTAGATATTTAATATGTGATACAAAACTTAAAGTTAGAAGCTATTATACTTATATGAGTTTCTCTCTTTATATAGAAATTGAACTTAACAGGGGTAAAAATTTATTAAGAAAATGGAAAGACCAGAAGTACAATTCATTCTCCTGGTTCACCAGCTGAACCATCTCTTGATACATACTAACTGGGAGCATTCCCGGGTTAGTAATACTCCACATGGAACCATTTTTCGAAGCCCATTTGGCAAGGCGGTCAGCAACGCCATTCCATTCATGAGGAATATGTTTGAAAGCAATAGAATTCAAAGAGATACTTAACTGCCTAATCTGAAGAATAATAAGATTAAGATGCCAATCCACTTTACCTGCATTACCGTTATTTAGCAAATTAATCACAACTTGTGAATCTGATTTGCAAATGACATTATGACATCCACATTGACAGCAGAATTTCAAATCTTCCAGAATCGCCATGGCTTCCATAAGATTGTTTGTATGACAGCCTTTGTAAATCGAGAAGAGAAATTGGATTCTCCCGGAGCTGTCCCGAGCAACACCTCCTATTCCAGCCTCACCTAGGTTCCCCCGTGAGGGTCCATCCGTCTTTACTTTAATAACCCCAGACTCAGGCCACTGCCAACATCCTTCCCTATTAACAGGTTGCGCTTTTTGTTTGTTCCCTTGCTACGCACCTCTATCCGGTGCCAAGTCTCTGCAAGGGTTTAAAACCAAGCCCAAACGTTTAAATTGTCCAACCTCATCAGCGTCCAAGTCAACGCCACTCATAAACTTAGCGTGCAAAGTCTCCTGCAATGAATTTAACACTTTTGACCACAACTGTCTCCACTCAAGCCGCGCTCCCCTGAAAATTCTCCTATTTCTTTCTAACCACAAATTCCATAAGATAAAAGAAGGACCAATAGTCCATGTCTTTTGCAACAGATAACTCCTTGCCGAAATAGGGCCGAGTTTGTTCTAGAATTCACTTAGCGAATGAACATGGCGACATGGGGTGCCCCAGGCAGACCACCACAGGTGCCAGACCTGTTTAGCAAGGGGACATTGAAAAAATAAATGCTCCCCTATCTCCTCACTGCTATAGCAAAAAGCACAGACAGATGGCCCCTAAAAACCACGTTTACATAAATTATCCCAGGTGAGGCATTTGTTGTGTGTAAGAGTCTACAAAAAAAAGTTGCATTTGGGTCAAGAAATTTGGCTCCATACTTTTTTCCCCCATAAGAACTACTCACCATTGAAAGTTTGTTTAACCAATATCGTGTATCCAGACGAAACAGAATACTTCCCAGTAGCATCTCTCCCCTAGGCAAGAACATCACGACCCTAAACAGAATTGCATCCTCTAGACTCTAGGATATGGCGTAACTCTTTTCTATCCTCAGCTGATCCTCCCAGTGGCCAATCAAAAGAATTTTTCCATCTATATCCAATAGCCATGCCCATGCTGACAGCCTCCTTATAATGCGTCACAGTGTTCCAACCCACTGAGAGAAAGAATTCAGCTAGAGGCTGTAAGTGAGGATGTGAAACTAACAGGGGGGATCACCATCCCAAGAGTCTTCCCAGAACAAAGCTTTAGAGCCACTGTTGCACACCCAGAAGAGGCTCTGCTTCACTAACTTTGCACCAACCTTAAGGGTGCTCCATACCATCGATCCTCTGCCATCAAGAGGAAATCTGGAAATGTCCTGAGGTGCGGTGCCTAGAAAGTACTTGGCAGTCAAAATTTTGGCCCAAAGGGCAGATTTATTAGAGCACCATCTCCAATATAACTTGGTACACAAGGCTTGGCTGCCCAAAATAGCTGAGCGCAATCCCAGGCCCCCTCCCTGCTTTGGTCTACACACCGTCTCCCAATTGATTAGGCTCCACTTAGTGTTTTGGAGATTCCCACTCCATAGAAATCTCCTAGAAAGGCCATCATATTATTTTAGGAAATAGACTAGGGTAGTTTGAATCATGCACCAGTAAATGGGCAATGCCTGAATAATAGATTACAGAAGAATCACATGACTTGTAGTGGACAACCATCTATGGGTCTAATGGCTGATTTTCCGTCTTAGCTTGTCCAAGACATTCTGCCAAAAAATCTTGGGATGCCTCCCCACCACAATGGGAATGCCTAAATATATTACTGGGAGTGTGTGAATTTGGAATCTCAGAATGGTAGCTATTCTTCTCTGAATAGAATCTGGCGTGTTGAAGAAGAAAATGGAATACTTGTGATCATTAATCTTTTGTCTCGAAGCCTCCAAATAATTATCAAGGGTGTGACAGAAAGCTTCCGCTTCTCAGATCTACGCTTTACCTACTAAAATGGTATCATCGACAAATTGGAGATGAGTCAAGGTAGTGATCCCATTTCCCCATTTCCAACCCTATAGTGTATTCTGGGAGACCTGAAATTTGAGGAGCCACCCAAGCCCCTCGACCATAATGATGAAAAAGTATGGTGAAAGCGGATCTCCTTGTCGAAGGCCACATGAAGCACCAAAAAGCTCCGAAGGAGATCCATTTATAAGGACCAAAAAGGAAGGCATTGTAATACAACTAAACAACCAGCTGATCCAAACCTGATTGAACCCAAATGCTAGGAGGATTTTGCTCAGAAATCTCTAGCTAACTCTGTCATAGGCTTTGGCAAGGTCAAGCTTAATAAACATAGCCTTCTCCTGAGAAGTACTCATAGAGTGGATTGCTTCAACAGTGATCACCACTCCATCCAAGATCTGCCTTCCAGCAACAAAGCCTCCTTGCTCTTCCAAAATAAGGCCAGGGAGGAGCCCTTTCAATCTTTGAGCTATAATTTTAGAAATGATTTTGTAAATAACATTGCAAAGCGCAATGGGCCTATACATCTCCAACTTATCAGCCTGTTCCTTTTTTGGAATAAGTGCCAAGAATGTGGCATTCAAAGCTCTAAGCATTTCTCTGCTGGAATACGATTCCTGAACCACCTCCATTAAATCTTGTTTTATAATGTCCCAAAAGTCTTGAAAGAATTCAGCTAGGAATCCATCAGGACCAAGGGCTTTACCTCTCTTCATGCTGAAGACAACCTCTTCCACTTCTGGCAAGGCAATTGGCCACATAAGGCATTCATTCATTCCCTCATTTACCAATCGGGGAATGCATGATAAAACAATATTTTTTGCCCCTTCATCTGGCATAGGATCGTTAGAAAAAAGTTTAGAAAAGTACCAGACAGCTTCTCCACTAGTAGCTTGGGAAGAGGTTAAACAAGTTCCATCTTGAGTGACAAGAGAGGTAATAAAATTACCATTGCGCCGAGCCTGCACAGACTTATGGAAAAAGGCTATGTTCTTGTCTCCCTCTTGAAGCCAGTCATTTAGGGATTTTTACTTCTAGTATATTTCTTCCCGAAGTTCCCATTCCGCTAAAGCATTGGCAGCTCTAGCTTCCTCAAAGTGAAGATCTTTCGAGAACCCACAGTCTCTTATTTGCCTAGTTATTTCATCAAGCTGTTCTTGAGCCTTCTTTTTATTGAATTGTAAGTTTTTGAAACAAGTCTTATTCCAGCCCTACAACTTCCTTTTAACATACTGGAGCTTTTTAAGAAAGGAATACATAGTGGTGCCGTACGGAGGCCCTCCCAATCTCCACCACTGAGCCATGAGGTCATGGAGAGAAGTGTCTCTAAGCCACATCATCTGAAACTTGAAAGGAGGCTTTTTGGGCCTTTCAATATAGCCAATGGATAGCTTGATAGGCTAGTGATCGGAACCCCTCTAGTCTAAAATTTCAGAATTGATAGAAATAGCACTAGATTGCCAAAAATAAGAAACTAAAAAACTATCAAGGCATTCAGATATGGCAGTGTTACCTATTCTTCTATTGCTCCATGTGAATAGCCCATTTGAGGGTCTGACATCAGATAAACGCAACACTTCCACATTATGGCGAAGACATTCAGCAGAAGAACCAAGCCGATTCAAGCCTCCTCTTTTCTCCTCAAGACTTAGCACCACATTAAAGTCACCAGCAACTATCCAAGGCAGGAATGAATGACACATTCGGATGTAGCAAATGTGCTCCCATAGCTATAATTGTCCATCAATATCGATAGGGGCATAAACATTGGTGATCAGGCATTGTTCCCCAGTTTCAAGAGAAGAAGCCATCACTGTTAGAGCTGATATGTTTGAAATCCAATGGATAGGTAGAATTTTCCTTAGGTCCCATCCCATAGCTAAACCTCCAACACTACCACAAGCTCCAATACATTGCAACTGTCCTCTAGACCAAATATTTGACATATAAGCAGTAAATGCTTCAACTGACAATTTAGTCTCATAAATACAGAAAATATCTAGAGAATTATCCCAGACCAAGTTACTCATAGCTTTCCTTCTAGGGGAGCTATGCAATCCCCTTACATTCCATGATAAAACTATCATTGGGTGGGATGGGGAAAATGTTCATCCAAGGTTTTGACAACCCCGGCTTCCACCAACAAATCACTAGTAATTTTTAGTCTATCTTGATCCTTTCTTCTTCCAGCTTTGGAAGGAGCAGCCAGGTTGACTTTCTTGAATTGTTTTTTCATAAGTCTAAGAGCACTATTGGTACCTTTTTATTTTTTCCCAGCCTCTCCTTCCTTGACCAAATCCACCCATCTGACTTCCTTCTCAGGCAACTCGCACTGTTCCTTGAGCATACCTCTTTCCTGTTGTAGAGAGAAAACAAGAGGCACTTGACCCTAAAAATTTAGGACTTCATTACAATCTAAAAACTGACTAGGTTGCTCCATCTCTACCCCCTGTTCTTCCATTGGGATGCCATCTTCTATAGCCATACAGTCTAGGGCCTTGAATCTATTAAATCCCAGGTCTGCTTGTCTATCAGCATTTACATGCCTTAGTCCACGGCCTCTTGCTCTCTTTTTGACAGGTGTGAAGCCGTCTGTTCCTGCTTGAAAATGGTCTCCTGACCCTTGTGCCATACTTGAATTACTTACATTTTTCCCTTTACCTAGTTTATCAGGTAGGGGTTTAGTGTTTTCAGCCTGAGTTCTACGCCCATTTTCCTTCCTAGCATCAGCTGCATTTATCATTTGGGATTCTGAACCAGATTCATTAGCTTTGGCCACTAGAGGGCATTGCTAGTGTAGGTGGCCATATACATGACAAATTTTGCACCTGAAGGGAATGGATTCGTAGTCAAGCTGTTGTATCCATGACAAAGAACCCATGCAAATTTCTAAGGAATCTGGTAGCGGGTTATTTAAGTCCATGTCGACACAGATACGAGCATACAAGATGATCTTCTTATCTAGTGACTGGTGTGCAATAGCCATTGGCTTACCCAGCATAGCCCTAATCTGCCTGAGAATATCCTCTCGCCAGAATTCAAGCGGAAGCCATGGAAGACGAACCCAGATTGGAACACAAGCTGGGAGTTCATCAGCTGAATTAAACCCGATATGCCAGGGTTTAAGAAATAGGCCCACCCATTCATAGAAGTAGGGACCTCCTTCAAAAATATGATTTCTATCAGATACAGAAGAAAAACTTACCAAAAAATACCCATTTCCTGCCAACATAATGTCAAAATCTCCTTTAATGGCCCAGGAGCGATGAATCCAAGCTTCTAAAGCCGCCAGAGGGATCCTAATACCCAGAAATTTGCAAATGAGGGTGTGTGATGACAAGTATTCAACATCTTCTTGAATAGCTTCCTAAGGAATGACCAATACAGGTTGATCTTGGCTTCTCAGGAGACATCTGTTTATTTTGCTGAGCCTTGAGCGCTCACTGGTATAAAATTTGTCTTGGCCGTGAGAGCTTGCCCCAGGTGCCTCTGCCTCTTTCCTGGGGCTTGTCGACGGGCCGCCGGTTCCACCTCCACTCGCAGCCATCTCTTCCTCTTCACACATCAACCATATCAATAATTCTTTATATAGAAGTTAGTTATATGCTAAGTTATAATTAAATTTTTACTTAACTTAAAATAACGTTAAGTTACTTTATCAATATTTATTCACTTTATATTTATACCTCTAATTTCATATAGAGTGAACTTATTAAGTCTCAAGGCTTACACTATTTAATAAAAAATTAATTGAATGGGTGGGGACTTAATTTTCTTATATTACTTGACATAGTGATTGATACTAGGTGTCAAATGAAATAATCAATCAAAAATGACTAAATATAAATAATTAATAAATGTTTCCTTTTAAATTTTATCAGACGTTGTTTTTCAATAATGATAAATAATAATAAGTGATGTTTGAAATTAAAGTTGTGCTCTAGATAATATCATTAAGGGAGCATTCCAGAGTGACATATGGGTGGATTCAATGCATTGCTTAGATCTGATAGATAAACACACAAGGATTTTAAATGATGGGTACCATTTTATTACAATAGGTAATCGGACTACTTCCTTGTCTATTATTTATTTTGTGTCTATAGGGGAGAGGGTTTCGATCCATTGGGAATTAAATACTATGTAAAAATTGAAGGTTATGGTGAGAAACAATAGGAAGAAAGTAGAATTGTAAGGTGCAAATAATAATAGAAAAAATCATAAGCCAAGGGAAACTCATAGTAGTGCCCTTCCTTAGACCAAAATAGGGTAGGGTGTTATTCATAGAGTGGTTAGAGTCAATCAATTTTTGAGGTTGTGGATATCAAACTAGTGCTTAGATCTAAGATAAAGTCTCTCAACCATGGCAACTTAGACCAAATTATGTTTTTTTTTATAAAAAGAGACTAAAGAAGTGCTTGAAAGTGAGGAATGGATAATATCAAGGGGATTTAATTTTGTAATTATTAATCTTTAGCCTAAAATCACTGATCAACATGCCTAGATATCTTAAGAATAGAAGTCTTTCCTAGAAGGTAAGTTGAAAATATTTCCCAATGAAAGAAGTTTTTTCATTGTGGTGTTTCCTAACACAAAGGATAATGTTTTGATTCAAAGATGGGTATGGAGTTTGGATTATCATCTCCTTGTGATGAAGCCACTATTCATAAACTTAAATCCATTCACTAAACCTTTCAATGTAAGATCCATTTGGGTTTGTCTACCCCATATCCTATTGTCATTTTGGTCAAACCCTTGCTAGACGGTAATACACAAATCTATAATTGAGTTATAATAAGCTAATGCTATCAAAAAAATGTTGTGACAGACTACCTCCATTATAAATTTATTTAACATCTACACTTCTAAGGATATACCTGAAAAATTGACATGAAATTAGATAACAACACTTGGACTCAACTCTTCAACTATAAGGGTATGTCTTTATGTTTCTGATTTTTTTTTGGAATATGCCATTTGTATAAAGATTGTAGTAACTAAAACATAGAAAAGGTAGCCACTTGGTGGAATGATTCCCTTACCATCCATATTTATGTAGGAAGTTATGAAACCAAAGGTGATGTTTTAAAATCAATTTGGGATAAAATTGAAGCCTCAAATGAAGACCTTATAGCTGATCCAAATTAAAGAAAGGAAGAAATAAAGGCAGCCTCTAGCTACCCATCCAAGGGTAAAAGTGATTTTATTTTAGGTTTAAGTTGTCAATAAATTATTTATATTGAAATTGCTATACCTTTATTTTATCTTTATCAAAATAAGGATTGTACTTTAGTGTGGAGGATGAGAAAATAAGAGACTAAAAAAACTCCATGATTTAATGGTTTTTCCCTAGTTAGGTTCAACAGAAGAGAAAAAATATCAAAATATTAACATCCATATTTAATCTTCCTCACTATACCAAATACCTTTCATATCTTCATTGCCTTGTGTTTATTGTCTTCTTTTTCAGAACCTGCACTATCTTTTCCTTCTTATTTAACACATGTTACTGCCAATCTACTTCATCTTATTATCCTTTACCATCTTATCCATGGAAATCATATAAATTTAAAACATTAAATGCTAGGGAGATATCAAAATTATATGGTAAAATCACCGCATAAAAATTATCATTTGTTTTCTTCACAGTTCTACATGGTCCGATTTTATTGTACTTCAATTTGTTATATGTGCCTTTCAAATATATATTTCCTCAAGTGAACCATTAATAAATATCATTATTCAAGTATTTTTGACATTCTTCTGACATATGTTACTGCTTTATACTTCTCATTACTTTCCTACAACTTTCTTCTTACTTATTCTTGTAACTATTGTATATGTTCTACAAATGCTTCTACAGCATCACTAACTCATTCTGTAATTGGTAATTGTACCAAATCCAAGCCACTCATAAGTTTTATCCCATAAATAATTTAAAATGATGGTCTTCTTATTAATTTTTCATTAAATTATTATATTCAACCTTAGCTTGTGGTTAATCGAAGTCTCATTACTTTGGCTTTTTTCCAAATATGCATCTCAATAAATTTCCCAAGATCTTATTTAAAACTTATGTTTGTTTATCTATTTGGGGGTAGTATACACAATTGAATTGTAGCTTATTCACCATATTCCTCCATAAAGTCCTACAAAAATTATTTATAAATTTGGTATCCCTATTTGATGTAATGGTTTTTGGAACACCATGCAATCTCACAATAACTTTAAAAATAATTATGCAACACTAGTGGCATCATTAATTTCCTTATGTTGGTGTAGGATATTCATTATTCCATTTATTTATTAAATGTATTATCCCTACACATATAGCTTTAGCTTGCTTAGGTGTAAGTGGGTGAGAGGGTGACTTCCACATAGAGTTCCACTTGGAGTTGAACTGAGTACCACTATGAGTTCTCATATTGGTTCCACATTGAGTTACACTTAGTTTGACAGTGAGTTGTCTTGTGAGTTAACTCCTAATTCTATATATTATTCTTCACTAGGCTATTGTGACATAGTAGACAATTGGTAAATAATGTATTTTAATACATCAAACAATTATTGCATATATTCTTGCATATTTTTTAATACAAGGAGAGTCGTTATTGCATAGAATTCTCATTTTCTCACTATAACACAATATCACTACTTGGCCAATTTAGACATGGGATGAGAGTAGGTTTCTGGTATCAAACACCATTTTTTTTATTAATGTTAATAATAAATCTTGATTAGTTTTTCTATTGTATTATAATATCTTGTTGAGAGAAAATTTATTGATTTGGCTTCTTCATCTATAGATTTATTAACAATTGTAATCAGATTTTGTTTACTTTTTATCTAACATATTATCATTGTCATTAGAATTTGCATCTTACTTGTATTGGTATTTTTCATGTAAATTATATTGGTCATATAAGTTGTTTGGTGCAGATCTATGATATTCAACTTAGAGAAGCCACTCCACATTTGCATTCATTCTATTAGGTGGATAATTTGAATTGAAAGGAACCTTATGAATGCTAAGCCATATTTAAATGTTTGCAATCAATATATCATTGAATCTACATTCAGCACAGTTGATTCCATCAGTATGCTATTAACCCATATTAGATATTTGGCATTATCATTGCCCTACATTGGGATTCCCCAAAAAGACTTCCATGGTGTTTTAATTTGATCTCATGGTGATTTATCAAATCTAATTAGAATCTTTGATGTCTCCAAACTACCATCCATTCAAGCCTATAATTATATTTTCATGGATATTATTTTTCTTAAAAACAACATTCTTCATGTTTTGCATATGTTTTCATGATTTTACATAAGGTATTTCTTGTATATCTATAAAGAGGTGTACACTGAGGCATGGATAACACTATTGGACTTGAATGGGGTCAAGTGTGCATCTATGACCTACTAGTAATTATTGAACCATCTCTCTAACATCCGTAGAATTTGATATGCATCTAACCACCTCACTATACTATCTGGTGGTCTATCTAATCTTCACAGCCTATAGAGGACTGATCTCTAACTCCAATGGATCTATTCCATATTCATTTGGATTTTGGGTGATTATACTTTAAGACATGTAACATCTATTTTGGTGTAATTTTAAAATGATGTTTCACCTATTGAAGGCATTTTGGTCAACATACTGATGGCATTTTACATGATGAAATTTTGAAAGATCATCCTTTTCTTACTAATGACACCTCAAACTCATCTACAACCTTTATTTTCTTCAAAAATGGTTGCAATCTACTAAGAATGCCATCTTTCAAACCTCCATAAACCTTCTATTGGCAGCAATGTACAACTCAAACCCCTAGTTTTCAATTCTCCATTGCTAGAGATTTTCCTCATGGTGTCACCCAACTCTCTTTCTCTTTTATAAATTAAAAATATAAAAACTTAAAAGTTATACCAAAAAATCCTTTTCAAATAATTTATTTTTTAATTATTATTTTTAAAAATTTATTTTATTTTTCCTTTAGTTGTTTGTTTCTCACTTGAGAGTACATTGGGGAAAGTATGATGGTTGTTTTTGACTTCAATTGACATGAGGAAGTACATCATCCCATACCAATTCCATTGAGTGGTTAAAAATCATGTTTTGTGTTTAAAACCTTAGAACATTTAAACTTTTTATGTAAAATTCACTAAATATGTCATTAATGATGGAAAATTGATTGTGTAATAAATTTTGATTGGTAGTTTTAAGTTAAGCATCATCTTTTGTAAAATTTCATATTTTTAGATTTCCCACCTAGTGGTTCTATTTATATTATAAAATGCACTAAAGTTATAAAGTGCCATATTTTGGGGGTTACCTATGTTATGGTCCCTATTTCTTTCTAAATTATATATCATACACTAATTGGCCACATATGGATGTGTTTTCAATTGTGCCTAACATCCCTATCTGAGTGTACACTATTTGTATTGATTCTTGTACCGATTGCTCACTCGAATGTATTCTTAGTTTTGTCTAATGTCCCATTCATGAGAAGAAATAATTTTATTGTTATTGTAGAGTATCATGTGTAATATTGCACTTCCTTAGTGTATTATTTTAGTCACGATGAATCCATTTGAGATAATCCAGAGGAGGAATGTTGAGTCTACACCAATGGTCCTTATTGAGAAGACCAATTAAGTTTCATGGGGTGTGTACATAGAATGTTCACTCTTAGATTAAGAACTTAATCCATTATTATATGGATCAATTTCTCCTCCTATTAACCTAGGTCAATATGATGATTGGGCCAACTTTGGTGAATATGTCTATGGTCACTTATTGATTCATGTTTCATGGGACCTAAATAATTATGTGAAAAATGCAATGTGTCCCTTCACTATTTGGAGTAGTCTTCAGAGTATTTTTAGGGATCCTATTATGACCTAAAACACGCCTCCTTATCCTCTTTATATTGTATCTTCTTAGACTATTGTACTCCCCCCTTCTACTTTTAATTTTTGTGATTATACATCCATGGTATATAGTGCTCTTACTTCTATCGAGCCCCCACTATAGGATGACATTCTACCAAACCTTAGTTGTTTCATTTTAGATTCTAAATCCATTCTTATGTAGATTATTGCTCTTATAAAGCCTTCACATACTTCAATTTCAGAGGACTTTACTGATACTAGTGAAATTATACACATTGATATTATGATCGACTCATATATTCCTATGGAAATTCATCTTGTAGATTTGAGTGCTTTATTTATAGACCAGTCTTTAGTTTTGATGGTTATTGAGCTTTGATCTCCTCTTCTCATGGAAATTCCTTCAGCAAGTGTTCCATGACACTTTTATTCTATGATTGTAATTAGGGTACGTATAAACCCTCTTATTCTCTTCCCTTCATTATATACTTCCTTATTTCCATTTTCTATAGTTAGGCTTATGATTCCTGATCAGACTTTGGCTCATTTGAGCATTGGCAGGGAGACTTTTAATAATTTTCCATAGATCTAAATCATGATTCCTATCTGCATTCTACTTGAATGGGAATTCAATAGTTTGATAGGTCAAGGTTTCTTTATTCCAAAATAAAGAGATAATATTTGTTATAAGGGGACCTACTACAACATTCACCATGTGACATTTTGTGCTTACGTTATTTATCTTCTTTGTGGAGGCACATATCATTTATATTTTTTAGGATTATAGGATCATCTCTATATCATTTTACTCCACCTTTTGAGAGTTTTAATGTAAATGGGTACTTCATCAAGCCTTGTTATTAGGACCCATTTTTCCTTTTCTACCCACATAAGCTATGCATAAAGGGGGTTTTAATGTAGGATATTTAATATTTCATTTATTTATTAAATGGATTATCTCTACACATAAATTTAGCTTGCTTAGGTTTAAAGTGGTGAGAGGGTGAGTTCTACCTAGAGTTCCACCTGCAGTTTCAGTCACTGTGAGTTCTCCTATGAGTTCAATAGCGAGTTATACATAGTACCATGATGAATGATATTATAACTCACCCTACTCTTTCTCTATATTCCTCTTCACAAAGCTATTTTAACATAGTAGACAATTGATAAGTAATGCAGTTTAATACATCAAATAATTATTATAAATCTTCTTGCATATTTTTGAATACAAACAAGGTCATTGTTGTTCAAAATTATTGTGTGCTCACTCTACTAGAAGATCACCTATTGGCCACTTATGACAAAAGAAAACTAATATAAAGTTAGTCCACAAAAATAAATAGTAAAATAGTAAATATAAAATAAAATAAATTATTTTACTAAAGAGATTCAAAGTGTATAACCTATGGATGAATTAAATTATAATAATTAGATATAAGTTTTATTAATAAACTATAAATTTACAAATTGATTTACAATAATTATAAGATAATACAATTAAAAATAATTAGAATTCAACAATTTTTATATAATATACAAAGTATTTTTAAATGTTTAGTAAAGTAAAAATATGATTCATTTATATAAATTTATTTTTATGTAACTATAAAATGATTAAGAATATTGGTTATATTTAGATAATCAATTTATAAATCAAACAATCAATCTAGATGTTTTGGTTATGCCAAAAATACAATTCACTATTAGAGAATTTATTGTTTGGTCTTTTTACAAGTAATATTTGATCTTAGATGTTTATGATAAAAAATAAAATGTGGTACAAAATATAAAGTTAAAAGCTATTGTACATATATGAGTTCTTCTATTTATATTGAAGTTAGTTGTATACTATGTTATAATTATTATTTTTTAACTTTAAATAATGTTAACTTAATTTTTAAAAAATATATTCATTTTATATTTAGGCCCATAGTAATAATTTAAAATAAATTGAACTTCTTATGTCCCAAGACTTAGAATATTTTATAAAAAATAATTAAACATGGGTGGGGACCTAATTTACTTATACCACTTGACATAGTAATTAATACTAGTTGTCAAGTGAAACAATCAATCATAAATGACTAAATATAAATAAATATATAATAATTATTTTCATTTAAATTTTATCAAAATTTATTCTTCAATAATGATATAAAATAATAACTAACATTTGGAATGAAATTTCCTAGTGCTCTTGAGAATATCATTAGGAGATCATTATCTAACCACGCATAGGTGGTGTTAGCGCATCACCTAAATCCAATACAAAAAGACACAAGGATTTCAAATCATGGGTACAATTTTATTATAATAGGTAATTGAACTGCTTCCCTATTTGCTATTTATTCTATGTCTATAAGGCAGATGGATTGAATCATGTGGGAATTAAATATTTTGTAAAAAGTAGAGGCTATGGTGAGGAACAACATGAAGCAAGTAGAGTTGGAAGGTGAAAAAAATAATGGAAAAAGTATAATTCATGGGAGAATAATAGGAGTGCCCTTCCTTAAACTAGAATAAGGTAGGGTGTTATTTAGTAGTGTGGTTAGAGTCAGTCATTTTTGGAGGTTATGGCCACCAAACTTGTGCTTAGATTTGAGATAAAGTTTCTCAACCAAGGTAATTTATACACAATTATGATTTTTTATAAAAATGAAACTCAATAAGTGATTGAAATTGATGAATGGTTAATATCTAGTGGATTCAGTTTTATATTTTTTAATTTAAATACTAAAATAAATGTACATGACTAGATCTCTTAAGACTGGAAATCTCTCCTACAAGGTACGTTGAAAATATTTCTGAATGCAAGAATTTTTCTCACTGTGGTGTTTGAAAACATAGAAGATAAGTTTATGATTCAAAGTGGGTTATGGTGCTTGGATCATCATCTCATTATGATGAAACCATGGTTCAAAAACTTAAATTCATTCACTAAACCTTTCAATGTAAGAGCCATTTAGGTTTGTCTTCATCATGTCGTATTGTAGTTTTGGTCAAACCCTTGATACAAGGTAATATGCAACTCCATAAGTGAGTTATAACAAACTGACCCTATCATAACTATGTTATACCATACTACCTATCCAAAGAAACCAAAGGAAGAAATAAATGCAACCTTAGGCTACCAGGTGTAAGTTATCAAGAAATTAGTTCTATTGAAATTACTATACCTATTTCCATTGTTTCATATCTTGATGAAAATAAAGATTGTACTTTATTGTGGAGGAAAAGAAAAAAAGACTAAAAAAAATACACGATTCAATGTTTTTCCCCTATATAGGTGCAACATAAGAGAAAAAATAACTATACCTCAACATCCATATGTAATCCTTCCCACTATATAGAATATCTATCATAACTTCCTTGCCATGTGTTTATTTTCTTCTTATCTAGAACCTACACTATCTTTTCCTTCTTATTTGACACATATTGATACCAATATAGATCTTCATCTTCTTCACCTTCATCATAATTTATATGGAAATCATATAAATTTGAAACATTAGATACTAGAGAGATATCATAATTCTATAGTTAACTCACCACATGGTCCAGTTTTCATGTACTTCAACTTATTATGTGTGTCTTTATGAAAATCATCTTTCCTCAAATAAACCATTACTAAATCATCTTATTAAAATATTTTTGACCTTATTCTAACATATTCTAGTAATGATTTATACTTCTCATTTCTTTCTCACAACTTTCTTCTTACTTCTTCTTATAGCTATTGTATATGTTCTACAAATAAATCTATATCATCATTAACTCATTCTGTAATTGGTATCTATAACAAATTAAAAACACTGATAGTTTTTCCCATTAATAATCTAATTTTTTAATTTTCCTATTGATATGTTCATTAAACTATTATATGCAAACCCTGCTTGTGGTAAACCCAAGTCCCATTGTTTGGGCTTCTCTCTAAATATGCATTTTAATAAATTTTCCAATATCTTGTTTATAAATTCTATCTATTCATATGTCTGAGGGTGGTATGTAATACTAAATTTTAGATTAATCCCAATGTTCCTCCATAAATTACTCCAAAAATTACTTAGAAAATTTATGCCCCTATTTGATGTATTGGTTTTTGGAACACCATGCAATCTCACAGTATCCTTAACAAAGTACTTATGAAACATTTTAGTGGCATAATTGATTTATTACATGTAATAAAAGGAAAAATCTTATTAAACTTATCTTCAAGAATAAAAATTGAATCATTACTTCTCTATGTGTTTGGTAATCCAAAAACAAAATCCATACATAAATATGTCCATGGTCCTCTTATAATTGGTAATGACATGTATATAACATTGTATTTTGTGTATGTATTTTTGCCACCAGATATATATTGCATCTTGAAAAATATTTTATGACATCTCTATTTATCTTTGGACAAAAATATTTCTCCTATATAAAATATATTATTTTTGTCTTACCAAAATATGTAGCCAAACCACCATTGTGAAATTCTATTATAACATTATCTATTAGAGACCCAATTGGAATACATAATTTTTTCCCTTTGAATATATAACCATATTAAATAATATACTCATCATAACATTAATTATATTTCCTATCAATGCATTCTTGTATTGATAGACTATCTTGAAAAAGTATGGATTAGTATCATATAATTCCTTAATAAATTCAAATCCAACTAATTCACTAACCATTGTATTTATCAACCCCACTCACCTACTCAAATCATCATCTAATTGATTCTATTTTTCTGATTTGTGATTCAATACAAAATTATAACCATGTAAGAAAGTCACCCACTTTACATTCCTACTATTTAATTTATTTTGAGTGTTCACATAATTAAAATCCTCATGATCAGTAAATAAGATAAACTCCTTAGGCACTAGGTAATACCTCCAATGTCTTAATACTTGTACAATGTCATAAAATCCAAAATCAAATGTTGAATTATTTATTCTTACCTCATTCATTTTATCACTAAAATATGGTATTTGCTTTCATTCTTGATCCAACACATCACCAATTTGAATAAATAAAACATCACAATCAACTTCAAATAGTTAATTAAATTTGAATACTATCAAGAAAAGAAAATATCCTAGATAAAGCTTCTAAAATAATAACCTATATTGATTCATATCTAATAATTTAAATAATTAAAAACCATGCATAAAT
>JARHVA010000431.1:5042500-5070000 GCA_037957365.1 Torreya grandis
TTTCATTAGATGTTTTCATCTTATACATGAGCATATAAACCAGTTCAACTAAGTTTGTTGCTAACATGTGCAAAAATCATAAAATATAATTCTTGCTCTTGCACATTTCAAACCTATATGGCTACATATAAAATTATGAACGTTATGGTTAACCAATCTATTCATGATTATTTATTTTATTAATGCATTAGTGTTAGTTACATTTCTAAAATGGAATAAAATTTAGAGTGTTGTTGTTATGCTAAAGGTTGCTTAGTATGTATATGAGTTGAATTTAGATTCTATAATTAATTATTAATGAAGAAATCAAAAAAGTTATTTTATATTTATTACATTATTGAATAGAACTTTTGAGTGATGTACTCTCCATTACTTGATGCTTATAGAGATGAATAATGTTTGAATGTATAACTATTGGACTTATTCCTATGAGCTAAGTATGTCATCATCTTCCTTCTTGATGGCTAGAATTGAATAAATAGTTATGCCATGACATGTTCAAACATATTTTGTAAGAGTTTCTTACATGGAACATTTTATTCGGGTTCCAATCAATTATAACTTGGCTGTAATTTCTTGTTTCAATAAGACATTGCTAATAGTATGAGCCTTGTATATATATACAATTAATGTGGAAACTTTTGATGAGTATGTAATTCTATTTTGGTTTACATTGAAACCTATTGTATGCATTCCTAAGATATACTTTCTCATATTTGAAACATATTACTATGCCATGTTTGATTTTATTTGGAAAGATGTGTTATAATATGGATACCTTCTTTCAAAAAATACTTGTTATAGGAGAGGCTAATGAATTAGTTATTTTGTGTGCTTAATAGTTTATTAAGTAAGCATATGGATTGAAAATAATATAGTATAAGTAAAATTATCTGGAAAAATTATGTTCCTTTACATTTAACCTTATAAATGATTGAATAATTAATGATGAAAGGAATAAACTATTGGCTGCCATGCACCTTTGATTACATTAATTTCTCCTTTATCAATTCTAATGCATTCGTTATTTTCCAATATTATATCATTGTATAGATTCAATTATGGGATTCCATTAACTATTATCTGATAAATAATCAAAATTATCATAGTAGTATCATTGTTTATTCATTCAGGTAGTGGTGTTCATCCTCATTGATTGGGCATCTTAAGAACACAAGGCACTTATTGGCTATGGTGTAGTGAACTCATGCCATGAGGGGGGTTTGACAACATCAGAAGGTAGCACTTGATATAATATCTTACAATGCTTGGGGTTTTATTTAGTTTCATGGATGTACTTATTTTAATTAGAAATAAATTTATTGTATGCTTATAGGAATTCAACATATTTTACATATGCTTAAATTAAATATTAGTTGCCATGTATAATTGGCATGTTTAAAAAGATATGTGTTATCGATACTATATTATGTTCTCATTTTTTAGAACTATTATAACCCAATGATACCTTAGGGTTTATAATTTATCCCTTCTGGTTAGTTTGAAAATAACCATTAACCACCCATGAGTGGAACAAAAACCCACCAAGGTGAGAAGATACTTAGTGAGGGCTAAAGAACTATAAATGGTCCTATGTTGAAGAATGAGTGACACATATGGTGCTCAAGACATATCCATGTATGCATACATTGATAGGCCCTGAACCCCATAAACCATCTATTTTAGAGAAATTTAACTTATATTCTTTGGAAGGAAGAGAAAAGAAACTCAAGAAGGGTATGGTTAGTATAACATAGTATGGTTTGCAGACATTGATCTAGGTGGTTGTAGATACTCCTCTTTGGCTTGGAAATAATGACCTAAAGATAATAAATCACTAAAAAAATAGCTGATTAGTTAGATAGTAGGGTGGATTTCCTAGTAAGATAGATCCAAGAAGCATGAGCTTTCCTAGAGGTTGTCAATCCAAACTTTTAAGAGTTATGTGTTTATGTGGTTAGAACCTGACCATCGATGGTCAAGCCTAACCATAGATGGTTAGGGTGATATTCGATGGTTGAGTATCAAAGGTCAAGTTTGGTAAAATGTTTAGTTAGTTAATTAGCTAGTCAGATAACCTGACTAAAGTTTGTGGTTGAAGGGTTATGTGATGGTCCATAGGGAGTCTAGAGGTGGTCTAGGGGTGTTTTGACATTTAGAACTATTGTGTGAAATTTTTTAGTGTATATATTTTTCTCATTTTTATTATACAAATTGTATTAGAAAGATACAAAACAAAAATGGATTGCATGTTGAAGGATTGGTTTCCCCAAGCATGGGAGGAGGTGTTCTACCTCAAATCGAGAATTGATGAGGTGAAAAAAAATTATGTGCAACTTTGATAAGTGGGTAAGTTGGTAATGAAGTGGTTGGAAGGTTGGGTATTGAAGTGTAAACACACACACAAAGTATGACTAATATCTAAAGCCAAGATCATGCAATGACTAGGTTACCATGGTTGGTAAAAATAAAGATAAAGACTAGAAGGACAAGTCACAAGTGGAACACATGACCGTATGTGATGGTTAGACTATACTCATAAATGCAAGACTCCTAGATAAGGTTAGTGTTTTTGTGGGTATCTAAGATAGGAAGTGCTCTCATGAAGACACAAATTGGTTGGGTGTGTGCAAGGTAGTAAAAGTTCAAACAAATTTAGAGAAATTTTCCTTATATTCTTTGTAAAGAAGAGAAAATAAAATTGAGAAGGTTATGGTTAGTAGAACCTAATATGTTGTGTATGAATTGATGTAGATGGTTGTAGATACTCCTCTTTAGATTGGAAAGAATGACCTGTAAATAAGAAAGAACTAAAGAAATGGTTGATTAGTTAGATAGTAGGGTGGATTTCCTAACATGCTAGATATAAGAAGCACAATCCTTATTGGAGGACATAAATCCACATTTTCAAATAATCAAGTTCTGAAAATGAAAGATAAATTGCTTGCATATATCATAGAAGATACTAAAATTATATACAAGAAGTTCTTGATAAATAAATAGGTGAATTTGGCTAATTATAGTAATAAATATATTGATATCAATGTTAAATGAATCAGGTATGGTCCAAAAAAATAGGGTGAGTCTATATGATCAGGCAAGGAATCTAAAGCTATGATTTGGATGAAGTCTGGTGGGTGAATATATTATGTTATTTGTTTATCACATAGTGATCACTAGTAGTTATGATGACTATCGATAGTTAGGATGATCATTAGAGGTCGGGAAACCATCGGTGGTTATGGATAACCCATTAGAGGTTAGGGTGACCATTAGTGGTTACTGTGGGTTCTGGTCTAGTTTAAAAAAATTAGTTGATGAGGTTGAAAAATGGGAATCTAAAAAGTGGATTTGGGATAGGTTGGTCATGAAATAGAAACAAAGTAACTAATTAGTGAAAAGAGATACTTAACTTATTGGCTACTAATTTGAATAATGTTTGATGGAGTCTAAAGCAATTATGGAAGAGTAATAGTACTTGGTTCTTGTTTGATGAGTGGCAACACTTCATATCTCTATCATACTTATTTGTTCGATAGTTTTTTGGAAGAATATATTCAAAAAAAATTATGATAAAGAAGCTCTTCATAGTTGAAAATGATGATCAATTTATTTTGTATCCCTTTTTAGCTCTTGTTGATTTATTTTTATAGGAAAATGGGAGAGGTGGAATTATAGGTTCAAGAAGAGGTTTAACTTGATGTTTATCTTTAGTTTCAACATGCACTGATCTATGAGTGGATCAAGCAAGATAATTATAAAAAATCAAGGTGGAGTTGAAGTTGGCGTTAGATGTTCAAGTGGTTGGAACTTGATTTTCAGTAGTTAGGCCTAATCATCAATGGTTAGGATTACCGTCAATGGTTGATGATCAAAGGCCAAGTTTGGTAAAATGTTTAGTTAGCCAATTAGCTAATCAACTAACTTTAATTAGGTTTGTATTTGAAGGGTTGTAAGATGGTCTCTATGGGTTCTTGAGGTGGTTTAGCAGTGTTTTAACATATAAAACCATTGTGTACAGTTTTCTAGTGTCTACATTTTACCTCTTTTATTATACAATTTGTATTAGTAAGCTACAAAATAAAAATAGATTGCTGGTCAAAAGATAGGTTATCTTGAGCATGGAAGGAGGTGTTGCCCCTCAAACGAAGAATTAATGAGGTGAAATAGAATCAGGTGTAGGTTTGATAAGTGGGTAAATTGGTAATGGAATGGGTGGTAGATTGGGCACTGAAGTACAAACACGTGTAAAAAGTGTGACTAATTACGATATCCAAGAGCATGCAGTGACTAGGTTGCCATGGTTGGTAAAAAAATAAGGTCAGTACTAGAAGGATAAGTGACAAGTGGACCACATGATTGTATGTGATGGTTGGGATACACTAGTAAATTCAATTCTCCAAGACAAGGTTAGTGTTTTTGTGGGTATCCAAGGTAAGAAGTACTCCTGTGAAGACATAAATTAGTTAGGTGTGTACAAGGTAGAATAAGTTTAAAATTATTCAACATGGAAATTTAGTTGGTACGGTCAAAATGACAAAGGTAAGATCATCAAAAAATGTGTAGAAGTTGGTCAATATTATAGGTGAGAGAGATTAGGTGAGGGCTCATCTAGCCCTAGTGATGTAGGAGAGGGACTCTATCTAGAAATTAGGAGGTGGAGTATCAATAGCTATAAGACCAGTAGGGATGATCTCTATGTAGATATATGTAGTGATTATGGAGGAACTATCATATTATGAGGCTTTGGTGTTCAGGCATTATCTAGATGAGACCTGATGCGGTGAGTATGGAGCTGTGATGGTAGGAGGTGTAGGTACAATGATACTAGGTTAGTTGGCTACATCTGTGGGTGGCCAGATAGGTACAACAAGATAGGATTTAGGATATAGTCTTGCCTCAAGATCTTAGATTTGTTTATGAGACATTAAACACACACACACACACACACACACAATGTCTCATAAACAACTCTAAGATCCTGAGGCACCACTGGTTCCTAAATCATGTCCTCCTATACCTGCCTAGCTACTGACATATATATTTTTATATGTGATATGATTTTGATACCAACCTGTGAGCTGATGCAATGAGATGTATATTTTGAGAGCTATGTACATTGGTGTATACTATTATGCTTATTATGTGATTATAGATTCACAATTTATAGATATGATATTTGCATATGGTTTGTGGTTCATGGTTATGATGTTCATGTTGATTATTTATGATGTTATGTTGATTATGGCTATGCTCATGATGATGTGGATTATTTATGGGATTATGATGTGATGGGTATGGATGAATATGATGATCCTAATATGATAATATGATGTTGATGGTTATGACATTATAAGTATGGTTTTTGATTTTAATGTTGATGGATGTGATCATTTAATTTCATGTTTGAGATGATCATGTTTATGATATTTGATATGATTATGGTTATGGCTAATGGTTATGATTATGATGTGATTATTGTAATGTTTATGGATGGTGGATCATTGGTATATGGCTGTGATAATGGTAGGATGTTGATGGTGTTATGATGATGTTTAGAATATGGTGTATATGCTGAAATTTAATGATTATATGCATCCTCTCTTAGAATTAGATGTGTGGTTGATATGGTTTATGTGATTATGAGAATGTGATGGTTATAGTTGATTTTTTTATGTATATGATGAGGATATTATGTGATATGGTTATGATTATGGTCATTTAGTTTGGATTAAGGTGAAGTACATAAGGTAAGTTAAATAACAAAACCATATTTGACAAAGAGAAGACAAAATAGAGACAAAATTTTAAGTGAATATATCAACCAATGTGAGAGAATAAGGAGGCACGATGCTTATTTTTTGGCAAGGAAAAAAACAAACTAAAGCTGGAAAGGCTTAAAGAACATAATTTATATAATTCACAGTATCATTCGTTAGTTGGTTAAAAAGGTCTCTTGATCACATAATGTCAAGTAAGCTCAAAATCCCTTACTTATAGTGTATAAAGGGAAGGGAGATGAAAAATTAATCCTTATTGGAAGATTATCTTGCCTCTTTTGTAGGTCACCAAAAAGCTAGTATAAACAAGTTCATCTGATATAAGGTATATACAGATCTATGTGAGAAGTCTACTTATGAAAGCTGATTGTAGCTCTCAAAATTACTTTTCTATTTATGAAATTTGATAATGGGTATCTTGATATGTTTTTATTGTTTCGAAGTTATTGGGGAAGTTTATCGATGCAAGAAGCTTCCAAAAAATTTCTATGTTTTTACAAATGCTTTACTCATCCATCCTTCAAAGGATGGTCTAAGTGTTGTGTGATTTGTTTAAAGCTTTTGATAGTTATCTTTCACGGCAATAGTCTATCTTATATTGATCAATTTTGATATGTTTTCAACATCTTTCCTTTAAGAGATAAATCTATGGATGCTAAGAATAACCCACGATTATTTATGCTTATGATTTTTCTTGACATGGACTTGCTTATATAGGCTTAAAGGTTCTCCTTTTATGAAGGTAAAACTAAAAGCACAAGAAGGTTAAGTAGGTGTGAAAGAGTTTTAAGTGACAATAACCATGGGAATATATCTTAGGAAAGGGATAGAAATTACCATGATAATCATGCTATGGGAAGAGTTGTGGTACCCATTGTTCAAGATTAGGTTATGATTGTGATAGATAATCACATGATTTAGCTTTAATCAATTATTCCTAAAATAAGGAGATGAATGTGGTTTGAAAAAAAGGGATGAGCTTAAGATAGACAAAAGGTGAGTTTGATCTTATTTTAACAAAAGAATGGAGGTGGATGTGAAGTATTGAGGGTGTCAAGTTTTGGGTTCCATTAAATAGAGGATAACTGGTAAGCTCCTGATCCATACTTATGTGTTATGATATAAGGTCCAAGCAAATTGAAAGAAAACTTACCCCACTTAATTTTTTTGATATTCGTGACATGTTAGTTTTCCTTTAAGATGTGGTCTTTGATATTCAATTATCCCACTTTAATGTGTTTATTATAAACATCCTTGACTCACTCTTGATACATAGTTTTATGTTGATCCTTAGGGGTAATTAGGATATGATTGTAATGTAAGAATCTGTCCATAAGAGATAACATCTCATGGCTAGTTGTAAGATCAACTAGCTATTCAATGCTTGGTAGAGGGAAGTCATCCTTTGGGCAAGCAAAGTTGAGGTCACAAAAGTTCACGAAAATGTGTAATCACCTTATGGATTTGTTGATAGGTAAGATGTTGAAGACACATTAGGGATAGTCAATAGGTTGAATGAAATTGATGGATATGAGATGTTGAAGCTCTTCTTTGATGAGTAGGGCTATGTGAAGGTGCATTGATCAAATCTTTTACCTAATGGGCTTGGAATCATAGTTGGTGACTATGTTATGGGTAGTGATGGAATGGTCGATTCCTAGAATGTCACTATAAGATGAATAAAATACTATGATACGATATTACAAAAAGGAGGGGAAGTCCTGAAGATCCTTGAAATTTAGAAATTGACTAATTTTGAAAATGTGTGGGTCATCTAGAGTGACCAAGTTGATAGCCAGAGTGGATTATTTCAAAATTATCAAATTTTGAGGAGGAAAAGATTTGAGGATAGATAAATCTTCTACACCAAGATAGGTGAGAATGGAATCATCATCATGATACCAAACAATATTCATGGCATAAGAGTCATTTCCTATCATCTTAGGGTGGGTCAGAGGAATGGTTACGATCATCCTATCCTTTTGATAAGTTAGGGGTCTAAGGGTGGTCATGTTGATGAGAAAAAAAGTTAGGGGAGGTGAAGTTAGAATCCTCAATTGTCAATTCTGGAGTGAATGGTGAGGATGGAGTTTCCTCATCAATGATGGTAATGGGAGGTGGGTTAGTTTTTTATTTAAATGACATGAAATTGAGACAATGATTTTTGTGAGGTTTTTGGTCTTTGATTGGAAGTAACTCATACAACCCGTGTTTATACCAACCTAGACCAAATACTTTCCAAGAACACCTATAAATATATGTCTTCACAAACTTTGATTTATTGAGATAGGAACAACAATAGGTAAATGGTCAAAGTGAGATAGAGGTGGCAGAAGTGTCAAGGGGTTTATTGAGTCCCTCAAAGATAAAATTAGTTTGACAATTTGAGGGCCCAAAAGGAATAATGTTTCCAATATTTGGGTCATAGCCAAGTTATTTTTCAAGATTCCCATAGTCTTGAGGAGTAGGAAAAGCTTCAAGGGTAAGAAGGTGATACTCCTCCATCAAAAAACATTAGACAGTTGATTTTAAAGGGTCCATTATGGGGATTTGGGTAGAAGAGACAAAAGAACTGGTGGATGCTTCAATGTTAGAATAAGATGGGGCTTTATATTCTGGTGGTGAAGGTTTATTGGATGGGGGAAGGATAACATCATTGGGTTGTATGTCATGTTGCATGATGTAAAGGGAATGGGGTCAGCTTGTATGGTAAAAAATTCACCTTTATCTTTAAATTTGATGCAATAGTGTAAGGTGGATGGCACACATCCCATGGAATGGATCCAAGGGCATCTCAAAAGAACATTTTATTAGAATTCCCCTTCTATAACATAGAATATCTCGAGAAGCGTGCAGGGTCCTAGTTGAATGTGAAGGATAATAGTTCCTAGAGTCATGGCCATGGTATCATTAAATGATGAAAGCACTATTGAGGTTTTTAACTTGATGTTCTAGAGTAATTTGAGTTGGTTGTATGCGTGGGAGGAGATAATGTTGATACTAGCTCCCCCATCAATCATAACCCATTTGATACAGGTTTAGTTGATATACACGGTAATGAAGAGGGAAGGATCTAGGTTATCTAGATGGATGAAGGGTATTTCTAAATCCTTAAAGGTAACAAGGTTAGAAAACTGTATATCTCTGACAAAAGCTATGAAAGGTTGAGGGTCTTCCATCCTAACCTCTATAGATTAAAATGCTTATATCATTTCTTGGTGATGATGAGGTGACGTATTAATCAATTCATACAAAATCATCTTCACTAATGTTTGGTGAAGATGTTTTATAACTACTCATTGGATTGATTCATATGGGTTGTATTGAGAGGGACCCAAGATAGACACCTTGGGATTCATTGAAGGTGGTTGGTGTTGGCTAGGTAGTTAGGTGGTGGAAGAGGGATATATCCATGGAATGGACACCTTTGCCTTTCCCTTATCCTTTGGGTGGGCCTGTAATCATGTGACTACATGGATTATGTGGAATGGGAGAGAAGGCAAGTTAGAGGATTGCTTTGGTTCCTCTTTACTCTAAAGTGAAAGTGGATGAGTAAGTATATCTTGGTCAATGGCTATTGGTTCTTGGATCAATGGTGGGCTTAGAGGAGGCTCATTTAAAAATAGGTCATCCTCATGATATAGCCTATAGAGTAATACTTGGAGAGATTTACATTTCTCCATATCATGCCCAAGTGTCCTATGGTATGAACATACTAATTTTTCATTGTACCAAGATGGTTGAGGAATGTGTGGGTTAAATGGTTTGATAGGTGGTAAGGTTAAGGTAAGATTATTACAGTAACTTGGCTAGGATATTTGAGTAAGACTCGAGAAATGGTGGCAAAGGTATATAGGTCTTAGTTTTGGGAGTTGAGGTGGAAGCCCTTTTAAGAGTGGGATTGGTGATAGAGGTTTTGGGTAAATTAGCATTCTTGATGGATGGTTTTGGTTTTGCTATAAAGTTTGATAGTTTGGGGTTAGAAGGTTTTGGGTTGGATGTTTATGAGATAGGAGGTACGTTCATGGGTGGTTCATTTAAAATAGGTGTGGATGAAAGTAGGAAGGATGACATACCTAAAAGTGGTGGATGGGTTTTGATTGGTATAGTTAGTTTCCCAATTAAGGTAGAGGGATAAGGTCCCAAAATAGAGGGAAAAGTGGAGAGGGGAGGTAGAGTTTTAGTTTTTGGGCTTTTAGGTGGTTTTAATATCATTATTGGCTTAGATTCTAGTTTGTTTGATAAATTTAATGGTCTTAAATCCAATTTTACTGATGGGTGAATAATGTTATGAGTAGGAAATGTGTTAAGGTTCTTAGTGGGTTTGGTTAGAATGGTAGAAAGTGATTTGGTTACTTTGGGTGAGTTTGGTTCTAATGGTAGTAATATAGTTTGATGGGTAGAGGTGTCCAATGATTGGGTTGTGGTTATAGTGGATTTGATAGTGGGAAGTTCAAGTTGTTCTGATAAAGAAAACTCATGCTTGGTTCTATAAGGGAGGCCAAGCTATTGTCAAAAGGTGGCTCGATCTAGGTTAGGATCAGTTATGAATTATAAGTTTTCAACCAATCTGGAGAAGGGTTTATAGATGGTTCTAATCCCTCCAATAATGGATTCAAAGGATAGGCCCAAGGGTCGAGGGAGAGGAGTGATTACTTCATTTATTTATTGATTATCGGGTTTCAATAGTCAAGGGGGAGGTAATTTCGTGGTGGAAGGTGTAGGCAAAGGGGTTTTTTCACTAAGAGTGATCATTAAAGGAAGAGTGGATTGTTGTATGAATGAGGAAAATGATAAAGTAGGAATCGTTTCTTGATTTGATGTGCATATCAAAGGAGAGGTTGGTGATTTTACTACCTCAATAAGTGGATTAGGGAAAGAATTGATTCAATTAACTGTCTCTTTGGTAGTAAATTCACCAAGAAACATGTTGACAATATGGGCCTCATGATTATGAGAGGATTCTACTTTGATTTTTTTGTTGGTGGAAAGAGCGTGGTTGGGAATTGATTATCTAAACATGTCAAGTGATTGGTTTGAGCATGAATTGGGATTATCAAACACAAGTTCCCCCTTGTCAATGATAATTTGGACAATATTTTTGAAGGTATTACACCTACTAATGTCATTTATAATGATGCAATGGAAGATGCATATTTCATTCTCCTAGCACCAACCAGGTATAGAATGAGAGGAATCAAATTGCTATAAAGCTTTGATTAGGGAGAGTTGTATGATATTATCCTTTAATTCTTTTTCAAAGATCGAAGCATATGACTTGTCAAGTAGATTAAATTACTTTTAGGTGTTGAATTTTAGGTTCTTGGTGTTTTGACTGGAGGAATTGGAAGAGTTAGTTGGTTGACAATGGGTGGCGGGGTGGTCTTAAGGACAACTGCATTTATGGTTCCCTATTTTTTGGATTTAGTTTTGGTTTGATTTTTTAGTTTATAGGAGGAAGCCTCATTTTATTTGAAGGTCAAATTATTGTCTCTCAATTTCAACTTCCCCTCATCAATGGCTCTATTCTATAATTTTTGTACCATAATAAAAGCTTCACCAAAGGTCTTGAATCTTTGAACCCATAAAGTGGAGGAAATGTGTTTGGCACATGCTCAAGCAAAGAGTTCAATTAGCATGGGTTAGGGTAGAGAGAAGGAGAGTTGGTCTATTAGACTTCTACAATAGGCTAAAAATTCAACAATGGATTCACCATCAAATTTATGCATGGATTAGAGATTAGTGATGAAAAATTTCAAAGAGATGTTTATGGAAAAGTGGTCTAAGAAGATATGAGCTAGTTGGGAAAAATAAAAGAGGGAGTGCTTTGTAATAGCACTATACCAATCTAGTGTCAGACCTGATAAAGACATAAGGAAGGTACAAAGAAGGATAAAATCATCATAGGAAATCATATAACACAAATGCCTAAATTCTCTCAAGTGCTATTGAGGGTCCTCCTTACTCTAAAACATTGAAAAACATTGAGAGTTCGCATTCAGGAGGATATGGTCGAATGGGGATGAATGGGTGAATTGATTCATTACAAATTTGGTCATAAGACAAAATATTATGTGATCCAAAAATGGATGACTCCAATGTAGTCATTTTGTCCATTAACATTTTGACAAGGTTGGTTTGGGGTTGTGCACCCCCATAGTTGTAAGGTAGATTGTGTTGGGTTTGGGTAAGTATAGCATATGGGTAGCTTGTGTGGGGTTGAGAAGCTACCACATATTGATATTTGGACATGGGTGGTTGAGATGATGACACATATAAATACATAGGGATAGATGGTTGGGTAGAAGGTAAAGGTATATGCCCTTGTGGGTTAGTGATGTATCTCAGGTTTGGTCCAATGGGCATGTGTTGATAGATTAATGGAGATTGGGTAGGAGGTATTACTAGGTTAGTAAATAGAGGGTAGGTGTTATCTTTGGTGATGATGCGTGGAAGGGTAGAAGGTATGGTAACCACCAAGATTTGGAATGGAGTAGAGGTAGGTATGTTGGAAATAGTAGGAATGGTGATGGCACTAGTAGAGGGTACTCCTATAGTAAGGGAAGTATTGACACCCAAAGGTTGGGTTGCTCATATACTACAAGGGTTATTAGTTGGGCAAGAATGTGTTTGGGTGTTTCTTAGTTTCATGGGTTGGTTTTGGGTGGTGTTATTGGTAGAGGATGATGCCTAGGTGACTAAAGGTTGGGTGGATATGGTGGTTATAGAAGTGTCACCCGTAAGGTGGGATGGCATGTCACAGGGTTAGTCAATAGTTATAACCAAAGTAGGGGAATGGTATCATATTGTGCTAAGGTAATGATGGAGGGCCTTCTACCATGTTAACCATCATTAGCTAGGATTTTGGTTAGATTCCCCTCATAGTAAAGAGACATGCTATAAGAATTATCAAGCACAACTCATCTACCTTTTCAAGTTTTATGTAATTTGGTCAATTCTCCCTTGTCATTAATTGATTATGTAAGAAGAAGAAAGGGTATTTCAATGGATTCAATCAGTAGAGATATGCCTTACATATGTGTAATGTCCATTATTTTCACCCTTGAAACAAGAATTTCAATCTCTAGGTCCTCTGCCCTAGGCTGGCTTAATCAACAACATTTGAGGTTAGTTCTAACTCATCCCTTTTAGGTTATTCACCATTTATATCCTCCTAATAATCACTCTCCTTGATATAACTACCAATAAATTTATGTTCGAAAAGGGAATATTTACACCAAGAGAATCCCTTTTAGTGCTTAGAAAAGTTGCATGTTGAAGCTAGATGCCTTGTTTTGAAGTAATTTTAGTAACAAAAAGGTAAACCCTTGTAGTTGAGACGTTATTTCCAAATACAACATTGAACCATCAATTCATTTCACTCATGGAGATCTACAGTAGTCTTATAGTAGACCAACATACGAGAAAAAATGGGATGGTGATACCCCTCTGTGGTTAAATATAAAGAAATAAAATTGCCCAAAGAATTGCCAATAACTTTGAAGCAGTTTTATATCTGGAATTACAGGGATAAATAAGGGAACATTATCTAATAAAATGGTTATTGGATAATTACTATGTTTATTTTTTATGATTCTTTTATATTTAAAATTATATAAATTTTTATTTATAATAAATAATGTATTTGTGAAAGGATAGGTAGAAATTTATAAAATAAAAAATACTTAACATCGTGAACCTTAAAAGAACTTTTCAATATGTAAATGGAGAAATAAAACACCAAAAAATAACATTTGAAGATACTATATCTAAACTCTTTATAGAAAACCCATTAAAAATATAGTAGCAAAAACTAAGACTAAGATAGATATCTATGTTAACTTAAGCGATGTGATGGAAAAGGGAGAGGTGAAAGAAGTGATGTGCTACATGCGAAAAAGTTGTCTCCATGATTAGACGCACTATACGGTAATTATAGAAAACCCATTAAATTGGAGAAAAGGAAAGTTTCCTCCTAATTAAAAATATATTAACTACCTTGTAAGAATACAATGAATGGAAAATGAAGAAGGGTATTAATTATTAATTTATGGTTCAAAATACAGGTACATTCTAATTCTCACAAGACAAAACAAAAATTACATTTACAGTTTATAGATTCTTAACTGTGCTACAAATTTTAAGAATGATTAATCACTTTTGAAAATAATACAAGAAATAAGGAATGATACTACATAAGAAAATTAATATAAAGTTAGTTAACAAAACTAAATAATAAAATAAAATAAATTATTTTACTAAAAAGTAATGAAAGTGCAGAAATTATAGATAAATTATAATAAATATCTATAAGTTTTATTAAGAAATTATAAATTAGAAAATTGATTTACAATAATTATAAGATAATAATTTAATGGGTGGGGACCTAATCTGCTTATACTAATTGACATAGTGATTAAATACTAGGTGTCAAATGAAATAATCAATCAAAAATGACTAAATATAAATAATTAATAATTATTTCCATTTAAATTTTATTAGACTTTATTTTTCAATAATGATAAATAATAATAAGTGATGTTTGTAATGAAATTTCATGGTGCTCTAGAGAATAATATTAGGGGAGCATTCCAGACTGACACATAGGTAGAGTCAATACATTGCTTAGATCTGATAGATAAAAACACAAGGATTTCAAATGATTGGTACCATTTTATTACAATAGGTAACGAGACTACTTTATTGTCTATTATTTATTTTGTGTCTATAGGGAAGAGGGTTTCAATCCATTGGGAATTAAATATTATGTAAAAATGAAGGTTATGGTGAGAAACAATAGAAAGAAAGTAGCTCTGAAAGGTGAAAATAATAATGGAAAAAATCATAAGCCAAGGGAAACTCATAGTAATGCTCTTCCTTAGACTAGAATAGGGTAGGGTGTTCTTCAACATAGTGGTTAGAGTTAGTCATTTTTTGAGGTTGTGGATACCAAACTAGTGCTTAGATATAAGATAAAGTCTCTCAACAATGGCAAGTTACACTAAATTATGTTTTTTAATAAAAAGGAGACTCAAGAAGTGCTGAAAGTGAGGAATGGATAATCTCAATGGGAATGCATTTTATAATTAATCTTTAGCCTAAAATCACTGATCAACATGCCTAGATATCTTAAGAATAGCAGTCTTTCCTACAAGGTAAGTTGAAAATATTTCCCAATGAAAGAAGTTTTTTCATTATGGTGTTTGAGAACATAGAGGATAAGGCTTTGATTCAAAGCTAGTTATGGAGTTTGGATTATCATCTCCTTGTGATGAAACCATGGTTCATAAAATTAAATCCATACAATAAACCTTTGAATGTAAGATCCATTTGGGTTTATCTTCCCCATCCTATTGTCATATTGGTCAAACCCTTGCTAGAAGTTAATACACAAATCTATAAGTGACTTATAATAAACTATCCTTATCAAAACAATGTTGTGCCATACTATCTCCATTATATATTTATTTAACATCTACACTTCTAAGGATATACTTGAAAAAATTGACTTGAAAGTAGATAACAACACTTGGACTCAACTCCTCAACTATGATGGTATGTCTTTTTGTTACTAATTTTTTTTTGGACTATGCCATTTGTATAGAGATTTTAGCAACTAAAATATAGAAAATTAAGGTACTTGGTGGAATGATTTCCTCACCATCCATATTTATATAGGAAGTTATGAAACCAAAGGTGATGTTTTAGACTCAATTTGGGATAAAATTGAAGCCTCAAATGAAGAAATTATAGTTGATCCAAAGAAAACAAAGGAAGAAATAAAGGTAGCCTCAAGCTACCCATCCAAAGGTAATATTTATTTTATTTTAGGTTTAAGTTGTCAAGAAATTATTTCTATTAAAATTGACATACCTATATTTCCAATGTTTCATATCTTGATCAAAATAAGGATTGTACTTTAGTGTGGAGGAAGAGAATAAAAGAGACTTCAAAAACTCCATGATTTAATGGTTCTTCCTTAGAAAGGTTCAACAAAAGAGAAAAATTATTGAAATATCAACATCCATATTTAATCTTCCTCACTATACCAAATACCTTTCATATCTTCCTTGCCTTGTGTTTATTGTCTTCTTTTTCAAAACTTACAATATCTTTCCTTCTTATTTAACACATGTTACTGCTAATCTATTTCATCTTCTTATCCTTTACCATCTTCTCCATGCAAATCATATAAATTTTAAACATTAAATACTGGGGAGATATCAAAATTCTATGGTAAACTCACCCCATAAGCATTATCATTTATTTTCTTCACAGTTCTACATGGTCCAATTTTATTTTACTTCAATTTGTTATATGTGCCTTTCAAATATATCTTTCGTTAAGTAAACCATTGCTAAATATTCTTATTCAAATATTTTTGACATTCTCTTGACATATGTTATTGCTTTATACTTCTCATTACTTTCCTACAACTTTCTTCTTACTTCTACTTGTAACTATTGTATATGTTCTACAAATGCTTATGCATTATCACTAACTCATTCTATAATTGGTAACTATACCAAATCCAAAAAATTCATAAGGTTTATCCCATAGATAATTTAAAATTACATTTTTCTTATTATTTTTTAATTAATTATTATATTCAAACTCAGATTGTGGTAAAGCCAACTCCCATTACTTTGGCTTTTTTCCAAATATGCATCGCAATAAATTTCCCAAGATACTATTTACAACTTATGTTTGTTTATTTATTTGGGGTTAGTATAAACAAATGAATTTTAGCTTATTCCCCATCTTCCTCCATAAACTACTCCAAAAATGACGTATAAATTCAGTGTCCCTATTTGATGTAATGGTTTTTAGAACACCATGCAATCTCACAATAGATTTAAAAATAGTTATGAAACTCGAGTGGCATCATTTAATTCCTTATGTTAGTGTAAGATATTTATTAATACATTTATTTATTAAATGTATTATCCCTACACATATAGCTTTAGCTTGCTCAGGTGTAAGTGGGTGAGAGGGAGACTCTCACCTAGAGTTCCACCTGGAGTTGAACTGAGTACCACTATGAGTCCTCCTATTAGTTCCACAATGAGTTACACTTAGTCTAACAGTGAGTTCTCTTGTGAGTTAACTCCCCCTACTTCATCTATATATTATTCTTCACTAAGCTATTATAACATAGTATACAATTGGTAAACAATGTAGTTTAATACATCAAATAATTATTGCACATATTCTTTCATATTTTTTAATACAAGGAGATTCATTATTGTAAAAAATTCTCATGTGCTCATTTTACCATAAGATCACCTATTGGTCAATTTTTACATGAGATGAGAGTAGGTTTCTAGTATCGAACACCATTATTTATATTATTGCTAATAATAAATCTTGATTAGTTTTTGTATTGTATTTTAATAACTTGTTGAGAGAAAATTTATCTTCATCTATAGATTTATTAACAATTGTAATTGGATTTTATTTAGTTATTAGCTAACGCATTATCATTGTCATTATAATTTTCATCTTACTTGTATTGGCATTTTTCATGTAAACTATACTAGTCATATAAATTATTTGGTGTTGATCTATGATATTCAACTTAGAGAAGCCACTCCAAATTTGCATTAATTCTATTTGGTGGATAATTTGAATTCAAAGGAACCTTATGAATGTTAAGCCATATTTAAATGTTTGAAATCAATATACCATTAAATCTACATTAGGAATATGTGATTCCATCAATATACTATTAACCCATATTAGATATTTGGCATTGTCATTGCCCTACATTTGGATTCCCCAAAAAGATTTACATGGTGCTTTACTTTGATCTCATGGTGATTTATCAAATCTAATTAGAATATTTGATGTCTAAAAGATACCATCCATTCAATCCTATAATGATATTTTCATGCGTATTCTTTTTCTTAAGAACAACATTCTTCATGTTGTGCATATGCTTTCATGATTTTACATAAGGTATTTCTTATATATCTATAAAGAGGTGTACACTGAGGCATGGATCAACCTATTGGACTTGAATGGGGTAAAATGTGCATCTACGACCTAATAGTAATTATTGAACAATCCATCTAACCTCCACATAATTTGATATGTGTCCAACCACCTTACTAAACTATTTGGTGGTATATCTAATCTTCACAGCTTGTAAAGGACTGATCTACAACTCTAATGGATCTATTACATATTCAATGTGTTTTTTGGTGAGTATACTTTAAGACATGTAATATCTACTTTGGTGTAATTTTAAAATGATGTTTCACCTATTGAAGGCATTTTGAGTGACTCAGTAATGGCATTTGAAAAATAGATCTACATTTTGGTCAACATATTGATGGCATTTTACATGATGGAGTTTTTAAACATCCTCCTTAGCTAACTAATAACACCTCAAACTCATCTACAACCTGCATTGTCTTCAACAATGATAGTATTATGCTAAGAATTCCATCTTTCAAACCTCCATGAACCTTCTATTGGTAGCACTGTACAACTCAAACCCTTGGTTCTCAATTCTCCATTGCTAGAGATTTTCCTCATGGTGTCACCCAACTCTCTTTCTCTGTTCTAAATTAAAAATATGAAAACCTAAAAGTTTTTCCAAAAAATCCTTTTAAAATTAGCTATTTTTTAATTATTATTTTTAAAAATTTGTTTTATTTTTCCTTTAGTGGCTTGTTTCTCACTTGAGAGTACATTGGGGAAAGTATGATGATTGTTTTTGACTTTAGTTGACTTGAGGAAGAATGTCACCCAATACCAATTCCAATCAGTGGTTACAAATAATGTTTTGTGTTTAAACCCTTAAAACATTTAAACATTTTGTTCAAAATTAATTAAATAGGCCATTAATGATGGAAAAATTGATTGTGTAATAAATTTTGATTGGTAGATTTAAATTAAGCATCATCTTTTGAAAATTTTCATATTTTTAGATTTCCCACCTAGTGGTTATATTTATATTGTAAAATGCACTAAAGTTATAAAGTGCCATATTTTGGGGGTTACTTATGTTATGGTCCCTATTTATTTCTACATTGTATATCATGCACTTATTTCACACATGTGGATGTGGTTTTAGTTGTGCCTGACATCCCTATCTGAGTGTACACTATTTGTATTGATTCCTGTATCGATTGCTTACTTGGATGTATTCTTAGTTTTGTCTAACATCCCATTCATGAGAAGAAAGAATTATAATGCTATTGTATATTATCTTGTTTAGTATTTCACTTCTTTTTTATATTATTTTAGTCATGATGAATCCATTTGAGAGACTCCAGAGGAAGAATGTTGAGTCTACACCAATGGTCCTTATTGAGAAGACCAATTATGTTTCATGGCATTTGTACATGGAATGTTCACTCTCAGATCAAGAATGTAATCGATTCTTATATGGATAGATTCTTCCTCCTATTGACCTAGGTCAATATGATGATTGGGCTAACTCTAGTGAATGTGTCTATGATAACTTATTGATTCATGTTTCATAAGACCTAAATAATTATGTGTAGCACACAATGTGTCCCTTCACTATTTAGACACTCTTTAGAGTGTTTTTAGGGATCCTATTATGACCTACATCACACCTCCTCATACTCTTCCTATTGTATCCTTTTAGACTATTGTATTCCCCCTTCCTAATTTTAATTTTTGTGATTATACATCCATGTTAGATAGTGTTCTTCTTTTGGTCGAGCCCCCACTATAAGATGACATTCTACCAGACCTTAGTTGTTTCATTTTAGATTCTAAATCCATCCCTGTGTAGATTATTTCTCTTTTAAGGACTTCACATACTTTAATTTACAAGGAGTTTACTAATACTGGTGAAGGTATACACATTGATAGTATCATCGACTCATATATTCCTATGGAAAATCATTTTATAGATTTGAGTGCTTTATTTATAGATCAGTCTTCAATTTCAATGGTTATTAATATTTTATCTCCTCTTCCCATGGACATTCCTTCAATAGGTGTATTATGCCAATATTCTTATATGGATGTAATTAGGGTACATATAAACCCTCTTGTTCTCTCCCCTTTATTATATACTTCCTTATTTCCATTTTCTATAGTTAGGCTTATGATTCCTAATCAGACTTGGGCTCATTTGAGCACTAGGAGGGAGAATTTTGAGAATTTTCCATAGACCTAAATCATGATTCCTATCTTCATTCCACTTGAGTGGGAATTTAATAGTTTGACAATTTAGGGTTTCTTTATTCCAAAACAAAGAGATAATATTTGTTACAAAGGGACCCACTACAAAATTTTCCATGTGACATTTTGTTATTGCCTTATTTATCTTCTTTGTAGAGGCACATATCATTCATAGTTTTTAGGATTCTAGGATCATCACTATATAATCTTTGTACTTCATTAGGCCTCATTATCAGGTCCCAATTATCTATCCCACCTAAGCTATGATTAAGGGGGTAAGGGGTGTTGGTGTGTGATTTATAGTCCTACCTTATTTTATTTGTCTCTCTTTTGGGGGAGGGGAATTTTTTTCCATTGGATTGTTTCATTTTACTCCACATTTTGAGAGTTACAATTACATGGGTAATTCATCAAGCCTCTTTATTAGGACCAATTTTTCCTTTTATACCCACCTAGGCTATGTTTAAAGGGGGAGTTAGTGTAGGATATTTAATACTCCATTTATTTATTTATTTATTAAATGGATTATTTTTACACATATAAATATAGCTTGCTTTGGTTTAAGGGGGTGAAAGGGTGAGTTATACCTAGATTTCCACCTAAAGTTTCACTAAGTGTCATTGTGAGTTCTCCTATGAGTTCCATAGTGAGTTACACTTATTCCCATGATGGGTTATATTATAACTCACCCTACTCTTTCTCTGTATTCATCTTCATGAGGCTATTTTAATATAGTAGACAATTGGTAAGCAATGTAGTTTAATACATTAGATAATTATTGTAAATCTTCTTGAATATTTTTTAATACAAACAAGGTCATTGTTGTTCAAAATTATCATGTTCTCACTCTACTAGAAGATCATCTATTGGCCAATTATGACAAAAGAAAGCTAATCTAAAGTTAGTCAACAAAACTAAATAATAAAATAGTAAATATAAAATAAAAGAAATTATTTTACTAAAGAGATTGAAAGTGCATAAATTATGGATGAATTAAACTATAATAAATATATATAAGTTTTATTAATAAAATATAAATTTACAAATTGATTTACAATAATTATAAGATAGTATAATAACAAACAATTAAAATTCAACAATTTTTATATAATATACAAAGTATTTTTCAATGTTTAGTAAAGTAAAAATATGATTCATTGATATAAATATATTTTCATGTAACTATAAAATGATTAAGAATATTGGTTATATTTAGATAATCAATTTATAAATCAAAAAATAAATCTAGATTTTTTGGTTATGCCAAAAATACACTTCACTATTAGATAATTTATTGTTTGTTCTTTTTATAAGTAATAATCAATCTTAGACGTGTATGATAAAAAATAAAATGTGGTACAAAAGCTAAAGTCAAAATCAATTGTAACTATATGAGTTCTTCTATTTATATTAAAGTTAGTTGTATGTTATGTTATAATTTTTTTTAAACTTTAAATAATGTTAATTTAATTTTTTAAAATTTTTAAAATTTATATTTAGGCGCATAGTAATAATTTCATATAAAGTGAACTTATTAAGTCTCAAGGCTTACAATATTTAATAAAAAATAATTGAACATGGGTGGGGACCTAATTTACTTATACCACTTGACATAGTAATTAATACTAGTTGTCAAGTGAAACAAAAAATCATAAATGACTAAATTTAAATAATTAATAATTATTTTCATTTAAATTTTATTATAATTTATTATTCAATAATGATATAAAATAATAACTGACATTTGAAATGAAATTTCATGGTGCTCTTAAAAATATCATTAGGGGATCATTATATAACCACACATAGGTGGAGTCAATGCATCACCTAGATCCAATAGAGAAAGACCCAAGGATTTTAAATGATGGGTACCATTTCATTACAATAGGTAACTGAACTAATTCCCTGTTTGATATTTATTCTATGTCTATAGGGGAGATGGATTTGATCATGTGGGAATTAAATATTGTGTAAAAATTAGAGGCTTTAGTGAACAACATGAAGAAAGTAGAGTTGGAAGGTGAAAAAATTAATTGAAAAAGTAGAATTCATGGGAGACTAATAGGAGTGCCCTTCCTTAGACCAAGAATAGGGTAGGGTGAGTTTCAGTAATGTGGTTAGATGTAGTCATTTTTGGAGGTTATGGCAACCAAACCGGTGCATAGATCTGAGATAAAGTCTCTTAACCAGGGAAATTTATACCCAATCATGATTTTTTTTTATAAAAATGAGACTCGAGAAGTTATTGCAATTGATGAATGGTTAATATCTAGTGGAATCAATTTTATATTTGTTAATCTATATCCTAAAATAATAGGCATATATGCCTAGATCTCTTAAGAATTAAAATCTCTCCTATAAGGTACATTGAAAATATTTCTCTATACAAGAAGGTTTTTCACTGTGGTGTTTGAGAACATAGAGTATAAGTCTATGATTTAAAGTGGGTTATGGTGCTTGGATCATCATCTCATTATGATGAAACCATGGTTAAAAAAATTAAATTCATTCACTAAACCTTTCAATGTAAGACCCATTTAGGTTTGTCTTCCCCATGCCCTATTGTAGTTTTGGTCAAACCCTTGATAAAAGGTAATATGCAACTCCATAAGTGAGTTATAGCAAACTGACCCTATCACAACTATGTTATACCATACTACCTATCCAAAGCAACCAAAGGAAGAAATAAAGGCAACCTTAGGCTACCCATCCAGAGGTAAAATTTTTTTTTAGGTGTAAGTTATCAAGAAATTAGTTATATTGAAATTACAATACCTATTTCCATTGTTTCATATCTTGATGAAAATAAGGATTGTACTTTATTGTGGAGGAAAAGAAAAAAAGACTAAAAAAATACACAATTCAAAATTTTCCCTCTATATAGGGTTAACATATGAGAAAAAATAACTAAACATCAACATACATATGTAATCCTTCCTACTATATAGAATATCTATCATAACTTCCTTGCCATGTGTTTATTGTCTTCTTATCTAGAACCTACACTATCTTTCCCTTCTTATTTGGCACCTGTTGATACCAATCTAGATCTTCATCTTCTTCACCTTTACCATATTTTATGTGGAAATCATATAAATTTGAAACATTAGATATTAGAGAGATATCATAATTCTATAGTTAACTCACCACATGGTACAATTTTCTTGTACTTTAACTTGTTATGTGTGTCTTTATGAAATTTATCTTTCCTCAAGTAAACCATTAGTAAATAATCTTATTAAAATATTTTTGACGTTATTCTAACATCAACTAGTACTAATTTATACTTTTCATTGCTTTATCACAACTTTTTTCTTACTTATTCTTATAGCTATTGTATATGTTCTACAAATAAATCTACATCATCACTAAATTGTTCTGTAATTGGTATCTGTAATAAATAAAAAATACTCATAGGATTTATCACATAGATAATCTAAAATTTTGATTTTCATATTGATATGTTCATTGTACTATTATATGCAAACATATCTTGTGGTAAACCCAAGTCCCGTTATTTGGGCTTCTATCTAAATATGCATCTCAAGAAATTTTCCAAGATCTTGTTTACAACTTATATCTATTCATATGTCTAAGGGTGGTATGTAATACTATATTTTAGATTAATCCCCATCTTCCTCCACAAAGTCCTAAAAAAATGACTTAGAAATTTAATGTCCCTATTTGATGTATTGGTTTTTTGAACACCGTGAAATCTCACAGTATCCTTAAAAATTACTTATGTAATTCTTTAGTGGCATCATTGATTTTATTACATGTAATAATAGGAAACATCTTATAAAACTTGTTTTCAAGAAAAAAATTGAATCATTACTTCTCTATGTGTTTGGTAATCCAAAAAACAAAATCCATACACAAATATGTCCATGGTCCTCTTGTAATCGGTAATGACATGTATATAACACTATATTTTGTGTATGTCTTTTTGCCACCAAATATATACCACATCTTGAAACATATCTTATGACATCTCTATTTATCTTTGGACAAAAATATTTCTCCTATACCAAATCTTTTATTTTTGTCTTACCAAAATATCTCACCAAAACACCATTGTGTAATTCTATTATAATATTGTCTCTTAGAGACCCAATTGGAATACATAATTGTTTCCTTTTGAATATATAACCATCCTAAATAATATACTCATTATAAATATTAATTATATCACCTATTAATGCATTCTTTTATTGATATACTATCTTGAAAAAATATGGATCATTATCATATAATTCTTTAATAAATTCAAATCCAAATAATTCACTAACCATAGTATTTATCAACCCCACTCACTTGCTCAAAGCATCATCTAACTGATTCTATTTTTCTGATTTGTGCTTCAACATAAAATTATAACTATGCAAGAAAGGCACCCACTTTACATGAATTCTATATAATTTCTTTTGAGTGTTCACATAATTAAAAACCTCATGATCAGTAAATAAGATAAACTCCTTAGGCACTAGGTAATACCTCCAATGTCTTAATGCTTGTACAATGTCATAAAATCCAAAATCATAGGTAGAATTATTTATTCTTACCTCATTTATTTTATCACTAAAATATGGTATTGGCTTTCATTCCTTACCCAACACATCACCAATTCCAACAAATAAAACATCACAATCAACCCCAAATAGTTTACTAATTTTGAATACTATCAAGAAAAGAAAATATCAATAGACAAAGCTTATAAAATAACAAACTATATTGATTCGTATAGAATAATTCAAATAATTACAAACCATGCATAAATAAGCCTCTACTAAGATTGGATTTGACATGCAAAAATTTGGAACTCTAAAAATGATAAAAATCAACATACTCTTTTTATAAGCTATTATTTTTATTATGTTTCATATACAAACATGTGTAGTTATAAAAAAAAATCTAAAAATAAATGAAAAACTAAAATTAACCTATTGGACAAATACAAATTAAATTTAATGTTCAGTTACAACAAAATATAATTTTAAAATTTTAAAAAATACCAAAAATAATTTTAAATTACAATTTTGGACCCTTATATGGTCACATATGACCTTTGAAAAATATTTAAAATGTTTTAAAGTGGATATGCATGTTTATGGATGCGTTTAATGTTTTTAAACGGTCATTTAGGCATGAATATGGGTTGAAATAGAACTATGGATTACAATTTATGACCTCTAAAAATTTAGCAACTTTTTCTGCATAAAAAAGAGACTAAAAATTTCCCATGAGTCAAAGGATTTCCCATAGATTGGGTCAACTAAAGAGAAAAAATGTAATGCATAATTTTTGTTGAATCTTGATGGGTAGTTAGCTGAAATCGAAAGGATTTTAGGTTGACTATTTGCTATTTTAGCTAGTTTTTTTTTCTGCCTAGTTTTATGTGAATTTTAGTGTTTGGGTAGTTCAATTTTTTAGCTTGATGTTGTGTTGATTTGGCCGCTAGTAGAGGTATTATTTGTGATATTTTTTTAAATATTTTACTCTTTGTAGAAAGCTTTGGGACCTTTCAAAAACTTGTTTTTATTGCATCTAAAAATAATAATACAACACATCAAAAATCGAATTGAAGTGTAATTTAATTATTATTTCCCCTGAACTGATATGATTTTTATACTAAAAATCACACTCTTTGTAAATAAAGAGGATAAAATTGATCAATTATCACCAACATTAAATATACTATATGCATATATTCATATCAAAATGTCATAAAATTATAATTATGAAGTTATATAGAATAAACTATACCAAATTAATCATAATATCTACTAAAAACAAAATTAATGGATGTTTGGAAATAATCCTATTTAACATTTTAAAGAAAATACCTAAATATCAACTTCCATATGAAATAATGAATGTGCCCCTTGATCAGTGTTAAAATCAATGTACTCAAGAGGTGTTGATGGTAATGTCATGACCCTGACTTTTTAACTATTGTATATGACTGGTTAACTTGTTTATCTAGTTGTTACATTTATTTATAGATAGATAATATTGCTAGATATTGATGTGATGATACTTAGACATATCATGTTTTAAATTTGCACATGTTTATTATATGGATTAATATTGAAATTAGTAATTTATTATAGTTCTATATTGCTTTATCTATTACTAATCAGATACTATTGATAATAGGCACTAAGGTATGAGATAAGCTAGATGTTGGTGTCAATATTGGGGGTATCGATGTGATTTTAATGTAGTCAAATGGGTTTTGATAGGTATCCATGTGTTTTAATTTAGCCCCTTATCATTGGATAGTATATTGTTTGTTAGTTTTGTCAAAAAATGATCTTCTTGCCTTATTGAATTTTGCCTTTGTCTACCTTATCATCTTATTATTTGATTTTTGTGTGTTGTTGAAGTCTTAGTTGGTTCAGGTATCCTCTTTTAAACTTTTTGCTTTGAGCTTCTTCTATCTCCTCCACAAAATCCTTGCCACCCGAGTTTATTGGACTTACCTCTTATTAGGACTTGGACTCCCTAAGGGACTTTCCAAGACATACCCCCCATGACACCCAACATGTGGATTACTCTTGTTGTCACTTGGTAATTTTTTAATGGTTTTAAAAATTTACTTATATTTTAAATTAAATTAAATTTTATTATTTTTATTATTTAATACTCAGGGTTTTTGTGTGGATCATTTATGACCACTGCATTTATTGATTTTGGTAGGGGAGGGGGTTGTCTTAGATAAAGGGGTTGATATATTGGGGAAGTTTTCTCTCTCCTAGTATTAAATGAAAAATCATGAGGGGTATGGGAGGGGGATGAAGAGTAGGTAGATTGGGTAGCAGTGGGGAGAGGGGATTTCAAGAGGAGAATGAATGGAGGGAAAACAAAAGAAAATATAGACAGAGAGGGTTTGGTTTTGCCTTTGGATTTTGGGGAACATTACATTTTGGCTTGTTGGTGCATGGTTGGTTTTGCTACCTATAAATGAAGGTCATTATAGACCTTGTTACAAATGTTTTTTGAATTTTTGATTTTTCCTTCCATGGCTTGATCTGGGTAAGTCATTTTGACTATTAGTCTGGTCACTTTCTTCTTTAGAAAAAAATTATAAAGGACAATGGATACTGCATATGCAACTGAGAAGTTGAAAGACTTTTAGATGGGTATCTAATTCTCATTAGATTGAAATGAATTTGAATTTTCATATAAACTTGAAAAATATATTTTCTTCCATAGTCTAGTTATATATATATATATATATATATATATATATATATATATTTATATATATATATATAGACACACACACACACACACACACACACACACACACACACACACACACACACACACACCACACACACACACACACACACACACACACACACACACACACACACACACACACATGGTTATATGGAGGATTATTTACAACTTGGGGGAAGGTCTATGTGATTTAGTTTATTATGTAATGTCTCTGCTATATATATTAAATTTTCTATTATGTTTTATTGATTATGAATTTTGGGTCATTACCCCTGTGCTCAAGTAATGCCATGAGATTATATGGCTATA
>JARHVA010000431.1:5075000-5082500 GCA_037957365.1 Torreya grandis
ATATAAAATATTAATAGCACTTATGTTGTTAGAAAAAATAGAAATAAGTTCATCATATTTACCTTGATATATTCCAAATATTTCTTTATCAAAATCACTTGAGTACAACATAATACCACTAAAATATATTCTACTTCAGCTGTAAAAAGTGATACTAAATTATGCTTCTTACTTAGCCATTATACTAAGCTATCACCAAGGAAGAAAGCTCCTCTACTTTTACTCTTTTTTTCATCCAAGCACCCTACCCAATCTAAATCTGTATAATCAACCAAAGTAAAATCTCTACTTGTGGGATACCACAATCCATAATCGAATGTCTCCTTGATATATTTGAATATTCTCTTCACCAACTGAACATGACTATATTTTGGAGATGATTGATATCTTACAACCATACCTATTACATGCATGATGTCTGGCCTTGATGCTGTCAAATATAAAAGACTACCAATCATATATATATATATATATATACAAAGATTGATCTATAATAAGTGAATCTTCACCCTTACTCACCTTATTTTTTATAAACATTGGTGTGCCAACTGGTGTACAATCCTCAAAACCAAATTTCTTCAACATTATCTTGGCATATTTACTTTGAGATATGAAAATTCCTTTAACTAATTGAACTAATTACAATCTTAAAAAAATGATAATTCTCCAAGCATAGATATCTCAAATTCTTTTGTCATCTTTTCAATGTTTCCTCCAAAAATAATGCCATCAACATATACCAGAACAATCAATTGATGCTCACCTTCTATTTTAATGTAGAGATTACTATTAGTAAATCTTCTCTTGAAACCTTGATCCTATAGGTACTTATCCAGTCTTGCATACCAAGCTCTAGGAGCTTGTTTCAAACCATACAATACTTTTTTCAATTTTCATACATGGCTACTAATATTTGAAAGAATAAATCCCTCTAACTTCTTAATGTAGACCTCTTTTTCTAGATTCCCATTTAGGAAGGCATATTTGACATCCATCTGAAACACTTTAAAATTTTTAAACACTACATAAGTAAGAAACATTATAATAGCCTCTAACCTTACCACCGGTGCAAAAGTTTCTTTAAAATTTATTCCCTTAATTTGAATATATCCTTTACATACTAATCTTTCTTTATTCCTGGTCACTTCTTCATTTTCATTCAACTTATTTATATAAACCCATTTTGTTGCTATCACATTGTGATCTTTTGGTATAGGCACTAATTCCCAAGTATCATTATTTTCTATCTGATTTAATTCTTCATCCATAGCCTTAACACATTACTTACCATGTTTAGTTTTTGAAAAAGTTCTAGGCTAAATTTTAAATAACAAAGAGAAATTAACTTGCTCAGATTCACTTACCATCATTCTTCTACTATGAATTATTTTATTTATGTCCTTGATGATGCCACTTTCATTATGATTTCTTTGAACATATTTGGATAGAGTTTTGGTGTCCTTTTTCTCCTTCTTCTCATCTTCATCTGATTCTTCAAAATCTTCCTCTTCAATGATTTTAGGAATGTCTATTGGATCACTAATTCTTTGTGTTCTATCTTCTTCTATCCTCACACTTATACTTTCAACAATTTTCTTGGTTCTTTTGTTATAATAATTATAAGCTTTAATTTTTCAAGAATAACTAAGAAATATATCATCATCTATTCTAGATTCAAACTTCCCATTTTTTTTCTTGGTTCTCTTTATGAAGCATCTGATGCCAAAAACTCTAAAATAATCAATTGTTGTTGGTTTGTCTTTCCATAGTTCATAAGGAGTCTTGTTACTATTGACTCTCAATAATGCTCTATTTTGAATATGCACTACTTTAGCAACTTTCTCTCTCCAATATTTAGTTGTTACCTTGGATTCATTTAGCATTGTCCTTACCATCTCCTAAACTATGTTGTTTCCCCACTCAACTACTCTATTTTTCTATGGAGTTGTAGCTACTAAATAATGTCTCTTTATTCCATGGTCTTCACGAAACTCAATAAACTGATCTAACATGAATTATCCTCCTTGTTATGATCTTAGACACTTAATCTTAAAACTATTTTCATTCTCAACTAATGCTTTGAATGATTTGAAATGTCTGAAAGCTTTTATTTTTTTTATAAAAATATTACCCAAGTCATATGTGAAAAATCATAAATAAGCAACATGAAATATTTATCACCTTGAGTACTTTGAGTTCTCATAGGTCCACATAGATTAGTGTGAACAAGCTCTAACATTTGAGTGGTTGAGTACTCTTTTGTTTTGAACCACCTTCTGACCTATTTCCCATGATGAAAAGGTTCACAAAGCGTGTCAGATGGCTTTGTAATCTTTGGAATATTTCTACTACTTGCTTTTTCCTGATGTTGACAAGATTGTCAAAATTTACGTGTCCCATTCTCCTATGCCATAGCCAAATTTTTTCAATCTAATTCAAATAACATCTTTGACCTTTGATGTTTGATAACATATACAAATTACTACCTATTATATGAGCATCTGCAATCAACACATCTAAATCTTTTCTCCTAATTTCACAACCTTCTACATAAAACTTTAGTGTGTGCCCCTGATTAGATATTTGACTTATACTTAAAATATTATGCTTAAGACCTTCTACATACAAAACATTTTAAGTTTTAATTCTACCATTATCCAAATTTAGTGTACCTTTTTTGATAATTCTTTCACTAGTATTATCTCTGAATTTCACTATGCCACCATTGTTCTTCTTCAAGGTTATGATATTGCTTTTGTCTCCTATCATGTGCCTCAAACATCTATTGTCAATGAACCATGTATTTTATTCATTTCTTTTATGCAAAGCTATCTGTACCAATATAGATTTTTCAAGTTGTTTAATCTACCATGAACCTATCTGAACTTTCTTCTTGATGAATGGAACCTTGAAACTCTAGTCCTTCTTGACTGACTTGAACACACTTTTATAATATCAAGATATGTTTCCAATGTTGTTTCTATTGTAACAAATTATGGCCTCTTCATTAAATCATAATAGAAGACCTAAAGAGTTGTGGCTTCTGCTTGAATCTACATGACTTTCCTTCTCCTTATTTCTAAAATTGTTAGCTCTTTTTTGACATTATATTTTCTTATGACCATATCTATTACAATAAAAATAGTAACCATAAAAATATGACCTGTTTATGTATCTCTGACCTAATTGTCTTTTATAGTTTTGTTTCCTCCAACCTTCTTTGTTTGAGATGTCCTCTATATTCTTAAGTTCTTCCCTTTTTATTTCCTCTTTTGTAAGAGCTTCAACATAGCTCTTTCATTTTTCCTTGTCTGTGAAAGTAATGGCCTCCCCTTTCTCTTTCTCAAATCCAATACCTATCTTATCTGACATTGATCTTTAATTTTTTAATATGTTACTCAACATATTAGTTCTATTCTTAAATTTTGAATCATTCGCTGCTATATCATTGATTTATTTATTTGTTTTCTCAAGATCTACTTTTAAAGAAGTGATTTCAATATCATACCTTTCACATTCTTTACTTACTATTTTCAACTATTCCATTAAATATTCTTCATTCTTGTTAGATTATTCAAAGTGTGCTTGTAGATCTTCAATTATTTCCTTTTACTCCTTTTCATTTTTCTCGATTTGGAGCTTTGATCTTCGATTCCTATTTTTAAGAGTTTTTAACTCTTTTAAGGCACAAATGAGTTCTCCTAGATTAACTTCAGCTTTATCCTATTATTCTTCTTGATCAACTATATTTTTCTTACAAAAGCATCTTTATATATGGCAATGAATAGAATCTCTTCTTTCTTTGAATCACTGACTCCACTATCTTCAGTTGAGCTAGGATCTTTAGAATACAAACTCTTTTTATTGAATCTCATCTTCAATTTTCCTTTGAAATTCTTCTTGTATGTAGACTTTCTTTCTTCATTTTCACCATTACCCTTATTTGGGTACTTAGCTACAAAATTTAAAAGATAAATTTCCTTGATATTTACCTCTAACCCTTTTTATTTTGCAAATGAATATAACTCCATTGTCATCTTCATCATCACTAAAACTATCACTGGATTCTTGAATCTTATCCTTCTCTTTCTTTGATGTCTTGAAATTAGCTTCTCTTTTTGAGGGTTTCTCTTGTTTGGCTTACATCTCATATGCCGTAAGAATACCATGTAGGTCATCCATCTTTAGCTTGGCTAAATTCTTCATCTCTTCAATCACTAAAAATTTTGAATCATATTTCAATGGTAGAGATCTCAAAAGTTTTGAACCATAATTGATTCTTCTAACTTTTCTCCAAGACCTTGAATCTGATTAACTATCTGATCAACTTGCAAAAGATAACTTGTTATATTTTCTTCCTCTTCCATCTTCAAACTATCTTCTAAAAGTTTGAAGCTTAGCTTGTTGAACCTTTCCATCACCTTTGTAAATATTCTCAAGTTTTACCCAAGTTTCATGAGAAAATTTACATTGCATAAATTTAAAAAAATTTGATTCACATAAACCACATAAAATAACATTTAAGGCTTTAGCATTATTTTCACTTGCCTTCTTTCCTACCAGAGTAGTTACAAGTGTCTACAGTTCTTCATATTCCTCCACCACTGCTTGCCAAATGTCAAATCTAAGGGCCATCAAATAAGTCTTCATCTTTATGCTCCAAAAAGAATAATTTGTCCCATCAAACAAAGGTGTCTTATTTATAGAAAAAAATTCATGTGATCTAACCATCATGCTTTCCTGATCTACCTTCAAGCTGTAAAAATTTTTCAAAAGGAACTTGCTCTGATACCAATTGCTAAGCATGAAATATATTGAGAGGGGGGTGAATCAATATATTATATATCTCTCACTTAATCTGATTTATTTTCTTTAACCACTTAATTATAAATTTAATATGTGCAATAAAACTAAAATAATAATATGCACCACACAAGAGGGAGAGAGAGAGAGAGACACCAAATTTTTATGTGGAAACCCAAAGTGGGAAAAACCATGGAGAACAACCTAAGGTATATGAATGAGCACCAACTCAAATTACAAAGTTCACAAGAACCAACTTGTAGGAGCACCAACCCCTTTTCCAAGCACCAACACAACAACTATTTGTGAGCACCAACCCATAGGAGCACAAACCCCTTGCAAATATTTGTGATCACCAACCCATAGTAGCACTAACCCCTCTTGTGCATAAAACACGACTATCTCTCAATGTTGTTTACTCAACAAATGATATAACTCTATAATATCTCCTAATTTTTTCTATTTAAAAACAAATTCAAACCATGCACTCTTTTGCATATTAAAATGGCTTCTCAAGCCTTTATTTATATCTTTCCAAATGAATTTTGGCATTCACCCTTTGTGACCCTTCAATCCTGATGAAAAATGGTGCCAAACATGAATTACCTTTCATATCCTTGCATTTGAAAAGTCATATGGTGACCCTTTATATGAAATTACATCCTTTCCTCTTTTGTCTTTATCTTGGTGACTTTTCATATTCTTCAAAGTGTCCCTTCATGCAAAAATGTGTCATACCCTCTTTTGTCTTCACATGGTGACTCTTGGAATTCCTCAAGACGACTCTTCATGAGAAAATGCATCCCATTCCTCTTTTTTCTTTTACCCCATGACTCTTTGACTTCTCCATGGGCGGTCTTTTGACTTATATGCAACCAAAAATAAATTCATTAATATTGAATAAATTTTAACATACATTAGATAATATATGAATATTAAAAACACCATTAAATGCAATGGGGTTTTTATCACCAATAATGCTAGACCTTTGACATAAATGTCAATATTTCAAATGATTTAACCTTATAAATGATTGAATAATCAATAATGAAAGGAATAAACTATTGGCTGCTATGCACCTTCTATTACATTAATTTATCCTTTATCAATTCTAATGCATTGGTTATTTTCCAATATCATATCATTATATAGATTCAATTATGGGATGTCAATAAATATTATTTGATAAATGATGAAAATGATTGTAGTTGTATCATTGTTCATTCATTCAGGTAGTGTGTTCATGCTCATTGATTGGACATCTTAAGAACACAAGGCATTTGTTGGCTATGGTGTAGTGACCTCATGCTATGACGGGGGTTTGATAACATCAAATTGTATTACTTGAGTTAATAGGTTATAATGCATAGGGTCTTATTCAATTTCATGGATGTACTTATTTTAAGTAGAAATAAATTTAATGTATGCTTATGAGAATTCAACATATTTTACATGAGTTTAAATTAACTATTAGTTGCCATGTGTGATAGGAATGATTGACAAGATACATGTTGTTGATACTATATTTTGTTCAAATTTTGTATAATTATTATAACCCAATCATATCTTAGGGTTTATAAGTTATCCCTTCTGGTTAGTTTGAAAATAACCATTAACCACCCATGAGTGAAACCAAAACCCACTGAGGTGAGAAGATACTTAGTGAGGGATAAAGAACTATAAATGGTCCTTTGTGGAAGAATGAGTACCTCATATGGTATTTAAGACCTATCTATGTATGCATACATTGATAGGCCCCAAACTCCATAAACCATCTATTTTAGAGAAATTTCACTTATATTCTTTGAAAGGAAGAGAAAAGAAACTCAAGAGGGGTATGGTTAGTAGAACCTTGTATGTTATGCACATGTTGATCCATATGTTTGCATATACTTCTCTTGGGCTTGGAAATAATGACCTAAAGATAAGAAAGAACTAAGAAAATAGCTGATTAGTTAGATAGTGGGGTGGATTTCCTAGTAAGATAGATCCAATAAGCATGAACTTTCCTAAAGCTTGTCAATCCAAACTTTTAAACAATCAAGTTTAGAAATAAAATGATAACATACTTGCATAAATGAATGAATATACCAAAATGTATACAAGAATATATATTTGACTAATTACATAAATAAAAAGATTGATATTAATTCTAAATAGATCAAGTATAGTTCAAAAAATATGGCAGGGTTCTATAATTAGGCAAGGGGTCAAAAATTGAGATTTAGTTAAGGTTTATTGGGTGAAAATAACTTGTTGTTTATTTATCTAATAGTGACCATCCATAGTTAGGGATACCATCAGTGTTTAGGGTGATCGTCGATAGTTGGGCAACTGTCGATGGTTATGGACAGATCATTGACAGTCAAGGTGACCATTGGTGGTTATTGTGCTCTTGTTCTAGTTAAGAAAATTTGATTAAAGAGGTTACAAAATGAGATTATAAAAGGTTGGTTCAGGTTTGGTTAGTTTAAAAATAGAAATAAATTAACTAATTACTAAAACTAGATACTTAGCTTTCTTGGTTGTTGATATGAAGAATGGTTGGTGTTGTTAGCTGATAAACAGGTTGATTTGGTCTAGAGAAATTTTAATAGAGTAACAGTTTTTGGCTATTGGCTGATGAGTAGTAACACTTTAGATCTTTGTTGCACTTTTTGGTTCACTAGTTAGCTATATGAATACCTATAAAAAGAA
>JARHVA010000431.1:5090000-5112500 GCA_037957365.1 Torreya grandis
GAAAGAGTTTTAGGTGACAAAGACTATGGGAATCCATCCTAGGAAAGGGACACAAAGTACCATGATAATCATGCCATGGGTAGAGTCGTGGTACCTATTTTTCAAGATTAGGTTATGATTGTGATAGATAATCACATGATTGAGTTTTAATCAATTATTCCTAAAATAAGGAGATGAATGTGGTTTGAAAACAAGGGATGAACTTAAGTTAGAAAAAGGTGAGTTTGATCCTATTTTAACAAAAGAAAGGAGGTAGATGTGAAGCATTGAGGGGCTCAGGGCTTGGGTTCCCTCAAGAGAGGACAACCGATAAATCCCTGATCCATACTTATGTGTTATGATAAGAGGTCCAATCAAATTGAAAGAAAACTTACCCCAATTGATTTTTCCCATATTGGTGACATGTTTATTTTCCTTTAAGACATGGTCTCTGATATTAAATTATCACACTTTAAGGTGTTTATTATAAACATGCTTGACTCACTCATGATAGATAGTTTTATGTTGATCTTTAGGGTTAATTAGGATCTAATTGTAACCTAAGAATCCATCCATAAGAGATAACATCTCATGATCAATTTTAAGATCAACTAGCTAGTCAATGATTGGTAGAAGGAAGTCATCCTTTGGTCAAGAAAGGTCAAGGTCTTAAAAGTCCACAAAAATGTGTAATATCCTTATGGATTTTGTGATAGGTATGATGTTGAAGACCAATTAGGGATATTCAATGTGTTGAATGAAATTTATGGATATGAGACATTGAAGCTCTTCTTTGATGAGAAGGCCTATGTGAAGGTGAATTCATCGAAGCTTTTACCTAATGGGCTTGGTATCATGGTTGGTAACTATGTTGTAGATATTGATGAAAGGGTTGATTCCTGGCATGTCACTATAAGACCTATAAAATACTATGATATGATATTTCAAAAAGGAGGGGAGGTCCTAAAGTTCCTTAAAATTTATAAATTGACCAATTTTGAAAATGTGTGGGTCATCTAGAGTGCCCAAGTTGATATCCATAGTGGATTCTTTCAACATGGTCAAAGTTTCAGGAGGAAGAGATTTGAGGATAGAGAAATTTTATGCACAAAGATAGGTGAGGATGGAATCATCATCCTAATACCAAATAATATTAATGGTAGGAGAGTCATTACCTAGCATCTCAGGGTGGATCAGAGGAATGGTTATGATCATACCATCCTTTTGATAAGTCATGGGTCTAAGGGTGGTCATCTTGATGGAAAATAAAATTTAGGGGGCTAAAGTTTGAATCCTCAACTATCGATGGTGGAGTGGATGGTGAGGATGGGGTTTCCTCATCAATGATGGTAATGGGAAGTGGTTTAGTTTGTTATTTATATGACATGAAATTGAGGCCATGATTTTTGTGAGGTTTTTAGGTTTTGATTGAAAGTAACTCATACAACCCATGTTTGGACCAACCTAGACCAAATCCTTTCCAAGAATGCCTATAAATATATGTCTTGGAAAACTCTTGTTTATCGAGATAGGAGAAACTATAGGTAAATGATCAAAGTGAGATAAAGGTGGCAGAAGTGTCAAGCGGTTTATTGAGTCCCTCAAAGATAAAATTGGTTTGACAATTTGAGGGCCCAAAAGGAACAATGTTTCTAATATTTAGGTACTATCCATGTTGTTGATCAAGATTCCCATACTCTTGAGGAGTAGGAAAATCTTCAAGGGTCAGAAGGTGATACTCCTCCAATAAAAGACATTAGAAGGTTGATTCCAAAGGGTCCATTATGGGGATTTTTGTAGAAGAGAATAAAGAACTAGTGGATGCTTTGGTGTTAGAATAAGATGGGGCTTCATATTTTGTTGGTGAAGGTTTTTTGGATGGGGGAAGGATAATATCATTCGGTCTTATGTCATTTTTCATAATGTAAATGGATTAGGGTTAGCTTGTATGGTAAAAACTTGATCTTCATGTTCAAATTTGATGCAATGGTGCAAGGTGGATGGCACACATCCCATAGAATGGATCCAAGGGCATATTATCAAAATGTTGTATTAGAAATCCCCTTCTACCAATAGAAGATCTTAGGAAGAATGTGAGGTCCTAGATGAATATGAAGGACAATAGTTCTTAGAGTCATGGCCATGGTATCATTAAATGATTGGAGCACTCTTGAAGTTTTTGACATGATGTTCTAGAGTAATTTGAGTTGGTCATATGCATGGGAGGAGATAATGTTGATACTACCTCCCCCATCAATCATGACCCATTTGATTTAGGTTTTGTTGATATATATGGTAATAAAGAGGGAAGGATCTGGGTCTTCTGGATGGATGGAGGGTATTTTTAAATCCTTAAAGGTAAAAAGGTTGGAAAACTATAGAGCTCTGACAAAAGTTATGAAAGGTTGAGGGTCTTCTAGCCTAACCTATATAGATTACAATGCTTATATCATTACTTGGTGATGATGAGGTAGGTTATTGATCAATTTATACAAACTCATCTTCACTGATGATTGGTGAAGATGTTTTAGAACTAATCATTGGATTGATTGACATGGGTTGGATTGAGAGGGACCCAAGATATACACCTTAGGTTTCATTATATGTGATTGGTGTTATCTAGGTAGTTAGGTGGTGGAAGAGGGATATGTCCTTGGAATGGACACCTTTACCTTTCCCTTATCCTTTGAGTGGGCTTGTAATCAAGTGACCACATGGATGGTTTGGATTGGGTAGGAGGAAATTTAGAGGATTGCCATGGTTCCTCTTCACTCTAAATTTAGAATGGAGGAGTAAGTATATCTTGGTCAATGGTTGTTGGTTCTTAGATTAGTGGTGGGCTTAGAGGAAGATCATGTGATAATAAGTTATTCTCATGATATAGCCTATAAAGTGAGACATGGAGAGATTTACATCTCTCTATATCATGCCCAAGTGTCCTATGGTATGAACATACTAATTTTTCATTACATCAAGATGTTTTAGGAATGTGTGGGTCAAATGGTCTGATAGGTGAAAAGGTTAAGCAAGATGCTTTCAGTAGCTTGTTTAGGATATTTGATTAAGAATCGAGAAATGGTGGAAAAGGTATAGGGATATTAGTTTTGGGAGTTGAGGTGGAAGCCTTTTAGGAGTGGGATTGGGTATAGGTTTTGGGTAAATAAGCATTCTTAATGGATGGTTTTGGTTTTGATAGAGAGGTTGATAGTTTGGGGTTAGAAGGTTTTTGGATAGACGTTTGGACAATCTTCTTGAAGGTATTACACCTACTAAATTCATGTCTAATGATGCAATAGAAGGTGTAAATTTTTTTCTCATTGTACCAACTAGGTATAAAATGAGAATAATCAAATTAATGTAGATGTTTGATTAGGGAGAGTTGTATAATATTGTCTTTTAACAAATTTTCCAAGATCAAAGTATATGACTCTTCAAGTAGAGTAAATAAATTCTGAGTGTTATGGTTTGGGTTCTTGATGTTTTAATTAGAGGAATTAGAAGAGTTAGATTGGTTGAAAATGGGTGGAGGGGTGGTCTTAAGGATAAGCACATTTATGGTTCCCTTTTTTTATGAATTAGTGTTGGTTTGATTATTCAGTTTGTAGGAGGAAGCCTCATTTGATTTGAAGGTGGAGCTCTTGTTTCTCAATTTCAACTTCCCCTTTTCAATGGCTCTATTCTATAATTTTTTTGCCATGGTAGAAGCTTCATCAAAGGTCTTGAAGCTTTGAACCCATAAAGTAGAGGAGATGTGTTTGGCACATACTCAAGCAAAGAGTTCAATTAGCTTGAGTTTGGGGTAGAGAGAAGGATAGTTGGTCTATTATACTTCTACAATAGGATACAAAGTCAACAATGGATTTACCATCAAATTTTTGATGGAGTAGAGATTAGTGATGAAGACTTTCTTAGAGATGCTTATCGAAAATTGGTCTAAGAAGATATGAGCTAGTTGGGAAAAATAAAAGATGGAGTGATTTGTAATAGCACTATACCAATCTAGTGTCAGACCTGATAGAGACATGGGGAGGTTACAAAGAAAGAGAGATTCATCACAAGAAATCATATAGCATGACTGCCTAAATACTCTTAGGTGTTATTGAGGATTCTCCTTACTCTAAAACTTTGAAAACATTGGGAGTTCCCACTAAGGAGGATATGGTAGAATGGGGATAGATGGGTGAATCAATTCATTATAGATTTGGTCATATGATAGAATATTATGTGCTCTAAACTACATGACTCCAAACTAGTCATTTTGTCCATTAACATTTTAACAAGGTTTGTTTGGGGTTGTGCACCTCTATAGTTGTAAGGTAGATTGTGTTGGGTTTGGGTAGGTGTAACATATGGATAGCTTGTGTGGGGTTGAGAAGATGCCACATACTGGTCTTTGGACATGGGTGGTTTAGATGATGCCACATATAGATACATGGAGATAGATGGTTGGGTGGGAGGTAAAGATATATGCCCTTGTGGGTTAGTGATGTATCTTAGGTTTGGTGCAATGGGCATGTGTTGATAGATTAATGCATGTTGGGTATGAGGTATTAAAGGGTTAGTAGATACAAGGTAGGTGGTATCTTTGGTCATGACAAGTGAAAGGGTGGAAGGTATGGGAACCACCAAGCTTTGAAATGGAGTGGAGGTAGGTAGGCTAGAAATAGTATGAATGGTGGTGGCACTAGTAGAGGGTACTCCTATAGTAATGGAAGTATTGGTGCGTAAAGGTTGGGTTACTCATACACTAAGAGGGATATTAGTTGGGGATGAAGGTGTTTGGGTGTTGCTTAGTTGCATGGATTGGTTTTGGTTGGTGTTATAGGTAGAGGATGATGCCTGGGTGATTAAAGGTTGGGTGGAGATGGTGGTTATAGAAGTGTCACACATAACATGGGATGAAATGTTGTAGGGATAGTTAATAGCTAGAACCAAAGTACGGGAATGGTAGGATATGGTGCTAAGGTAATGATGGAGAGCTATGGGGTTGTTATCCAAAAAGGTGAAAAAATCTACATCACCTTGTGCAACTATTTAAGGGATGGTAGGACTTGAAGAAGGATGAGGAGAATTATTTACATATGAGATGTACTCCATGGATGAGGGAGATGAGGAAGATGAATGATTAGGAGGTGGGTCCTAGTTTGTCTGGTTTCTTAGTTGTTGCCTAGTTAAAACCATACAAGTAAGTAAAGTAAGAATATATAATTAATCTCACAACTCAAACAAAGAGAAGACAATAAAAATTCATGGAAATGAAACACACACTAAAGTACATTAAATACTAATGTTTTTTTAGTATCTCTTGTGGCTTATGCCTTAAGTTTTAAAAATTGTGTGACTAAAACTGGCTTGTAGAGTGGGTATTAGAAAAGAATTCTATGGTTGGTTTTAGGTTGTGTTTAGGCTCTTAAAGTGATATATATTAGAAATAAATACATGGATTGATATTTGTGCATACCCCCTCACTTCACATACCACAATGATAAGGGTGTCAGGTGTTTAACTAGGACATACCGATTTCTAGAGATTATACTCAACTAGAGAATTGAGTTGGTTCTCCCCTTGGTGATGAAATTCAAGTAGAATGATTGAGAAAGTTGACCACTAAGTGATGAAATCTTAGTCGAGCCTTATGTCAATGTTCAATTCTTGATTAGATGTAAGTGGTTTGGTCCTATCTGTGTGAGAAGAGTCATGTTAAGATTAATTCACTTGATTAATTAAGTTATGTGAGATAAAATAAGGAAAAAAATAATGTATACAGTAAATTTTAATCCCAAAAATAAATTTTGATTTCATTATATGAGAAAAAAGATAAGAATAAGAAGAAGCACCTAGATGCAACTATGAACCAAAGAAAATGCTCAAGGGTCCTACCATGCATGTCAGAATGTTTCAGAGAAATTTAAATTATATTCAATGGAAGGAAGAGAAAAGAAACTCATGAAGGGTATGGTTAGTATAACCAAGTATGTTGTGCATACATTGATCCAAATGGTTGTATATACTTCTCTTTGGCTTGGGAGGAATGACCTATAGATAAGAAAGCACTAAAGAAATGGTTGATTAGTTAGATAGTAGGGTGGATTGCCTAGCAAGGTAGATCCAATAAGCATGAGCTTCCTTATAGGTTGTCAATCCACACTTTTAAATAATCAATTTTAGAAATAAAAAGATAAATTACTTTCATTAAAAATAGAAGATACTAAAATGTAATACAAGAAGACATATTTGACTAATTATAGTAATAAACATATTGATATTAATACTAAATAGATCGGTTATAGTTCAAAAAATAGAGTAAGGTTATATGATTAGGGAAGGGGTTAGAAAATAAGATTTAGTTAAGTTTTGGTGGGTGAAAATAGCTTTATATTTATTTTTATGATAGTGACCATCGGTGATTGTGGTAACCATTGGTGGTTGGGAAATCATTGATGGTTATGGACAAATCATCAGTGGTCAAGGTCACAATTAGTGGTTACTATACTTTAGATTTGGTTAAGAAAAATTGATGAGCAAGGTTAAAGAATGAGATTATTGAATGTGGGTTAGGGTTGGGTTAGTTACAAAATAGCAAAAAGTAACTAATTACTGAAAATAGATACTTAGCTTTCCTAGTTTTTGATCTAAATATTGGTTGATGTAGATGGCTAATGAAATGGTTGATGGATTTTAGAGAAATTATGGTAGAGTAACGATAATTGGTTGTTGGTAAATGAATGATAACACTTTGGATCTATATTTTACTTGCTGGATCATTAGTTCATTGGAAGAATATCTGTAAAAGGAAGTGTTAATGCAAGAGGCTCTAGATTTAGATACAGATGATGAATGATTGATTATGGATCTCTTTTCACCTTCTGCTCCTCTCTTTTTATAGGAAAATGGGAGAGATGGAAGTGTAAGTTCAAGAAGAGGTTTAACATTATGTCTAAATTTATTTTTAGCATGCATTGACCTACGAGTGGATCAGGCAAACTAATTATAAAAAAACAAGGTAGAGTTGAAGTTAGAGTGAGGTGTTCAAGTGATTAGAACCTGATCGTTGGTGATCAGGCCTAACCATTGATGGTTAGGGTGACTATCAATGGTCGAGGATAAATGGTCAAGTTTGGTAAAATGTTTAGTTATTCATTTATCTAGTCAACTAACCTGACTTAGGTTTGTGGTCGAAGGGTTGTGGGATGGTCACTAGGGGGTCTCGAGGTGGTCTAGGGGTGTTTCAATATCTAGAACCATTATTTACAATTTTCTAGTGTCTACACCATCCTTTGGGCAACCTACTTCACCATAGCATCCTTTGTGAGTAATTACTCTTATTTAATTATCTCAAATTACCTCCCTTAGTTCTAGTTATGCATATGCAAGTACATTGTATGAATATCATTTGCTTCATCAAACAGAGTGTTGGGACCGACATAGTATCCTAAAGGTAATATATTAGTAATTACTAAATTTTTAAGGTTATTTTAGATAATTCAATTTTTTTAATTCATTTGGGTGCATTAGATAAAACGTGGCACCATTGTGGGGTTGAAGTGATACTAGTTTATTTATAAATTAAAGAGATGACATTTTTATTGAAGTAGCAACAAGATATTATGTGGTTTCAATGTGGGTTGTTTCAAAATTTAAAAGCATAAATTCAATATGTGTAGGAATTTCATTATGGGTAGTATAAATTTCACAAAAGGAAATAGATTATGAACCATGCCTAATTGGGTGAGATTTTTAATTGTCACTCTAATATTCTAAAAGTGATATTTCCATGCAAAAAAAGGGATTATGAGGAATCATATATATGTTGTAAAAATTAACGTCATTAACATAAAAGTGTAAGGAAGCTCGAGTACCATGATGAAAAATTCAAACAAATTTGTTAGTGTCTCTTCTACCCCTAAAAAGTCTACTTTACTGATTTTCACATACAAGTGGCTCACTATACTATTCTTTATTATATCTAACCTAATAATTATTTATATATAAAATATAGCATGTTTATATCTAACCTGACATTTAATCCTTTATATAAAGAGAATAGGAAAAAAATATTACTTTCTCGATTGTTTTAAACCAAATTACTATTTTTTTAAAATTTTGAGAAAAATTTGAACACAAGTAGATACAAAAATATATAATTTTATTTTCAACAAATCATCTTATGACGTAGTCAACTTTCACCATACTAATCAAAACTATTTTTTTTAATGTTTTAAGAAGTATCCATTGAGTATTTAACAACCAATGGAAGTGAATATGCATAGTTTCTAAAACCTCTTGAAAATTTTGTTTCAAAATAAAATAATTTTTAACTGTAATAAAATTATTAAAACAATTTTTAGTGTTTTATGCATTTACAAGGAAAATTTGAGGTGTCAATAAAATTATATAGCCTTGAAAAATTGCTTACAAGTAAGATATCTTTTTCATTAGAGAAAAATGTAACACGTATATGCCATGTTGGAAGATTATGGGTTTTTCTATCCAATCATTCAACATCAAAGTTGACCTCAAAATGAAATAAATTTTTCTTAAAAAATATTAAAACTTTATATCCAATGGAAAAATGTTTTCTATTTTTTAAAGAAAAAACCAACATTTTAGATTATTTTCTTTGAAACAAACCAAAAAAATCAAATAATATTTTTGGTTACATATATTATATTTAAAATTCTTCTAAAAACATACAAACAACATTTACGATCAACCTTGAAAAATGTGTGAATGCATGCAAGTAAAAGAATGCAAATTTGAATCCTAAAACATAGAATAATAAAATAAAACAATATTATTATATATTTTAGAATCAAAATACACCTATAAACTTACAAACAACCATTATGATCAACAAAAAAAAGACCTGTGTGTGAATGTATGCAAGTAAAAGGATATAGTTTTGAATCCTCAAACATAGAAAGTTTGATTCACCATATATATTTACAAAAAATTTGTCTCCATTTTCACCAAGTAAAATTAATTATGAACCCTTCAAACCTATTAAAAATATTAAACATAATTAACCAAAAATATTGTCATCTAAAACTGCAAAGCAAAATGACCAAAACTAGAAAAACTATCTACAAGTGTTTAAAATTTTATAAAATACCAAAGGCTTGAAAAGGTGAAAGTGTTTATTAAAATGATGGTAATGGCCTGATTGAAAGTGATGAATGGTTAATTTTTAGGGGAATAAATTTTATATTTGTTAATCTTTAGCCTAAAATCATTGATCTACATGCTTGGATCTTTTAAGAATGGAAATCTTTCCTACAAGGTAAGTTGAATATATTTCCCAATGCAATAAGTTTTTTCACTATGGTGTTTGATACCAAGGAGGATAAGGATGTTATTCAAAGTGGGTTATGGAGCTTGGATTATCATCTCCTTGTCATAAAACCATGGTTCAGAAACTTAAAAACATTCACTGAACCTTTTAATGTAAGACCCATTTGGGTTTGTCTCCCCCATATCCTATTATAGTTTTAATCAAATGCTTACTACAAGGTAATATGCAACTCTATAAGTTAGTTATACAAAATTGAACCTATCAAACCAATGTTAGCCCATAGTACCAACACTATAATTTTTGTTAACATTGACACCTCCAAGGATCTACCTGAAAAAATTGACATGAAAGTAGATGACTGCACTTGGACTCAATTCCTCAACTATGAGGGCATGTATTTTTGTTAATAATTTTTTTTGAGATAGCCCATTTGTATAGATATTGTTGAAACTAAAAAAGATAAAAACAAGCTAGCTAGTGGAAGGATGCCCTTACCATCCATCTTTTTATAAGAAGTTCTAAAATTGAAGGTGATATTTTAGACCCAATTATGGATGAACTTGAAGCCTCAAGTGACGAACTTGTATATTATCCAAGTAAAACAAAGGAAGCAATAAAGTTTGCCTCAAGCCACACATATAGAGGTAAAAGCAAATTTTTAAGGTATAAGATATCATGAAATTTTAAATTGCTATACATATTTGTCATGTTTCATATCTTGATGAGAATAAGGATTGCACTTTAGTGTTGAGGAAGAGGAAAAAAAAGGCAAAAAATTCAATGATTCAATGGTTTTACCTTAAATAGGGTCAACAAAAGAGAAACAACATAGTGCAAAAGTTATGTTGAATCTTGATTGGTAGTTAGCTGAAATCAAGAGGATTTTACACTGACTATTGTGATCAATATGAGTCCAAGAGGGTAGACTAGTACGGTGTTAGTATGAATAAAATAAAATAAAAATCACTAATAAAAACTTACACCTCTATCATAGACACTCAAAGAGCAATAGAAATATACAAGTAATTACCAAATAAAAACAAAACAATGTTACCTTTCATGAGAGCAAGAGCTGTATGTTGTCAATGATTAATGTGTTTAGTTGTGTGAATAATAATTATTTGGAATTGAAACTCCTTGAACCACCTCTCTTTGTCACCTTGGTAATGTTTGGCTTGGCTGTGGTTTTGGCTTGGATTGGCTTAACAAATGGGCATGATAGTACTATACCAAAGGGACTCATTGAAGGAATTTTAGCATCATAACATTACACAAAAGAAGCTTTGTCTCTAAAAAATTAAGCATTATAATTATGGCTTAAGAGATTATTTAAATGATGGTTTAAGGCTTGTATTTATAACCTTCTAAATTAATTCTAACCCAAGTGTAGTTGAGTTATAATTAACTATGGTTGAGTTAGAACTAACCCCAATTGAGTTAAGGAGGGGACATGTAATTAATATTTGGTATAGTGTTTTGTTTATTTGTTTATTAGGCTAACCCCAATTCATTGACTTTGAGGATGATGACATCATCATGACCTCATTTTTATTGAATTCTTTTTTTTTGTAAAATTTAATTTCACTAATTGCATATGGAAATTTCACTTAACCATTTAATTTGGTTTTATTAGTTAAATCATTCTTCTTAGCATTTTTGCACTTTAGGAATTATTTATGTGCCTCATTTAATGGGTCCAAAGGATAAATTATAATTTTTATAGGTCGCAAGTTGACATGAAATGAATCTATGAGAGGTCATTATTGTGTATATGATAATACCCCAAATAGTGATGCCTCAACATCATTCTGAGCATTAATGTTCAATATGTAGACACAATTAGGATATTTAGTGATTCCCAAGCTTAATTTTCTCTATTTGGTAGAAATCCATATGAAGTCTAGTTGGAATCCAATTATGGCTAAAATGAGGTGTTTACAACTATTTTTTATTTTTAGATAGTTTTTATCATTTAGTTTAATGTGATATTTGGTGTTTGGGCAGTTCATTTTTTGTTATCTCGATAACATTGTGTTCTTTGAGTTGTTGGTAGAAGAATTGTTTTTAATTAAATCAATAGGAAAAAGGGTCTTGAACCTTATACAAAGCATAACCTAAGGGAAAAAGGTATCAAACATGCCATAAACAACACATTAATAGCATACAATAGACTAAACATTAACCAAACTTGACCTAGTACGTCGAACACCCTTGGCCTGAAAGCTGGTCTGTGAAATGTGCTTAGGAAGACCTCGCTTCCTCCCTTGAGAAATATTCCACTAATAAGTATTATATCCATTCACAAAATTAGGAGATGAAAGAGGTGAAAAAATCACAAATTCCTTATAAGGGAGAGAAGCATGAGAGGAGGAAACAATAGCATCGGCCCCAATAATAAACAATACACTAACAATAGTAGGCCTAGTCTTAGCCACAATAGCAACAATAACAATATTATGAGAGACAATAGGGAAGGACCTTGTTACAGTTTCAACAGTAGTAGGGGAAGTCTATGCAGTAGTGCCAATAGCTACAACAATAGTGGAGGTCCCAACAATAGTCTTAGAATCATCAAAAATAGTAGGGGAGGACCCTGTAGTAGTCCTAGTAGCATAAAAGTCATGCAGTGGGGGAGGGGGATCTTTCCCATCATTAGAAGGAGGTTCAGAAACATCTTATTCAAAATCATTAACATCCACACCTACCTAAGGTGTTTTTGAAGAACATCCTTCCAACAAGATGAAGATCTAGGAACCTTTAAGTGGGCATATTCGGAAGCTAATTGGCTCATATTGAAGCACCTCAGATAAGGAAATAGGATACCTTTGTAATCCAAAGGCTAGCACCAAGAGCAATCAACAACTTATAACATAACCTCTACCAAGAGAGGCATAAACAAATCCAAATAAACTAAAATACAATCATATCATATGTGTTGTGAGAGAAGAGAGTAGTGGATTGATCCACCATGAAGAAATGACCCACTGAGTTGTCAATGCCTTTATAGTAAGATTCATACCAAAAATGAAGAGGTAGATTTGAAATACAAATCCAAATTGGTAGCCTATTGAAAGATTTAATCAGAGGGTTAAACATGGAAACCTAGGGCTTTAACAATAGTGCATGTTGTCCCCAAAGCTAAGATCAACCATTAAAAATAGCATTTGGATCAGTGACTAAATCAAAACCAACAACAAAGAATCCTTTAGCACATGCATATATTTCTATTTTCCCCTCTATAAGGGGATGCTGTTGCTCAAAGATGCATGTGTTTAGATCCTAGATCCGTGTCTAGAATCTATTAATTATGCATATCAATCCCTTTTGAGAAAAATATTCTTCATTTTTTAACACTTCATCCCCTAAAATCAAAATAAGAGGGGGTAGTGTAGAAGGTTTCAACTTACTCCCAGTCACATGAGTAGAACGACCAATCTTCTCTTGGGGAGATGAGACTCTAACACAAACCACATTAGGAAAATAGTCAGGATCACCAGTGGAAGAACCCAAAATTGAATAATATGTTATAGCCGCAATAGTAGGTAGAGTCCCAACAAGGAATCCGCTAGGTGATCCATCTTTAGCAACAAAACCCCTTGACTCAGATGGTGCTCCAACAACAATGCCAAGAAACACACCAGGAGCCATAAAATAACCTATAGTAGGCTCAACAATAGCAGATTCAGGGGGTGTACTGGTAGCTGAACCCTTCAAACCAGACACATGGGCATGAAGAGGAGTGGGAAAGGCCATTTCAAAATATATGTTGGTAGAGACATTGTTTGTGAGATTAATTTTTTTTTTTTTTTTCTTTGTACAAAGCTTTGGGACCGTTTAAAAACTTATCTTTATCTAAAAATAGTAATACAACACATCAAAAGTCTAATTGAAATGTAATTTACTAATTTTTTCCACTAAACTGATATAAATTTTATACTAAAAATGGCACTATGTGCAGATAAAGAAGCCAAAATTAATCAATTATCACCAAAATTTAATATGCTATATGCATATCAAAATGTCATGAAATAACCATTATGAAGTTATATATAATAAGTTAGCTAAAAAAAATCCTAATATCTACTAAAAACAAAATTAATGGATGTTGTAAAATAATTCTATTTAACATTTTAAAAAAATATATCTAATATCATAATCCATATCAAATATTAGTTTACTCATAAAAATTTTATTCTTAAAAATTCCCCTAAATCAATATAAAACTCAATGTACTCGAGGGGTGTTGCTGGTAATTAAATTTTATTAACTCTTTCACTTGCTTTCGAGAAAATGTGGTACCATAGTTGGGAATGAAGAGATACTAGTCGGTTTACAAATTGAAAAAATGATATTTTAATTGAATATCAACAAGATCCAATGTGTGGTGTTTCATTATTTAAAATCATATATGCAATAGGTTTAGGAGTTTCATTATGGTTAGTATACATTTCAAAAAAAGAAACAGGTTGTGAACCATGCCCGATTAGGTGAGATTTCCAATTGTCACTCTAATCCTCTAAAATTGTTATTTGCATGAGGAAACAAATGGATTATGATGAATCATATTCATATCTTATAAATTTAAACCATTAACATAAAATTGTAGGAAAACTAAGCACCAAGATGAAAAATTCAAACAAATGCATTAGTGGCTCTTCTACCCCTGAAAAGTCTACCTCAATGATTTTCCCAAATAGGTGGATCACTATAATTATTCTTTATTACATCTACTCCAATAATTATTTCTCCATAAAATATAATGTGCTTGAATCTAACCTGACATTTCATCCTTTATATAAAGAGAATGGGAAAATAAGACTGTTTTCTCGATTGTTTTAAACCAAATTACTATTTTTTTTAAATTTTCAAAAAATATCGAACATAAGTAGGTACAAAAATATATAAATATAGTTTCAAAAAATCATGTTACTATGCAATCAATTTTCACCAAACTTATGAAAACCAAAACTTATTTTCTTTTAAATTCTAAGAAGTATGCACTGAATACGAAACAACTTATTGAAATGAATCTGCATAGTTTTTAAATCCTCTCCAAAAATTTGTTTTAAAAGAAACCTAGTTTGAACTCTAGTACAATGACTAAAACCATTTTCAATGTTTTATGAATTTATAAGGAAAACTTGAGGTGTCAATAAATTTTTGTAACCTAAAAAAAAACTGATTCTAAGTAAGATATGTATTTCATGAGTGAAAAATGTTAGAAACTCTTATATCCACTCTAATTGACTGTAAAACTTTTCTTTTCAAAGTAATTTATATATTTCATTGATTTCATTACAAGTTGCAATAGTAAGTATTTAATTTAAAATGCAATAAAATAAGCCATGTTTACAACATACTCAATTACTTGATTTTCAAACAAACTATGAATGCACTAATAGAGGTTATTTAGAATGAAACTAATTTGATCAATATTTATTTCTTATAAGAACTACAAACCTATATCCATTTATCAATTTCATCTAAAAACTGATCCATCATATTAAATCATTTGAAAATTTAAAACTTAAAATTATTTGAATATTTTCAATAAAGATTAAATGAAAGTTATTTTAATCATAATTTTTGTAACATATAAATAAATTATAATTTATTCCTAACAGTATAATTGAAAGAAACATTATGAAATCAAACTGTAAAGGTTTACAAAATGAACACAATATCTACATAAATATACCATCTCCAAGAACACTTTTCACATTTGTCATTTTAAAACTAATAAGTATATAACTTTTAATCAATCATTGAGAAAAAATATTAAATACATATGAATATAAATTTTTTTTTCTATACAATATAAAATCAACCATTTATATTTAATAAAAAAACAAACCAAAACTCTTTTCAACTGTAGTTAAATGAACTCAAACATTATATCACCTGCAAGAAATTATACCTAGAATAATATACCTAAAACATTGAACGCAAGATTCAAATTCATCCATGCTTTTATTGAATATTTTGCTTGAGGACTCCATGCATGTCATGTTGGAAGATTATAGTTTTTTAATCCAATCATACAACATAGAAGTTCACTTAAAAATAAAATAAATTCTTGTGAAAAAAACATTAAAACTTTATGTTTAATGAAAAATATTTTTATTTTAAAAAGATAAAGAAATTCATATATATATATATATATATATATATATATATATATATATAAGACTCGAAAAACATACAAACAATGTTTACGATCAACCAAAAAAAAAAGTGTGAATACATGCAAATAACAGATTGTAATTTTGAATCTTCAAACATAAAATAATAAAATAAAATAATATTTATATATATTTTAAACTTAAAATCCCCCTTATAAACTTAAAACCATTATGATAAATAAAAAATGAAACCTACGTGTGAATGTATTCAAGTAAAAGGATTTAGTTTTGAATCCTCAGATGTAGAAAGTTTGATTCACCAAATATATATACAAACAATTTGTTTCCATTTGCACCAACTAAAATGAATTATGAACTTGTCAAACATGAGAAAGGAATAAACATAATTAACCTAAAATATTTTCTTAAAAAATATTAAAACTTTATATTCAATGGAAAATCATTTTCTTACAAAAAAGAAAAAATCAACTCTAGATTATTTTTTTCGAAATAAATTGAAAAAAATTAAATAATATTTTTATCTATATATATTAAATTTAAAATATTTCCCCAAAAAAAATTACAAACTCCTTCGCCTCTTCTCCCCTAAATATTTTAAACAACCATTACAATAAAAATAAATAAAACCTATGTGTGTGTGAATGTATCCAAGTAAAGGATATAGTTTTGAATCCTCAAACATAAAAAGTTTGATTCACTATATATATTTACAAACAAATTATCTCCATTTTCACCAACTAAAATGAATTATGAACATTTCAAACCTGATAAAAGGAATAAACATAATCAACCCAAAATATTTCCATTAAAAACCACTAAGCAAACTGACTGAAACGTGAAAAAGTATCAAAATATCAAAGGTTTTAATAAGTGAAAGTTTAAAAAGTGAAAGTGTTTATGCATGTAATGAAAATGATGGTAGTGTTCTATAGGGGTTAACTTTGACGGTCACCCCTAGCCATCAAAAAACTTTTTTGTGATGGTTTATAAACCAATATCAGCTTACACATGACGTTCATTTTTCATTTTTAACTTTCATAATTTTAATATAAATATAGAAATATATATTTTCATATAATAAAATGATATAATACTAGAGACATTGTTGATATAAATAAAATCATATTATATTTTAAACATGTGTAAATGTATCTAAGAAATAATATAATTTGGTGTAATATTTTTTATGCATTTGAAATATAACCTATGATCAGCGAATGATCACATGTAATTCTTAGATGATATCAGACAAGATTTTACTTACTAAATTAATAATTTTGACCTTATCAATTAAAAAACCTATAATTAACAAGATATTCATTACATGTTTTATTTTTTACTTCCTCCTTTTTTCATAATAATCTATCCCTTCTACGGAAATAAAAAGGTTCAATAATTTTTATCAACCAAAAAGCCATAAATTTTCACACCAAACATAATTTATGAAAATTGATTTCTCCCATTTGTTACTTCTCAAGTAAATATGACCTACAATGATTGGGATCTTATCATCCCCACTATGGTTCTGTTTCCTATGTTGTGGATGACTATTTATCAAAATTATCAATATTATTATAAAGCTTATTAGAAATGATACATTGAGGACTCCCTTCATTTAATCAAAGCTAATTGCACCTTTACATTCTCATTGAGGCATTATAGTCATTTGTGGGAATTAACATAGTTGGCTCTATTTTCAAAAAATACCAATTTTGAAATATATGTTCATATCACAAAGTTTGTTTGAAAATGTCATGATTGTGCCAATATAAGACCATATGTGAAGTTTTATGTAATTTAATACTTTCTTACAATCTTATTTCAACTAGAAATCTTAGTAGCATTATTTTAAATGTTTAAGTAAGAAAAAGAAAATAAACATGAAAGCCTCTAAATTGTTAAAATAATAAATCATCTATTTTATCAGTTAGTGGTGGGCAAGTATAAAATTTATGTTGTCCATGAATCATGACCAGACGTCATGTGGAAATGACGAGCACTTTCAATTTTATTTCTCACACTATTGTAAACAATAGCAAACATGAATCTAAGTATGAAGCCATAAATCACTATGCATCTTGAAAATAAGATAATATATTTAAAAGCTCTAAAGATCTAAGCATGTCCATACTCCTTAAATCTACTAGGATCGAAACAATTTAACATAATATCAAATATTACATTTACCACAAAAGCAGTTTTGATAACATCTTTTATAACTAACAGAGTTTCTGCTTGCCATATAAATAAATAATTTAAAAAATCATTTCAAAACCCTAGCCCTCTCTCAATAAAAAAAGAACTCAACAAAATCCCAAACAAGGTTTATAATAAGTACCTAGAAAAGGACAGAGGGAGGAGAAACATGTGAAAAGGAAGATATAACAAGACTTGAAGTGAGTGTGGCATTGATGAGGTGCCATTGCAAAGCATTATTGGCAAACAGAAAATAGCCAAACAGAAAATAGCCAAACTCGAAACTGAAAATAAAATTTACAATCATGAGAACATAAAATATTTGGAAATCAAGCTCGATCTGTGAAACAACAGCTGAAAAATAAAACTTTCAATGAAACCATCAGTTGGATCAACAAATAGTTTAAGGTTGTTGAAATTTTATAAGCCAAATTTTAAGCCATCATTTTATCAAACATTTGCCCACTGACCTCCATCCCTTGGCACTAATAATGTAACAAATAGTCTGGTTCCTCATACAAAGAACCATTCTCATCTATGGCTCCTTCCTCCTTATGACCTTGGTCAAATGCCATTACATTGGCGCGCACACAAAAAATATTAGAAAAGATTTTAGTTTCACACTGAAGGTTTGTGACCTCATGTGTTTCTTTGTATTTCATTAATAGATCTATACTGTCAATAATATGAATGACTACTTTAGTCTCATGGCTCTATCACTGAAACAATGTACCCTTATCAGCTAAACAACTGATCTCTACAAAATCTTTATCCTCCACATACCTTTCCATTTCTACATAATAGGGCTTCCCTAGTTCGAAATATTAAAGAAAAATCAGCGTTATGCTCCCTAGACTTCCTAAAAGCAATATTTTCCACAAACAATATGTCATTGTAACTAATGTTCACATCTATTTGAGTCATTAATTCAAGATATTTATAAGTTATCACTATGTTTCTACATTTGACAACCATTTCCACCATCCCATATCCCATAGAAACCTCATAATCAATTCTGATTATAGAAGAATGGGAATGTATTTGTGAGCCCTATTCAAGGGATTCAATACTATTACAGTCATTGAGTAATATAGCAAATGGGTTGAGATTTGAGTATTCACTAGCACACTAAATCCCAATGCAAAGCTCAATATCCTCCTCTCTGTGGATGAGTATGGCAAAGCCCCCCAACCCGACAGACCAAGAAACCTCATTTTTTTAAGAAATTTTGACAAACACTTGTCCAACACTGCTTGAAGAACTCCATTTGACATAGATTTCTCACAAAGAGCTCCTAGCAATCAAATACAATAAACCCCCAGTGTTAATGATATGTGCGAGGACCTGGAATGCACATGATAAATTGAAACAAATCCTATGTTTGTGAAGTCATAGCAGAGGTCTCCTCTGATGAAAATAAAAGGATATATCAAGGTGAGAACCATGCAAGGTCCTATACAAGTCAATGCCTAGCTGAGATCCTGAACATAAATTTTCTTGAAATCATTTGAGGAGCAAAACATAAAGACTAAATCCGTGAAAGGAGAGTTTGTCACATTCATTAAAATAAATGTCACCAATCCATCCATGGTGATTCAGTATCCTCAAAAGACAATTCATGTTGAAAACTCTTTATAGTCATCGATGTTAAAACAGGTGGGAGATGAGACATTTAATGTAGATGCCAATGACTAGGTGTCGATAATTAAAAAATCTAAAAAACTGACTGCTGAAATGTGTCCACCATTAGTTGGCTTTAAAACACCTCACTTCAGCAAATCAATGGATTAGATTAAACCTACTACTTAAAAGCTCTTAGTTGTGGTAGCGTATGATAGTGAAAATGTCTGCGGGCACAAAGTGAGGGTATATAAGGTCTAGGCTTAGCCAGTAGGGTCTAGGGTGCCGACAGCATTATATTATATAATATAAATATTATATTTTATAAATATTATATAAATTAATATTATAATAATATAATATTTAATTTTTATTGATATATATATATATATATATATATATATATTATAATAAAAATATTATAAAATATATATAATTAATATATGAGATAAAATACATAATAATATTATATATATTTTATTTTACATTATAATATAATATTAATTTTTTTAAATGCCTAAATTTTGAAATGCCTTCCACTCCCCTTCTCGCTCTCTAACCAACCAGTGACCCAACTTGGAACGATCACAATGGATACAACAATAAGAAATGTGGTCCACTGAATCAGTGAAACCATGTGACGACCAATAATATAGACTTGCCAACCCTAATCACATCCATTTTGGCTAGGACTAATGGACAACTTATGCAGAAAGGGTTAAATTTGATGGTCATCCCTACCCGTTAATAATTTTTTTTGTGAGAGTTTTTAAACCCATGTCACCTTACATGTGACATTCATTTTTTCATTTTATTTTTATATAAATATAAAAATATATATTTTCATTTAATAAAATGACATAATAATAGAGATATTATTGATATAAATAAAATCATATTCTATTTTAGGCATGTGTAAATGTATCTAAGAAATAATATACTGTGGTGTAATGTTTTTGATGCATTTAAAATATAACCTGTAATCATCCCATGATCACATATAATTCCTAGATCATGTCAGACAAGATTTTATTTACTAAATTCATAATTTTGACCTTATCAATTAAAAAAATTATAATTAACAATATATTCATTACATGTATTTTTTAATTATTCCTCTTTTCATAATAATCTATCCCTTTTATGGAAAAAAAAGGTTCAATTAAATTTTCCAACAAAAAAGCCACAAATTTTCACACCAAACATAATTTAAGAAAATTGATTTCTCCCATTTCTTACTTCTAGAGTAAATATGACCTAAAATGATTGGGATCTTATCGTCCTCACTCTGGTTCTCTCTCTTATGTTGTGGATGACTATTTATCAAAATTATCAATATTATTATAAGGCTTATTAAAGATGATGCATAGAGGACTCCCCTCATATAATCAAAGCTAGTTGCACCTTTACATTCCCATTGAGGCATTATAATCATTTTTGAGCATTAACATAGTTGGATCTATCTTAAAAAAATACCAACTCTGAAATATATGTTCATATCACAAGGCTTGTTTGAAAATTTCATGATTGTGATAATATAATACCATATATGAAGTTCTACATAATTTACTTATTTCCTACAATATTATTGCGACTAGAAAGCTTAGTAACATTATTTAAAAGGTTAAAGTAAGAAAAATAAAATAAACATGAAAGCCTCTAAGTTGTAAATATAATAAATCGTCTATTTTATCAGTTAGTGGTGGGAAATCATAAAATTTATGCTATCCATGAATCATGAACAAACAACATGTGGAAATGATGAACAATTTGAATTTTATTTCTCATGTTGTTTTAAATAATAACAAACATGAATCTAACTACGAAGCCATAAATCATTATGCATCTTGAAAATAAGGTAATGTATTGAAAAGCTCTAGATATCTAAGCATGCCCATGCTCCGTAAGTCTACTAATGATAGAAATAATTGAACTTAATATTCAATATTACATGTACCATAAAAGTAATTTTAATAACATATTTTATAACTAACAAATTTTCTACCTACCAAACAGATAAATGCTTATAAAAATCATTAAAAACCCCTAGCCCTATCTCAAGAAAAAAAAGAACTTAAAAAAATCTCAAATAGGGTTTATAATAAGTACCTAGAAAATGATGGAGGGAGGAGAAACAGGAGAGAAAGAAGACCAAACAAGGCCTGAAGTGAGTGTGGCATTGATGAGGTGCCACTACAAAGTGTTATTGGCAAATAAAAACTAGCCAGACTCAAAATTGAAAATAAAATGTTACAATCATGAGAAGCTAAAATCTTGGGAAATCAAGCCCGATCTATGAAATAATAGCCAAAAAATAAAAATTTCATTGAAAGCATGAGTTGGATCAATAAATAGTCAAAGGCTATTGGCATTTTATAAACCAAATTGTAAGCCATCATTTTTTCAAACATTTAACCATTAACCTCCATCCCTTGGCTCTGATAATGTAACAAACAGTCTGGTTCCTCATTCAAAGAACCATTCTCATCTATGGCTCCTTCCTCCTTATGCCCTTAGTCAAATGCCATCACATTGGCACACAGAAATAAATATTAGAAAATATTTTATTTTCACAATGAATGTTTGTGACCTAATGTGTTTTTTTGCATTGCATCAATAATTATGCACTATCAAGAATATGACTGACTACTTCAGTCTCATGGCTCTGTCACTGAAACAGTGTATCACCCTTATCAACCAAACAATTGATCTCTTAAAAGTCCTTATCCTTCACATACCTTTCCAATTTTTCATAATAGGGCTTCCCTAGTTTAAAACATCAACTACAAATCAACCCTCTATTTCCTAGAGTTCCTAATAATAGTATTTTCCATAAACAATATGTCATTATAAATAATGTTCAAATCTATTTGAGGCATTAATTCAAGATATTTACAAGTTTTCACTGTGTTTCTACATTTCACAACCATTTTGACCAGCCCATATCCCATAGAAACCTCATAATCAATTCTGATTATAGAAGTTGGGATGCATTTTTGATCCTCATTCAATGGATTTAATACTATTAAAGGAATTGAGTAATATAGAAAATGGGTTGATATTTGTGTATTCACCAGCACATTGAATCCCAATGCAAAGCTCAATATCCTCCTCTTTATGGATGAGTGTGGCAAATCCATCCAACCTGACATACCAAGAAAACTCATTCAATTTAAACATTTTGACAAACACTTGTTGAACACTATCTGAAGAACCCCTTATGACATAAATTTATAATAGAGCACTCTTATATATAAAATATGATAAACC